>JAGFMF010011737.1:1832942-1879043 GCA_019455555.1 Galemys pyrenaicus | reverse complement strand
GTCCCCTTCCTGGCCGGCAGCAGGGATCGAACTCATGCTGCAGTGACTGCAGTTTGCTTCATAGTGTGTTGCTTAACCCACTGCGCCACCAGGGAGGCCCCCAAACCATAGACTCTTAAGGAGCTACAAAATGCAAAGTGGCCCTCCCTGGTGGTGCAGGGGTTAAATCACAGAGTTATGAAGCTGTCTGCAGCCACTGCAGCACAAATTTGATTCCCTGCCAGAGAATTGATCTGCAATGGGCCAGGAAGGTGACCCACTGGTGTGGTAGACCTCTCCTGTCTCTCCCACTGCTCCCCTCAGCAGTGTATTTCAATAGTTCTGCCTGTTCTACTCCCTTCTCTGTCTCCTGTGAATACTCTCACCCCACACATCTCTGACCTGTACCCCAGTTCTTGTATGCATAAATAAATAAATCTTTAAATAAAAAAAAATTCAAAGATTTCAAACTTCCATGCTTACCTTAGTTATTATGTGTAGACATTATATATCCCATGCATAAAGGTATACTATCTTACAAATCTGCATAGACTACAACAGTAAAAACAGTATTGAATTTTTTTTTTAATTTATGGTAGTTTTTCACTGGACACTGTGTCATTACAAAGAAGTACATTCATTTGATAATAAAAGAATCCTCTTAATCACATTGTTTCTAGACCAGGTAGGGGTAGGTCCAATTAAAATTTAGGTAGGAAATGGAGATGAGAAAGTTGGCAGAAAGATAGAAAGATGGAGTGTCCCAACTAAATAAGGTAAAATATGGTTGAAAGCACAAATGTAGAAAAGATAAGAAATACTAATTACTTTTGATTAAAATAGATTTTCAAAATAAGAATTTAGGTAGTTGAATTGAGTTTAAGGAGCCATCTAGTGTCAGGTAGGGTAACCTATTGATTGAATCTGAGAATTTATGTTCAGAAAGATTAGTTACTTGGGATTATCAACTATTTTCCTATTGGGGGATAGTTTAAACTATAATTTAGATGGAATTGTCAAGAGGAGGTAGAACGATTATAGTTAGTGTGCATGATTCTTTTTTTTATTTTTTCAAAGATCTATCCATTTATGCATACAAGAGCTGAGGTGGAGGCCAGCAGTGCAGGGATTGAGAGGATTCACCAGAGACATAGTGGGGAACAGAACAGGTAGATCTACTGAAATACACTGGTGAGGGGAACAGGTGAGACGAGAGGTCTGCTGCGCCATATGGGTCAGTTCCTGGCTGGGGATTAGACTCCCAGTACAGTGGCTGCCAACACCCCAAGTGTGCATAATCCTTTACTGGAAATTCTGTGGGGGTGAAATGAATGTCAGTAGAAATAGATTTAGAGTGAAACTTAAGATTTGGGACATTTCAATTGTTTGAGCTACATTGTTTTACCTCTGACTTTCAAATTGTCATTCTTCTCTTTTAAAGATACCCACACTGTATAAATTTCACAAAAATCTGAATTCAAACTTATTCTAGTCCCTCAAGATATTTGTAAAATTGAAAACTTAAGTGACAGTGAAAGAAGCATACTCCTCATGGTGGTTCAGATATCTTTTCAAAAATCCCTGAGGACTGTTGCTTGACTGTGGACATGTTTAGTGAAAGAGCTGAATCTTAATGGTTGCAGTGAAACTGAATGGAAACAGAGAGAAATTCTAGAAAGGCATTTTAGTAAAGAAATAAGGGCACAATAGAGTAAACCAAGCTCAGATTATATGTTGCCAGAAAACCTGGTAAGACCTTTGTTTACAAACATCTAGGCACATTTATTTAACTTGAGGCAGATTAATAATAATAATTTCACCCCATTGTAGTGTAGACTACTTTAGCTCATATTTCTTCACCACAGTTTTACCATGCTGTTGACATCATCATGTTGCTTCAAAGTTAGAAAATATGGAGATGACAGTTCCAGAATTCAGAATGAAGATGCGGGAAGTCCCATAGATATATTTGTATTTCATATTTAGTTTCCCAATTGAGCTATAGAACTATTACAGTTTTTATCATCATAATCATCTAATGCGTTGTCTTTGAGTAATGGGAATACTTTATTCCCAATGCTATCACTCTATGCCAAAACCCTCACCAGTGTTTAATTGACATCAGTCCTTCCATGTTTTGAGTTCTGATTTTACTCTAGGAGCTGAGTTGAGTATTGGCAATGACCATTGAGTAATATGAAGCTTGCAGTTTAACCTTCTAGATTTTCATGTTTGTTTTTTCGGTAAATACAGTTTTTATCAAATATCACTTTTTCTTTGTGTAATAAACTATAAATGGCCTCCAGCTTATGTCCCACTAGTTTCAATTCCAAAGCACCAACAAGCAAGATATATGGTTTAGTTCCACCCCCCTATTTACCTAAATTTTACTCACATCATGCCTTTCCTCCTATAAGACACCATTACTAATCCCATTCTTAATTTATTATTTTTCCTTATTTGTTTATTTATTTAGCGATATCTCAGCAATACCAAATAGTTTAGTTTTTTCATTTCATGCAGTTTAGCTTTGTAACCTTAGTGCGAGCACCCTAGATGATAGCATCAATGGAGTTTATAGGACACATGAATACCTTGGTCTGGATAACCTCTCAATCATTGTTTATAATGATATACTTACTCAAGATATCACATTCTCTGCATTTTAAGGAAGCAGAGAGAAAAACAGGGAAATTAAATGACACAAGAGTGTGGCAAAAAAAAAAAAAAATTAGTTATCGGCAGATCCTGACCTAGATCAGTGCTATTTCCATAAAGCCTTGTCTTCCATTCCCTTCATATTGCTTGGAACATAGTTGGATAAGTACCAGATGCTCAATAATTTATTTTAATGGTAGGTTCAGAGTGGAGTGTATTTGTTATATGTTCCATTATGCGGATCTTGTGTGGCCAAAGGTATGAAGTATCAGTAGGACAAAATTTTTTCTCTTATTGTAAGTAAATACACTTCTAAAACCTGTAGGTCAATGAAAATACCAAAGGTGAGCAGTTCTTTTGAAGTGACAGCATGAAGTGACTTTCATGCTGGTTTTGGGTGATAATTACATTTCCAGAGCTGATGACATTGAAAGAAAATACGGCTTAGATGTATAGTGTTACCACCAGATCTAAGTGCCCAGCCCCCAGTGTAGGCAATTTATTTGACTTGGCAAACTACACTGTCTTTTTTTCATTAGTGAAGTTGGCCTCCTGGAGATGGCATTTCAAGAGTAATGCAAATATCTCCTTTCCTATCAATAAACTTGTGATTTAGAGTATTTAATCTAGTTGAAAGGCAAGAAAAATGGAAGTCTTGCATGCAGGACAAATGAAATTATAATAAAATGGCATACTCCCCAAAGTTTTCTTAATATGTAGAGTATTAACCTGGCACCCGGCCTTATTTGCTGCACACAGAGCTCTATCAATCAGAGGAATGGAGAGCCTGACTTTTCCAAGATTCTTATTAGGGCAATTGACTTATTAGGTCATGTATATTTTATTTGGTAAATAACATGATATTTAATCTGCAATATTTACTCTGTTGTCTCATTGAACACAGAGTTTCTATGTAAAACATAGAGATAATTTCTGTCCTGTCCTATCTATGTTCTACCTTCTATCCATGAGCCTCTGTGTTTGACACTGTCTTATGACCATCAATCAATTATAAAATATTCAGCTTACATTAGTAACAGCTTTCTCTGATTTTCCACCCACCGATAATTGCCCCTCAGAGAAGGTAGGGCTATGGAAAATTAGTAGTATTTTGTCACTAGCTTAGAATGCTGGAATGAAATTTTAAATCTTTCCCCAATGAACTGTAAACTGCTCTCTCTTGCTTGGCCTCAAAGCTTGAGTGTGATTTAATGTTTATTCAGCACTAACAATGTTCAGCCACTTCAAAAAAGCATTCTGTTTATCTAGCACTCTAAAGTTCCAAAGACATGTCACATACTTTGCCTAATTAGTCTTCACTAGACCCTAGTGAATAAGGAAAGGAGGACATACACATTATCCTCAACACATACAGACTTTTAAGCATGATAATTGAAACCAGTGGTCACAGGATATGAATGGAACACAGATCCTAGATTCATTCTGAACTAACCAATAAGTGACATTACTTATTTTTCTCAACTTTCTTTTTTAAAATCATCTCTTTGTATTTAGTTCATCCTCTCCTTAAATTTTTAAGAAAATTGATTCTTTTTTTTCTCTTGTCGTATTCTTCCCTTATTGTAGTTGTTGTTATCTGCCCATTCCCCGTGCCCTTTATGATTTCATTTAAACTCATGCTCGTGGGCGACATCGCAATAGGGAAAAATGGTGACATTAAGATGTTCTCTCGCTCTCTCTCTCTCTGTGTCTGTCTCTCTCCACCCTCCCTCCTTCCTGACCCAGTGTTCCCTGCAGACACTCTGTTCTCATTGAGGCTGCAGCTTCTTTGCTGAATCACTGCTTTGTATTCACCCAGGGACCATGGAGTATTCCCAATGTATTTATTTTCTATTCCTGAGCTGAATGCTGGGTGCTTCTTTGTCCTAATGCTTTCTGCAAAGGAGTTTAGAAGTTGGGGGTTGGAGGAGAAAAAAGAGGAGGAGGAGTAGGAATGCCAATAAAGCTTTCTCTATCCCCCAGAGGAATGTGTGCAAATGTCTTTAACATTGCTTCACTCAATGTTCTCCTCTCTGCTGCCCTTGCTCTTAATTGGATCTAGACCCTAGAGAAAATCACTTTGTTAATGGGATGGTTAAAGAAAAAGAGAGGTGGAAGTTGGCTGTGCTCAGTTCTGGCAACTTGTCCTCTTTGGGAATTAAAGTCTCAGATGCCTAATCTGGAGAAGGGATTCCACTTTCCTGTTCATGAGGAAATACTACTTCCCTGATCATGAGGAAATACTGTTTCTCTTCTGTTGTGTTTTTCCCTCTGAAAATGGAATATTATTCTGTCTCCTAAAAACAGATAAAACTAATTTGCATAGAAAATATGGGTCATTCATTTACTTAGTCACTCATTATTTATCCATTCATTTGACAGATAGGATGTGTTTGTGCCAGACACTGTCTTAAGTTGTGGTGATAAGATGGTAAATGAGAAAGTACCTGCCCTCGTGGAGCTAATTTAAGAGAAATACGGTAAAAACTATGCCAACGGAGTAATGCTAAATGTAATGAAAATCAATAGGGTATAATATAAACTATGAGAGGGCTACTTTTGAGAACGTTTCCATAGAAGTCTTTTTTCAGTGGTTGATATTGAATCTGAGACATTAAAACTATGTGAATTTATCAGCACTCTTTCTTTTTAGCAGCTTTAATAAAGGATTCATTCCATTGAGCATTAGTATACCATTATTTAACTATCACTACAACCATGCTTTAGAACATTTCCATCATCTCCCAGAGATCCCTCATACCCATTCAGTCAATACCCACTAATCTACTTTTTATCTCTCTGTATTTACTTTTCCTGGACATCTCAGATAAATGGAATCATGTAATATATAGTCTTTTGCACCTGACTTATTTATCATAATTTAGTTTTTTATATTCATCCATATATTAGGATATAGACATGATTTTCTCTTTTTATGACAGAATAAAACCCCATTGTTTGTGTATGCCGTCCCCTGTCTTAATCCTTTACCACTTAGGGGTATTATGAACAATGTTAAGAACATTTCTGAACAATTCTTTGTATGGACATACATTTTTCACTTTCTGTAAGTGAAATTCCAATACCTAGGGTTGGAATTACAGTATGTTACAGTAAATTTCTTCTTAATTTTTAAGAAATTGGCACTCTTTAGAATATATATATATTTTTTTTTCTCATCGGCAATGAATGACAGTTCTAGTTTCTCCATTTCCTCCCCAACACTCATTGATGTCTGTCATTTTGGAATAATCATTTGACTGGTGTATAGTGGAATCTCTTTGTGGATTTATGTGTGCTTACATAATACCTAATGTTGAACATTTTTGAAGTGCTTATAGTCATTTACATATCTTTTTTTATATCATGTTATTAATATATTTTGTTTCACTTTTAATTGGGGTAATACTTACCATATTATTAAGCCATACCAATTTTAAATATATTGTGGATAAGAGTCCTTTATCATATATAAATATATAAATGTTTTCTTATGGTCTTATAGTCCATGGCCCATTCTTTTATTCTGAAGTACAAAAGTTTTTTTTTTTAATTTTGATAAAGTCTATTAAGTTTCCTCTTAAGAGTTGTGGCTTTGGTTATCAGATCTACATAACTTTTTCCTAGGTCAAAGTTATAAAAGTTTATTTCAAGTTGTTTTTTCTAAAATGTGTAACATTTTAGTTCATATTTGAGTCTATGATTCATTTTCCATTCATTTACAGAAATAAATATGGTTTGAGGTATATCCTGAATTCAGTTTTTTCAATATGGATATCAAGTTGGTCTAGCTTAATTTTTGGGAAGACTGTCCTAAACTTAGAACTGATTTGAAACTATTTATTTTTATCTACTTCATGTGGAAAAAAAATGTCCCATGTAGCTGAGACTTGTTCATCCTTAGATCAGTCATTAACATGCAATACTTGAAGTTTGTTGTACTCCACCCACATAAATGCATGGTTTTCTTTTTTTATTTTAAGGATTTATTTATTTATGCATACAAGCACTGGGGTACAGGCCAGAGGTGCAGGGAGGTGAGAGAATCCACCAGACAGAGCAGGGGGCAGAACAGGCAGATGGACCCAAACACACTGCTGAGGGGAACAGGAGAGTTCTGCCTCCGCCATGTGAGTCACCTCCCTGGCCGGCAGCAGGGATCAAACTGGTGCTGCAGTGGCTGTGGTTTGCTTCATAGTGTGTTGCTTAACCCACTGTGCCACCAGGGAGGACCGCTAAATGCCTGGTTTTCTAAATGATGTATAGGATATGGTCTTTTCATTAACTATCTGTTGTACCATGGACAAATAGGTATAAGAAATTTTTCTCTCTTGGAAAATGTTTAATATAGAAGGGAGATGTACACCTTAACACATATATCAACAAGAATAGTTGCAGTGCCACTTTAAGATGTTAAAAAGGGCAAAAGAAAGCAAAGTTAGAATTTTTTTAAAGATTTATTTATACATAGAAGAACTGGGGTGTAGGCCAGAGATGTGGGGGGAGGTGAGAAGATTCACCAGAGACAAAATGGGAAGCAGAACAGGTGGATTTACTGAAATATACTACTAAGAGGAGCAGCAAGCAAGACTTGAGAGTTCTGCTGTGCCATATGTGGGTTAGCTCCCAGGCCGGGGATAAAACTCAGGCCAGTGATGAGATGTAACCTCTAGGCCACCAGGCCACCAAAATTAGAGTTGTTAAATCAAAAGAAGCTGACATATGGGAAATATTTTATAAAAGGCATAATCATAAATATATTAATGGTTATTTGTTTACATAACCAAAATAATTTCCCTAAATTTTTAAAATAACTATTACAAGTAGATGAATCCCAAAAGTTATATCTGCCCCCATGTTGGAAAATAAGAAACTCACCCTATCTTTTCTGGTCTAATTGACTCATTTTACCTTGATATTATTTATGTCTATCCTGTTAATTTATGTATCTGAGTTTTCACAAGACCATTTTGCTCCTTTTGATGTTCATTTTGGATTTTTCTAAAACTACTATTTTTTCCCATATAAATATATTTGAGAATTTGTCTTCATATTCTGCATCTTGACCCACTTTTCCTTTACCTTATTCTTTTCTTCTTTCCCTGGTACCATTGTATAAACCTAAAGTCTAGAACACCAACTTTCTAGGAAGGAAATGCAAACAATTGTAAAATGATACTACTTAAAATATCGCTAACCAACTTCCCCAAACTTTCAAGAGCACTGGGAATAACCTAGCTAATCTGACATCCTAATAAAAATTATTAAATGATTTAATGAATAAGCACTTAGGGAATTTGAAAAGAGAAGAATCACTTGCATCTTCCAAGGTCAAGAAAACTTCAAAGATAACTGGCAAATGAAGATTCTTGAAGAATTTGAGATTATCTTTATATATTTGTGACAAGAATAGAAAAATAGGCAGCTGAAAACATTATGGTTTTATTCATTCAGTCACTCATTCACTTATTCATCACTAAGAATAATACTAGAAAAAAAGAAAGAAAACATATTGCAGAACATTTATGAGACCTTTACACAGAATAGTAGACAGGGGAAGCACTTCTAAAGGAAAATGACATTCACATGGTGTCTTTAACATTCAAATAAGAGTGAATCCATGATAATTACAAGGATAATAGATGACTCAGAGTGAGGAGATAGCACTTGCAAAGACAGGAACACTTAAGGGTGTATGGATAAATCAGAAAATTGAGAGTGGGCTAGTAAGTATGCTACATAGTGTGCATGTGAGCATGAACAAGCGGTACATCTGGAAAAATTCAAGGTGATTTTAGAAAATGGTGTTTATCTTTTCCAGACAAGTATGAAGATTATAAAGAGAATCAAGATATGCCTGAAAAAAAAAAAAAGAATCAATAGTAAAACATCTTAAATACAAAATACAGAAGTCTGAATTTTTTTTTCAGACAAGGAGAAGTGATAAAATTACTAAATATTGCTTTAGTTGACCTATGAAATAGTTTAACAGTGAAGAATGGTTGGTAACAGATGTATTATCTGGTAGTTTATGGCAGTAATACATTTTGATGATGAAGGGATAAGATAAAGTAGTAAATGTATATTGAAATAAATAAGAAGACACGAGAAATTTTGAAGACATAATCAAAAAGCATTTGTACCCAGTTGACTTAACATGGCAAGGACAAGTGAAAATCAAAGATACTGAAGTACATAGTTTACAAATAATTGAAAATTAAGAAAGGGGAGCATTTAGTGAGTAAAAGGTGATGATGATGAATTGGGCTTTTTGATTTGCTCTGCTTGAAATGACATTAAAATAACTATGGAACTTCCCTACTTGCACATGATAAGTGACTAAATTGTATGTGTGAGGTAGGTGTTGACAATTAGATAGGGAAGCATTAGAGTGTAGTGGAAGAAAGAATAGTTCTTTAAAATAAGCATAAATGGCATAAAAATCATTGACTTCACTGCAGTTGGACAAAAAAGTGGTCAATGGAAAATCCAGCTACCAGTGAGAAGAAAGAGAAAGAATAAACACGTATTCATGAGACAAAGGTGGCACAAAATTTCAAGACTGCATCAGCTATCTTTAGGGGAATCTAGGTTATTAAAAGCACAAATGTGTTTCAAAACTGTTACTCCTCTCTCTAGAATGTAATCATTTTCTTCCTGATGTACAAAAGCACATGGGTCCTTGCTATGATGACTCAGCAGGAAACCTACCAAACCTACATTATTCCGGGATCTAGTGCTTAGAGAAATATGCTAAACCCATTTTTTCCCCTAATGGAATCTCAAAGAAACACAAAAGAGTTGGGGTGCCATCTTGTCATCATTTATTTATCATAATCAAACTGACAATTGAAACAAACTCATTCCCTTAAAGTAAAGGAAACTAAACCTGTTGATTTTTTAAAAAGAAGGTAGACCAGGAAGTATTCCATATTTTTCCCTTTCCCTTCTCACTTCCTTGTCCTATTTCTGATTTGTGTTTTCTTGTCAGCTCCTTTTTCCAGCAGATCAATTCCTCTTCAGTTAGTCCCAGCGATTTTTAAGCAAAGAGAGAAAGTCTTTGCAGGTGAGAGATAATCAAATTGAATATTACACAGCCCCTGAAGTGCAGGCAGCTGATAACAAGAGCCAAACTCAATATCCTGACAGATGTTGTCTTGGATTGATTAATCTCTGCTCTCACTCTGGTGTAGCCATCCTCCAGCGTGGGCAGCACAGCCCCTTGGCCCTATCCCAAATGACTTTCCATGTGACTGGGGCTGGCTCAAAAACAACCCTGTTAAGAGTGCAATAGAATCCTTCACTTTTGAGGAGGAGGAAATGAAATCCCACCTTGCCTACTTCTGATTCAAAATCTACTGTTGTAGAAGGACAGATTCTGAATTTAGTTCGTGGTGCTCACACACACACACACAATAAGCAGTAAAGATGTTTTCTCTCTAAATGTTTGGTTGTGCCTAAAACTTAAAATGAATAAATAAATTTCAAAAAAGGAACCATGTCTCTTGCATTTCAAGAACTAAGGGATGTACACTTTTGTAGTAGAAATATAATTTCCTCTCTGATATACAAAAGCATATGGATCCATGCTGTGACCTCTCAGCAGGAAACCCACCAATCCTGCAAGATTTGGGGTCTGGCATTTAAAGACTATAAACAAACCCCCTGTTTTTTTTCTACAGAGAATCTTCCAGAGAGAAGTAAGTATGTGGGCAGATTAGAACAAGCAGAATTTTAAAAATTGAATTATAAAAGCAAGTAATTTATGACTGTTTCCAAATATAAGTGAGACTCAAAAAAAAAAAAAAAGTCATCATTTTTTTCATTTTTTCTTCCCTCTATGCCTCTTTCACGTTTGTATTTTCTTCCTCATCCCATCTTTCCTGACTGCCTCTTCCCCCTGTCTTATAACTGGCTGCCCTCATTCTATTTAACAATATGTATCCCTTGTTAAGATAGTCTAAACACAGAGGTCCTAAAAAGGATGAAGGAACAAGTGTTTGTCCTCAGGGCCAGAAGACATTCAGGAGCTAGGTAAGTCACAGAACATCACTGTGAGAAACTTTATAACAGGTGTCATAGGAGCTGCTATAGGAGCAGGAGGAAGCCAGGGACTTTTCATTTGCGAGTGTAGGCTTGTCCTGGGTCTTGAAGGATGGTTAGGGATTCAACAAAAGAGCAAGGGGAGAACATTCCAAAGAGAAGTAAGCATGTGTGGAGAGAGAGTGGTGTATTTCTATCCTCTCCAAAGACCAGTGCCAACATCAACATGTGCTCACCTTGAAAACATTAGATTTGCCACCACCCGCCCTGTTACATTCCATCACTTAGCCCCACTGTTATCCCCGTTTTGCTACTCTACCTCATTCTCATTCCAAATAGAGTATCCCAGACTTAACTATTATTCAGTTTTTTTCCAGCTCAATCCTCCGAGTCCCTTAGCAGTTACATGCCACTCCAATGTAAGTAAAATACCTCACTCCTTTTTACTTATCATTTGTAGACACCCACCGCATTCTGGAGAGCATGTCATTTAGTGACTGTAGTCCTAGGAAGGGAAGTGAGTATGGGAGAGTAGTGGGGGTAAGCTTAGGGTCTGAGACAGAGATGAACACAGAAATATGCAGGTTCTTGGTATAGAGAATGTTGGGAGGAGAGAAAAATAGAACAACCAAGAATGTGAGTTCTTTGAGAACTTGTCCCCATCTCAATATGTAAAAAAATAAAATTAAAAAAGCAAAAATAAAAGGAGGAGGGTCCAGTTTCACTATCCAATTTAATGATGGGTAGAGCCAAGCAGCCAGGTGAAGAAATAGAATATTTGGAGAGACACAAGAGGAGGGACATGTGAAGAAGGACATGTTGCTTCTTGGTTTTGGACTTTTACCTGGGTCTTGGGGCACATGGAATAGAAATGTGGAGTCTAGACACGTGGGTGAGAGAAATTTCGGGAGGTTAACAATAGCAGCTTTTATCTTGGCTTCTACTTTAATATTGCTATTTCATCCCAGATTTGCCCCGTCTCTTCTGCTCCTTCCCTACAGTTCATTGTTAAGACATTCTTTAAGACTTGTGGTAAGCTTTTGGACCTTAGCTAGCCCACTTTGGGTCAACCCTGTTGGGGCATTTACCCAAAGAGGATGCAGGATTTAAATATTTCCTTGGGAAACTTTTACCCTTTCTTCTCTCTCTCTCTCTCTCTGTACACCAATTCTATTAAAGATCTTTCACAATAAAAATACACTTTGTGTTTATGCAGTAGATGGCAGAACCATTTAGAGCATGTGAATTTGAGGCTTCCGGGATACTTCTCAGTTTGCCCACTAACAGGCACTGTTCTTGGAACATAGAAGTGTTCAATTATAGCTAGTTAACTAATTTATTTCATTAACAAAGACTGAAGGCAAATGACCCACAACCATTTCCCATACTACTTTGGTTCTGCAGAAAGAAGTTTTAATCTATGGAAATAAAACCCATGTGAATTATAACTCTGCTTCCTTGAATTTATGTATGATTTCCAAGCTTAGAATTGCAAGAATATACAGTGAAGCCTTTGTGAATGTCATTGCTTAAAGGAAAATGTTTGCATTGGAATAAACATTTTAAAGTTTAGAAAATTTACAGAATAAATTTGCCCTAACCCTGCTCCTTTCATCCCCATCCCCCACTAGACCACCTGTCCTTCTTCTCTAGCTGTTTCTTACCCCATCCTTTACCCAAAGCCCTGTTGACATATTTTCATCTTTCATTTGCATTCTCCACAAGGGCCTATGTTAATTCAACATCAGCAGCAGTACAGTTCAGCATGAAGGGTAAAGCACTATTATTATTTATTATGATGCTTTGAGTTTACACTTTGCCTGTGGGAAGTTTCAAATCCTTGCACCTTGCTGGTCTGCAGTAATCATTTATGCATTTGAGGGTATGTAAATCTTCTCTCCAAGGCAATCTGGGTATTCTTCCTGCCAAAGGGAACAGTCCCCTACCTTGATCACTTTCTTATGCATGTTGAAAAATACCAAGGAACTTACTTCTTGGTCTCAAGCCCATTGGCCTTCCTGTGTTTATATAGTAAATATAATCCTATCCTTTGACCATTTTAGGTTGGACTGGTATAGCTATAACCCTCTCAGTAATATTATGACACATGGAATGCTTATCTTTACTGTCTAGCAATCATTTCTGGGGCACATTTCTCTGCAAAATTTTACCCTATCATTTTTTACTTTGTGTGATTGTTACATGGTTTCAGGTCACCTCCATGAACCTCAATTTCTTTATCTATAAAATGATTAAAACTACTGTCAATAAAAATAAGTTCCAATTTATAAAGGGAAAGTTTTTTTAATTAGAAAAAAAAAAGACTGCTGGAATCAGGAGAACACTATGACCTCAGATCTGCAAATTTTCTCTCAGGGCAAATGAGGGACAAAGAAGGGGAAATCACCATTGGGTGATGGTGGTCCTTCAATTCCCAGGAAAAACTGATAAGATTCTGCTTTTATTATGCTTTCTCAGTCTTAAGACAAGCAGAGTTCAGGGGCCTGTTGGAAAGAGAAAATTGACTATTGTTTGGTCAGGATAAAACTGAGGATGAGGAGTAGACAATTGTAGAACACTTGATCACAATTGAGGATTATTGTAGAAATCAAATGGCATCCACATGCAGCCTTGAGTATGATGTCCATAGCAGACCACAGTCTTGAGCACTCATCAGAATCATCTCTGTGGTGTGTGAAAACAGAGATGGCCACCAGTGTTTCTCAGTTAGTAACTCTGGATAGATCCCAGTATGCATCCTTACAAGTTCTTAGGTGAAGCTGAAGTGGCAGGCCCAGAGTACCACATTTGGAGCATCACTCCTATATTTACATTAGTCAAGTGCTAATGGTAAAAAACCACTTAGTGTTTAATTATTCTAATTATTGCTACCTGCACATGGCAACAATTTCATCATTAACTTTCTGGAATGAGTTTCTACTTTCTCACCAACACTTTATTAAGTGTCAGATTTATTCCCAGGTTTGTTCCTTCATTTTCAGGTAATAAAATATATTTTCATTTTTCCCCAAGCCTTAGGTTGTTTTCATTTTCTGGAATGTTTAAAAAGTTACCAATTTTTAACAATGCTAAATAATAATATCAATTATATGTTGACTATAGCTCAGTAAAACTTGATTAAAGTTAAACAAGACAATCCCCTATCTTTTTTGTATAACTCAGTTATTAGCTTTTTCTTTGATTCTTAGTGATGTGATTGCTTTTTCTGACCCAAGTTCAAACTGTGATATAATTAGTGTCTCCTAAAGATGCTACTAAACTAGAGACTTATTGTCATACTGTTTTAATTCTTGCTTGGTAGTTTGTTATGTTCTCATTAAAACCATATTTCTTTTTGAGACAGGTCCTTAGTTTCTTAAAACATTTCCTATAAAAGGGTAAGAGAACTCCAGTGACTTTTTAGTTATGTAGAAATAGGTTATCAGTAAGCAAGTATTTGTAATGCCCTGATGTGGAAGCCTGCATGTCTTAAAGGAAGTCCAGGCAGACAGAGCCAAGCAACTCCTCTGTGACTTTTACTAGAGGGTGGATATTATTATTATTATATTTTTTTGCTTAATATAATCTATCTCCTTGTCTCTCTGTGTCTTTCATGTTTTCCTCTTCATTTGTGCTTTGAGTCATGTAATCATGTATGAACCATAAAGACTTCTAGCTTTGTCCATTTGAGTCCCTCATGGGAATAGATGCTGGGGATCAAGGTTAGTGTTATAACAGTTTCAGTAGTAATATAACCTTCAGAAAGCCACCTGTGTCATGAGGGATAGAGCTGCTGAAAGAACCATCACTCCAAGAAGGAAGGGCCTATGATAAAAGGAGAAAGTCATCATTTAACATTTGCTGTTCATGCTTCAGAAATACAAATTAGACCAGAGGGCCTCCCCTGGTGGCGCAGTGGGTTAAGCAACGCACTACGAAGCAAATCGCAGCCACTGCAGCATGAGTTTGATCCCTGCTGCCGGCCAGGGCGGGGGGACCCACATGGTGTGGCAGACCTCTCCTGCTGTGCCCGCTGCTCCCCTCAGCAGTGTACTTCCATTGATCTGCCTGTTCTNCTCCCGCTCTCTGTGGTGAATCCTCTCACCCCCCCACACCTCTGGCCTGTACCCCAGTGCTTGTATGCATAAATAAATAAAATCTTTAAAAAAAAAAAAACAAATTAGACCAGAGAAGAGAAGACTTGAGAGAATTCCATCTCTTCTGGCAGGACTACCAAATTCAGGGGTGAAGAGAAAGGAGAGAGTTGATGTGGAGAGGGGTCGGCATCAAAACCCTCTGATGGGCCAAATGACAACCATTATGCTTCTGTCAGGTCATGCAGCACTTTGCAATGACCTGAATTTCACTATGAAAAGTTTTTGTATGAAATGCAGTTAAGGAGCTTTTTTTTTTTCCTCTCAAAACAGAAGCTAGGAATAGAAAAAAAGCTAGGGAAGTTTTTCCAAGATCAGAAAAACAACAAATTCGATAATCCTACAAAGATTTTTACAATCCAGCAGTTACTTTGAGAGGTGAATTCCAGCAGGTGATGGAGGAAGGTTCAAAGCACTTCCTCTGATACTAATCCTTTTGCTCTGTGGTGTCCTTCAGTTTTGCCAGAGTCCACTAGAATAACATAATACTGAAGGTTTTTGTGGGAAACTCATTTAGAAGCTCCTCTTGACATGTCAGTATTTAAAAGAAGTCCCACTGGTGGGGGCAAAGAATCAAGGGGATATTTAAAAAAAAAAATCTGCCCTTCCTATTCTGTATAATTGTTAGTGTTAAGGATCCTATTACACAGGGTTATGATTCAGATTCAGTATAGAGATTTAATAAGTGCAGTAGAGGTTGTCTTAATGTGTTGAAAATTGTATCCTAGTAATGAAAATGCTGGAAGGATTGGGAAGTGAAATTTGTCTTTAGTCCAATACGAGACTGTTCTCGAAAGTCACCACTTCAAGAATCTATGAGTCCTCTCTCCTGGCCCCAGCTTCACTGTGAAGCGCTCTGGCAGAGAAGGCAGAAAGAATTAGAAATCAGGGCTGATACCTACATGAGGTCTGACTTTAAACACACCAGTAATTCTCTTTCCTTCATTAAAGGCTTGTAAATAAGTGTCTTTCTCTTTACATTCAGCTCCTCCAAAGCATTTACAACTTCTTAATTAGACATATGTCTGCTATTTATTACCATTTAAAAGGGCAAGTGGTTAATGTCCCACTGTTGAAAATTCCTGGTAATTAATAATTAACTAAATAAACACAGCTCCCTCTCACATACTTCATCTTTCGTTGTGTCTCCCTGTATTTATACATCTGTATGGAGTAATTAAATTATGGCAGAAGTGTCTCCGACTTGGCCAATGGCATCAGCACATCAGCACCTGCTCTCCTTTCCAGTCTTCCATAGTGCTGTTTCTAAAGGATAGAATGAAGAGGGTGAATCCCACCTGTTGCCTTTACTGCTCCAGGTCAGCAGGGCAGTTTTCCATGGGTATAAATTGCAGCAGGTGACTTTAACTTTCATCTTTAAAAGGCAGATGTGATGAGTGAAAACGACAGACCCCAGCATACAATGCAGCTTCCTAGGGATAAGCCAAAAACGATTCCATGAAGAGATGTTTCATCTCCATGCTATGTTCCTTGTTAGTGGAGGAAGATGACCAAGGTCACTGCATCCTGACTTTGCATCAAATTCGGCCTAAAAACTGCTTTGTCTACACCTGTCTTACACTGTACCTTAGAGATCCAGAGAAAAAAATGCTTAAACAAACAGCTGGTGGTTATGCTTTTACATTGTCTCCTGTAACAATGCCAGTGATCTGAAAACTTTGTACTTAAACCTCTCTCATCCAGGAACCTTGAAGAGTTTTACACGTAACTCATTAGCGCTCCCAATAGCCTTCCTACACCCTTCTGAGGTAACTAGTAGGTAAATCTGATCTCTGGTGTACAGGTGGGGAACCAATGTTTTAAGGGTACAATGCTTATTCTTTTTTGCCTATGACTGAACAACAGTCCTGGGGATAGAATGCATGTTTCCTGACTACAGTCTGCCTGTTAGGCACTGGACCGTAGACTTAATGAGGAGTTCTCCATGAGAAAGACTCTCTTTACAACTAAGGCAAAGGAAATGTATGCCCTTTATAGTCCTTTCATATCTGAAAATCAGCTAACTCATTTTCAAACTGCCAGTTATTGTGTTTTTATGCAGTTATGCTCCTGGTGTGACTGAAAGATCATTGACTTAGGAATGACATAGACTCAACCACAGTAACTAGCTGTGAGATGTTGTGAAATCTCTCTAAATGTTCTGAGCACATAAAATGGGGAAACTGATATCTATCATGCATGGTGGCTATGAGGATTACATGCTTATTTTTACTATGCTCATTGTCAAGATGGGGTGTTTCTCCATGTGTTGAATGAGGGTAACATTTGTGCCAGTCGTCTGGGTACAGTTACATTGCTAGGCAGGAAAACTCAATTTAATACCCACTGCTTCTTCTTCACATAAAATGTTAAATATGGAAGGATGCTAGACATCCTTCCCCACTCAGATTTCATTTTCTTAAGTTATACACTGTCTATAAATTTCTAGTGCACGCTCTAGTATAGTGAATTTCTCCAACAAAGAAAGCAAATATTCTGTCTGCACTTATAGAACAAACACATAATATTGATAAATGTCTTGATTTATTCATTTACACTGTATTTTCTTACTTTACAAGTGTAACTTTTTATACAAATCACATTTTCCAATTATAAGCAATATATATTCATATAATTGAAATGATGCAAATTGCATAGAAAATCACTAATAGTACTTAGTGAGTTTCCTTTTAGAGTTCTTCCAAGAACATATTTCTTAAACAGTCTTTATTCTACCCCTAATTAATTTATCAGAAATGTTATGACAAGATTCCAAGTGATGGTTACCACAAAGGCTACTCTTTCATGCATTTACATCAGGCTCTGATGTTTACCTTCCTATCCACCATGGTTCATATAATATATTGTAATACTATATTCAGTTTAACAAAGCTTGTTTAGAGCCTAATTATGTCCCTAGGCACATTTGGCTTGACAGATCACCATTAGAATGGGTCCCACTGCTGAATGATAGTTTGGCCTGGAGTTAAGAACAAATACTGTCAGTGACCTCCTGGGAAGCTGTGCTTAGTAGGCACTGGCCTCTGGATTGTTCCTGTCATGCTTAATTTACAGATCTTAGCTTACAAATTCATCAAGTTACATTGACGGGCCAAATCAGGCATGCATATTATCCACCGCCATTATGAAGGGTGTGACATGAACAATAAATAACAATATTCTAATAGTGAACCAATCTAGGATTAGCTCTGTAAGTCACCATTTGGTTTTGTGCAGACTCTCAAGCTGTACTTACACCTTTCTCTTAATATAAACATTCGTGCCAAAAGCTTGAAGATTGGGAATGTAATCTTCCTGTTTTCTTACTGGGAAAAAAACAAAAGCAAAATTCAACAAATCTAAGTGGCACAAGGGTTTTTCAAAGGTTTTCACTGAGAATCCAGGTTATTTAAAATGTATAATAATCAATATTGAGATTCAACATTGGGTTATCTATCAGTTGCTATTGACTAATGTGTTTTAAATTTGCCTTTAATTTAATTTTTTTACAGTTTTTTTATTTAATTATTTTGACATCATTTGTATTCCCCAGGGAGTTCCCACCACCATTCCACCCATGAACCATCACCTTAGTCCCTTGTGCTGTTTCTGCCATCATCCCCATCTTTGTCCTCCCTTCCTCCCCCTCCCCCCCACCATGGTCCCCTTGGTTTATCCTGGCTTTTTGGTCTTGTTGAGTTTTTGTCTGCTTTTGGTTGTAATTGGCCATTTCCTTGAGCTTCTTCTTTTTTTTCATTGTTGTAGTTGTTGCTCTTTCATATTCCTCCTAACAGTGAAGCCATCTGATATTTTTCTCTTGCCTTCTGACTTATTTCACTGAGTATAATTCCTTCTAGCTCCATCCAAGTTTCTATAAATGGCCCTAGTTTGTTATTTTTGATTGCTGAATAATATTCCATTGTGTATATGTACCACATCTTCTTGATCCAGTCATCTACTTTTGGGCATTTGGGTTGTTTCCATGTCTTACCAATTACAAATAGTGCTGCAATAAACATAGGAGTACAGGTGCTCTTTTGGATTGGTATTTTTGTGTCCTTTGGGTAGATTCCTAGGAGCGGGATTGCCGGATCATATGGTAGCTCTATTTTTAGTAGTCTGAGGAACCTCCATACGGCCTTCCATAGTGGTTGGATTAGCTTGCATTCCCACCAGCAGTGTACTGGGGTTCTTTTTTCTCCACATCCTTGCCAGCATTTGTTGTTGTTGGTTATTTTGATGTGTGCCATTCTTACCCTTCTAAGGTGATACCTCATTGTGGTCTTAATTTGCATTTCCCTGATTATGAGGGATGCTGAGCATTTTCTCATGTGCCTGTTGGTCATATGTATGTCCTCTTTGGAGAAGTGTTTTTTAAGTTCTTCTGCCCATTTTCTGATTGGGCTCCTTACTTTATTTTTCTTGAGTCTTATGAGTTCTTTGTATATCTTTGTGATCAGACCCTTTTCTGTTGTGTGGAGTGCAAAGATTTTTTCCCATTCAGTGGGGCTTCTTTTTGTTTTGTTTAATGTTTTTTTTTGCTGTACAGAAGCTTTTTATCTTGATGTAGTCCCACCTATTTATCTTCTCTCTCACTTTTATTGCTTTGGGAACTGCCACCTCAAAAGTGCTATTGAGATGTCTTTCAGCGTTTTACCTATGTTTTCCTCTATATATTTTATAGTTTCAGGTCTTACATTTAGGTATTTTTATCCATTTTAAGTTAATGACTTTTGTACATGGTGTGAGATAGTGGTCCAGTTTCTTTCTTTTTTTTTTGCATATGGTGGACCAGTTTTGTCAGCACCATTTATTGAATAAGCTGTCTTTGTCCCATTGCATAAATTTGCCTTTAATTTTAATTACCCTCACATTTCTGCATCTACTAGCAAAGGCATTTCTGCTAAATTCAGAGTCTCCCTTCTCTATCTGCTTCACATAGGTGTTTGATGGATGCATGGTTGAGAAGACACATACATAAATAACATACTGATATAGACAATAGAGGGAAGATGAATAGAGAGAGAGTATGAATGGATGATGAACTGAGGGGAATGTACTCTGTGTTCCCTTGCAGACAGATGTGCTTGCTTATTTTTTATCAGTTGTCTAAAGAACTTAAAATTTAAATTAAAAATATTCAATTACCGAAGGCAGAAAGTTAAACTTCTTTCATACTCTCATAGCAGATGTTTGGAGAAGCAAAGACAGGTGACCTAAGAATTACTAAAAAGAGCTGTCACTTTTCTGTTTCATTCTTTTTATCATTTTCTTAATTCCTTCTAACTTTGTTTTTCCATTTTTACCTCTTTCTAGACTTCACCTTTCCTATTTTCCACTTATTTTTAATTTTTTTTTCATTTTTGCTAGTCTCAATCCCTGCTTCTCCTTTTATTTCGTTCTACCTAACAGCTATCAAACATGATCAAACATCTCTTTCACATTTTGCTTTATGTTATGGAGGGAGATTGGAAGGAGAGCAGGAGGCACCAAGCTTTAGAGAATTGATGTGAGTGCTTTCCAGATTTCCCATCTTTCCTCTCTGTACCACAGTGACCATGTTCTATCTGGCTCCTAATCAGAGAAAAGCAAATGCAGAGAAATAGGAGGTTAAAGTGGAATTGTTTGATTTAAATATCAGTGAAAAAATAGACAAGGCAGGAAGCAATTGTTTGCCAGCAGAGTAGTCTAGGCAACTTAGTGAGGAATAAAATAGAGGAAATAACCAAAGGACTCATTACGATATCGTTCTTCCTAAAGGAGAGTCATGCCTCCAAGAATTTAAAACTAATAACTCTTTGATGTCACTTCGTGATTCCAATCTATACTTTATACTCCTCAACCGATATCTATAGTGTGATTCCCAAGGCATAGGAAGAATCAAGTGTTGGATAAATCTCTGTGTGCTAATTTATTCAGCCTCCATAATTAGCTTGTACTGCTTCATGCAGTACATCCCAGAATCCTGCCACCCCCCTGCCTCAGATAAGTGAGTATTCCAAGTAGTAAAAGATTTTGTATTTCATGTCATTTGTGGACCTTTCATTTTTCGGGCAGATGTATATTTCTAGATTTTTGCCAGAACTAAAAGAGAATAAGTGCCCAAAAAAAAAGGTTGAAATTTAATGACCATACGAAAATTTTGTCATTTGGATTTGCAGTATAATGAACATAGGGAGATTCTAGAATTCTCCTAAAGTTCTTGTTTGAAAATTTCGGTAATTTTCTAATCTCACCTACTAAAAATAAACTTAAATTGCACTTGTTTCCAGTTTATTTAATTTCATTTAGTGTTTCTGTTCTTCCACTCTGGTTCATAGATAGAGACATATTTCCAGCAGAGCAGGAGGATAGCCTTTCTTCCTTGGTTATTAATTAGCTGCATGAACAAGGGCAGGCTTCAACTCCTGTGGGTTCAGTATCTTTTTATGAGGGGAGAGGAAGGATTGATCTGTATCACCTCTAGTGAGTCATAAATCAAAATATTTGAAACTCATTAAATAAATTCATTCTTCATATTCAGTGTTCTTGTTGATCACATAGAGGAGGGCTCATTTGAATGGAATATTACATGTTATTTACTTGTTGTTCATTTAAAGTCAAGATGCAGCATCTCCTCCACAGTTATTTATCACATTGGAAATATTTCACAGTGCTGAAGTGTTTGCTACTATCTGTGTGCCAGTCAGATAGAACATCTCAGAGGGGCATTTGTGCAACCAGACAGAGAAGTCCCCACCTCTGTCTCTCTCCCATACATTCACCACCTATCTACTGCCTTCATCAGGGAGCTAAGTAAATGGCTCACTTTCCCCATACAAATAATTTAGTAGCTTGTCTGTTGAAAGGTAATGGCATAGCATCTGCAATTCCTGTAATTTTGATAGTGTAATATAATAAGATATGAGACGCCCCCAACCTGCAACCCAGACAGTCTTGTTGTTAAGAGAGAGAAATTGCTCTGGCCTCCTACTCATAGAAACGTTGTGGTCAGCACCACTCATCTTTGGTTGTTCTTTCAGTCTTTCTGGGTTTCCTGCCTCTAGGATAGATGTATTGTGCATATGTGTACACCTGCATATATGTGTTTTTATATACACATGTGCATAGATATAATGGGTATATCATATATACACACAAATATTTTACAAATATGTACATATATTTACAAATATATGTAAAATATTTGTGTGTGTATATATGTATAGTATATATATTTACCTTTTGTCAGCAATATGATTTGCAAATATCTTCTCCCACTCAACAGGCTGCCTTTTCATTTCATTGATTGTTTCACTGAGCAGAAATGTTTTGCTTTGACGTAGTCTCATTTATTTATATTCTTTTTTGTTTCTCTTGCTGTTGCAGATGAGTCCACAAAAGCATTAGTAAGTGTGGTGTTAATAGGTTTATTACACATATATTATACATATATGTGCATAAGAATATATTTTCCTACTTCTTGTGGCTAATCCAATTTAAATAAAAACTCAATCTCTGAATCCATGATTTTAGATACTTTTTGTTCCCATTTTCCATTGATATTGAAAATAAATCCCTGTGTTGTACAGTATCAGCTACCTAACATCCTGAGTTGTATTATTACAACATTGGATAATAGAGAATGAGATATTTAGAGGGAAACAAAATTGCTATATATTTGAATACCATATATAAGATAGCAAGATGAAAATTTCTAGGTAAAAGCATCTGCATTCTGAACATGGTTTTATTTAAATATTTTTTAAATTTATGTAATGTTATTGTATAATACTATATAGGTTTTATGTGTTCAGTTTCTTGCCTCAACAACTGTATATATTACCCCATTCCCATCACAAAATGTTCAGTTACTACCTACTACCAAACAACCAGTCCTCTCTACCTCTCCCATATTATCAGAGTCTAAGGATTCATTTTTTATTTTTAATTTTATATTTTGTTTGTTAATTTGTTTTATATTCTACAAATGTTTGAAGCTATGTGATATTTGCCTTTATCTCTCTGAAGTTTTTTTTTTTTCAATTTAGTATAATCTCTTTGAGTTTCATCTTTTTTTAAAATGACCAAGTACTGTTCCATTGTGTATCTATACCACATCTTTATTCAATCATTCATCATTGGGCACTTGATTTGTTTCCATATCTTGACTATTGTGAATAAAGCTGTAATTAGTATAGCAGTGCTACATCTTTTCTAATTAATGTTTTCATGTTCTTTGTGTATATATGCAAAAGTGGGGTTTCTGGCTCAGAATGGTAATACTATTTTTAGGATTTTGAGAAATTGCCATACTATTGACAGTAGTGGCGACACCAATTTGCATTCCCACCAACAGTGCACAAGGGCTCCTTATTCTCCAAATCAGATCAATACTTAACTATTTTTTGACATTTTAATAATAGCCTTTCTAACTGGTATTAGGTAAAATCTCATGTGGTTTTCATTTGCATTTCACTAATGGACTGATATGGGATATAGAACATCTTTTCATATGTCTGTTGACCATCTGCATGTATTTTTTTTGGCAAAATGCCTATTACATCCTTTTCCCATTTTAAAAATGAGGTAGGATATGTTCTGTTGTTGAAATGTATGAGTCATTTAGATATTTTGGATATTAATCCTTTATCAGATATATGATTTGCAAATATTTTCTCCCACTCAACAGGCTGCCTTTTTATTTCAATGATAGTTTGTTTCATGGTGCAGAAATATTTTGGTTTGATGTCATCTCATTTATTTATATTTCTTTTGTTTATCTTGCTGTTGCAGAAATGAATCCATAGAAGCAACAGTAGTGATGATTTCAATGAGTTTATTAACCTATGTTTTCTTCTATGTATTTTATAGTTTCAATCTTATATTCAGGTCTCTAATCCATTTTGAACTTTTTTAGTGTATGGTATAATATAATGGTCTGTTTCATTTTTTACATGTGGCTATCTAGTTTTCCTAGTTCCATTTATTGAAATGACTTTCCTTTCTCTAGTGTATGCTCTTGACTCCTTTGTTATAAACTAGTTGCCCATATATGTGTGATTTTATTTTTGGACTTGAGCATAGCTCTTGATACTTAATCTGCTGGTACCCAAATCAGATCACCCAAAGATTCTCAGAACTAGTTTCCTCAAAACACTTTGTCTGACATAGAGTAGTTTGAGCTAAAAGCAATGAAATCCCTTGAAGCTGAGGAGATTCTGCCCTCTCCTATGTCCTTTGCCCTTCCCTAATTGAAAAAGAGATTTTGATGTCCTAATTTTCTGTGCTTTTCTTTGGTTGAGAAGCAATCACTGCACTCTCCCCCCACCCTCCACACACACACACACCTTAATGACCTAGAAAAATGTAGTTTGGAGGGTCTTATTCTGTTATAGGTTTATCTTATTATAAATCATGTGTTTAAATGTCCTTTCTATATAAGAATCTTCTCTCTACTCTCAGAGTAAAATGAGGTAGCTTTTTTATTTTGTAAATTTTGCCTCTTGATGCTCCAAATCCCTTAACACAGGAAAAATATCCCCTGTCTACTTCATTATTATTTAGAATTAACAGCCATGTAAATTAATTTCTTTGTTCTTATATTATAAAATTTTGGCCTTTTCCCCTAGTAATTTATTTGATGTGAATTTGCTCATCTGCCGATCCATAGAGGAATCCCGATGGGGTGGGGGAAATATCTCCTGTGCCTGGACAAACACAGCAAATATGTTTTCATCTCTTTCCTTGGCATTACGTGATCTTTCTGAGCTCTTCTGCTGATAAGAAAAAAGTATTTTATTTTTTTGTGGTCTATAGGGATATAGAGTAGCAATCATCACTATCATTGTGATCATTGTAATAATAATAATGAAAGCATGGCTTTCTCTGACTACGCTACATATCTGTATTCATCTATTCATTTTACAATCACCCACTCACTAATCTCACATGGTTTCTGTCCATATGCTAGGTAACCCTTCTCACAATGAGTTTATAAGAACTATTTGAGCCAGTTGGGTCTAGTAATAACTGGGTATAGTTTTATTATATTAGCTGCTCCAACAGTACAAACAAAAATTATTATTTTCTGAGACACTAAAAATAAAGAGTATTCTAGCTTTCACCATTAGATTGTAAAAGTTACATAATTTAAATTTTATTTTGTATTTACAGTTGAATCTAAAAATTACAATTAATAGAATCATGGAACAGAGAAAATTCATAATCATTCTTGCTATTGATCATCCACAGTAATTTTTCAGGTGCTGAACTCTTGTGCCATCTGTTTCTGTATTTTTTTAACTGTGAGTTAGAATTTGGGGGAAAGTACTTTTCTCCAAATCTCTTATTTTAAATATGTAAATTATTCTAAAACAAACTTAAACTTGAAACTTTTCACTTGGTTAATCAATCATATACGAGAGACTTGCTGCATCAATCTTGAGAACATATGTAAAATAATAAGTCCATATGCATTCAAACCATAAATTTTTGAAGGCTCACAGTGTCTTTTCAATTAGTCTTTTAGCTGAATGTTATTAATGTGAACTTGGTTAATGCATGCTCTCCAAATTGTGGATTGATTAGATTTGTACCAAGGGACATTTTTTTCTTGTTTTATTTTTTTAATAGCCTATGAAAGTAAACAGAATATTTCCCAGATTAATCTAGAATCAGTTATACAGATGAAAGTGTTCAATAAACATTAATTTTAAAAGCAGATTTCAAGGTACATATTTAAATGTGTTTAAAAGCATTTGTAGTCATTTTTGTGGAAGTAGATATTCATTGTTCATTGTTTCCAGCTTTTGAGCCCTTTATTACCTATATCCCACACCCAAACTAATCCCTTTCTGACTGAGCACCTTGCCCTCACTGGTTTAGATTCAGATTTTGTTTTTCTTTTTTTTTTTTTTTAAAGATTTATTTACTTATGCATACAAGCACTGGGGTACAGGCCAAAGGTGTAGGGGGTGTGAGGATTTACCACAGAGAGCGGGGAGCAGAACAGGCAGATCAACAGAAGCACACTGCTGAGGGGAGCAGCGGGCACAGCAGGAGAGGTCTGCTGCGCCATGTGGGTCCCCCCCTGGCGGGCAGCAGGGATCGAACTCGTGCTGCAGTGGCTGCGGTTTGCTTCATAGTGTGTTGCTTAACCCACTGCGCCACCAGGGAGGCCCTAGATTCAGATTTTGTTTTTCTTTTTCCCTTTTTTTCATTTCCCCTCCCATGTTAACTCGCCTAGCTAACCCTATTACTACCATTTATGCAAAGATAGTTTTCTAGTCCTTATTTCTACCTTTACTAACAGTGGTTATTGAAATGGAAATAGTGTATGTCCTCAAGGAGATTTAATACTATTAGATATTTTATGTCCAAAACCTTTCCAAGTTACCATTCCTTGCATGAAATGCCTTTTACCTCTGAAATGAACATCATTACTTCTAGAGGTGTTTCTGTTGGTATGTGATTTTGGTTTTTGTTTGTTTGTTTGTTTCTATTTCTCTATTTGTAGTCTTTGAGTTATTGAGTTAGGCTGTTTGTAAATTAGAGTTATATAAGCAATATGCACATATTCTGCTTTTCCTAGCCAGGCCTATCCTCAGTCAGCAGTTTCCTATGATGGCAGTTTTCAGAAAGAGTCAACATCTTTCTCAAATAAAAAGTGATTATTCATCATAATGGAATTGCAAACAGCACCTTAATGAGTGGATGTGCTAGTGTCTATTCACTATTCAGAAATATTAGTCTAAATTTGGTTTTTAGTCCTATATTGTGAAATCACAAATAAAATACATAATTATCACTTTAAAATAGCATATCAGCTGTTTTTACAGTATATTTAGGATGTGAGTCACCAAATGCTTTCTACAATGAGAGAGTGAAGTGTATTATTGAAAAATGACAGTGGTTGAATTTTCTATTTTAGTTTTCTATATTGGGCAATAGAAGCTTGAAATAAGAATCTTCACAAAATAGCAAATGGTTTCATTCTTTTCGTTAAAATATATTAACTACTTACTACACATCAGGTATAGTATTAGGCAGTAAATCCACAACTTATTAATATCAAGCTTTTGATCCCAAGATCATAATCTACATAGTGAACATCCTTGTACAAGTTAACAAACGTGTAATAAACATGTCTATGTCCCTGTAGGTATAAATATGATGTTATGAGGCAGAATGTATGTAGCCTTTACTATGTCTATTATCATGAATAATGCATTGCTTATTAGTATGAGTTGGTGTAGAAATGGAGGAAGTGTCAGTGGTTGATTAAGTATGATTTGCAAAAGAAGACTACACATGAATCTTGGTGCTTTAGAAGGAACAATCAAGTCATGAAGGGAGGAACTAGAGTAATATAAAGAAATCAACCAATTTTATACTTAAACATCTTTTCTGGATTTTATATGGAAACCCTGATATATATAGGATGTGGAGAATTCCAGAGGGATATTAATAAGTTATAATTTACTATAAGCCCTTACTTTTTCATGTCTCAGATCCTGGAGGTTAGCCCAGAAAAATAGAAGTCTAGAGAAGAACTACATCACTACATCACTGAATATTTCTAAAAGTGAAGGTGAGGAAATGGGACACTATTGCTAGTAAGCCCAATCCTATGGTATTTAGTGCAACACAGGTGGTGATAGCGGTAGGACCCAACCATTGCAGGGATCTAAATAAAATTTAGCAGACTACTAAAGAATGAATCAAAGTAGGATATGATAAAAGTTATGCACTCGGGACAAAAAAAAAAAAGTGATATGTAACAGGAACAGGAGCAGAAGAGACTGAAAAATGTTGTCAAGCAAAGTGTGAAAGAGCACTCAAATTTTGGGATGCATAATGAAAATGCCAAATGTCAACCTATCTATACTGTTGAACAAAGACTGTTAGAAAAAAGGAAAATATTCTCATCAGAAGGCTACATGCGGGCCTCCCCTGGTGGCACAGTGGGTTAAGCAACACACTATGAAGCAAACCGCAGCCACTGCAGCACGAGTTCGATCCCTGCTGCCGGCCAGGGGGGCGACCCACATGGTGCGGCAAACCTCTCCTGCTGTGCCCGCTGCTCCCCTCAGCAGTGTACTTCTGTTGATCTGCCTGTTCTGCTCCCTGCTGTCTGTGGTGAATCCTCTCACCCCCCCACACCTCTGGCCTGTGCCCCAGTGCTTGTATGCATAAATAAATAAATCTTTAAAAAAAAAAAAAAGAAGGCTACATGCAAGAAATGCAAGTAAGAACAAAATTAGTCAGTTAATTTCTTCTGGAATACATGGGGAAAACAAAGAAATTCAACAGTTTTTTGAAGTTGTAGAACATATTATTCTAGCCTTAAACTACAGTCCACAGATTTTTTTGAGTAGTTCAGAAAGAGTGAAAAGTAGAAAAATGAGTTAAGCCAGAATTCAGCTCTTATACTTCAGCTTTTCATCTTTTCTTTGCTCTTCTATTTCATTTCTTCACTTCTGGTTGGTTAAACACATACACCCAATACTCTGAAAGCATAGTTTATTTTGGCTTTTTGTCAATGTTTTCTACGCAAATGCGACCAAGACCATGATGTGCCTAAGATGTCAGGGCTGGCAGTTCACAGAGGCTTCTCACTACATTTATTCAATGATTTCACTTGCAGAGTCAGAAGGGAAGATGTAGACACCCTATTTGACATCATCAGCTGCTAATCTTTTTAAACTTTATTGGCAGTCACTTTTCTCTTTCCCCTTATAAACTGGAACTTCGCAGGACTCTCTGCTTCTAGCACTATTCTTCTCTTTCTGATCTCAGCCACCTTGCAGTTTTACCTTTCCTCTTTCTTTCAATGCTTTCTGCAATGAGCTCTTTTCAACTTGATGTATTTAGCAGTTCTTAAATCAGCCCCCTTCATTTTCTTCTCCTATCAACACTACCCACACTCCAGCCTGTATTATTTCTTGCTTGTGTCATTGAAAGAGTCTCCAGTGGCTTCAATGTTCAGTGTTGCCCCTGTTACATACTGTAGGCTGAGCTTTCTAAAGGTGGATTATGCTTTAATTATATCATTGCTTTTCTTATACTACTTCAATTATACCCCATTATCCTTAGAATAAAATTAAAATTTCTTACAAAGGGAAACAAACCCTTTGTTACTTCGTCCCCAATTCTCTACATCTCCAGTCTCACTTAAAACATTATTTCTGCCTACCTTCTCCTTCTACCTCTGCCTTCCTTTTGCTTTTCAATACAGTTGAAATTCAACCACATGAACTTCTTCCATGTTATCTAGTGTGCCATTTATTTCTCTTGCCCAGTTCCTTTTCTAAGCCTTCTTCAGTCTTTACCTCAATGTTTTCATTCTAGCTGGGGAAATGTTTCCTGACTCATAGTGGTCTTAGTTAGGTAACTTTTATATATTCAGTACTGTCAATTGCAGTCATGGAGTTTATTGAGTGTCTTCTTCCCAGATTGTCAATTCTTTGAGAATAGATCTTATTTAGATGTCTTATTCATCTCTAGCATCTAGTGCAGAAGCTGGTGCCTATAGTTCTTCATTTCCAAGTTGCTTACCTTCAAAACTAAGAAGAGTTTTAGACCCTTCCAAGGGCTATGGAGGTAACCAGTGACTAAGTTTACCCTGGAACCTAGCTAACACTGCTAGTGATGGTGGAACACACAACTAAACATTACAAAGGAAACGGATGTGCTTTATCTTTTGAGAATTTTTTTCCCCTGAATTTTTTTTTCAGAGCAATTCCTGTTTATTTCATATTAGAGACATGTGTTGGGTTTCAGTTACTTTGAAGGCGGGCGATATCACAAAATAACATAGTACTCTTGAAACACACATCAGGTCTTCCCACCTGTTGAGGAATGTGCAGGGAGACCCAAGTTAGTTTATAAAGGTTAGAATTGCTTAACGGATGATGTGAACTTGATCCCTTAAATTTTTGAGCAAGTGTGTAATATATGCAGTGCTGTGTTTTCAGGCAATGAATTTGGTGTCCATATTGAATATATTCAGTTTTACAAATCCAGCTTTAGTACCTCCTCTAAAATATTGCCTATTTGATTCCTGGGACCTAGCTGATAAAGTTTAAAATGTCTCATTCCAGAGCTTTGAAAGGTTTTCAGTGTTTTAAAATACAAATATACATAACAAAGATATACAATAACTATTTCTCTGAAATTTTTCTTTCTAAGTTCATACACGTGACCATTATGAAGTGATCACATTGATGTTATGAATTTGATAGACTTTCAACCCTGTAAAGAAATAGATAATCCTCCCCTGGACAGGAAAAACCAACTTACAGAAGAGGAAGGTAACAAAAGAAACTAAAGAGGTTAAAATGCTTTAAAACTGAACACATACATCCTTCCATGAAGTGGCTATATTTGTCTTATTCCTAGTCATACCTAGTTTTTCCTAACAGACTGTATAATGAGTCTTTCTGTGGCAATAACTTAGGGTGCAAGCCCGTTTGAAAAAATGGGATTTTCTTCCTGGCAGGTCCTGGAGCTCTCTGTTCTTTCTGGTGGGTAAGATCTGTAGAGTGGCTTATGGGCTTTGTATAATTTCTATCTGCACACAGACAGCGGACTTCATTTTATTTTATTTGCATTTAATAATAAGCCACCTTTCTTTAGCTGTTAAGTTGTGAATCATCAAAATCTATCAAATTCTTCTCCCCATATTACAACTACACTTACTTTGAAACAGACTCATTGGTAACATGCTGATTCCAGGGAAGAGCTGGGCCTCATGTCATGTATTTCAGGATAGGAACCACTCTGATATATTTCTTTAGGGGCTAAAAAATGTCATTTCTGATTGAATATGAGATCAAGAACAGCACAGCAAGATTTTTGGTGGATTCATCTTTAATTATCAGAACAGGACAGATCACTCATGCCTCTTTGAAGTTCTTATTTTATTTTCAGGAGAAGAAATGAATGTACATACAAATCACTACATGTAAAGCAAGGGAGATAGAGTAAAAAAAAATTTAAAAAGGAACAGAATGACAGAAAGAATAGAAAATAGAGGGAACAGTGATTGCAAAGAGGTAAGAAACTGTAGAAATGAGAACAAAGGGAGCTGGTGCATAGCTCTCAATGATACTTGGAAACAAGTGGATTCGAGATCTCTTTGCCAAGTCATTGTTGGTCGATACAAAATGCAGCTGTTTTGTTGGCAGCTGCTGTGCTTACAAAGGCTAATGATGAAGGAAAGGATGAGGAATGAGGTTAAATGATTTTAGAGATTAAAACTTGCTGTGGGATTATGTCCACTTGCTATGCATTTGGAAGAAAAAATACATGTTACTTGAAAACATCAGGATAGCCAGAAGAGGGTGAGGAAGAGTGAGTCACGAGCAGAATAAAAAGACACTCAATATCAAGCATCAGAGATCTCAGTGTGTGGTTTTCCTTTGTCTAAAATTGTCCAGTCCTGGTAATTAGAAAGTGAGCATAATGAAGGGGCTGTTCTGAGTCATGCTTTAATGAGTCAAAATTACAGCAGAGAGCATCCGTTATACGGAAGCACTTGTGTGTATGTGTGTGAGGGGTGGGGATGGGACAAGGTGTAATGTTTCAGGGGAGAACAGTACTAGAGTTTTCCTTTGCCTGGAGGTGTGTTAACAGATTTGTCAAGGACTTAGACCAGTAGCAGCAGAGGGAGCACGTGCTTTAGGTACATTAATAGCCTCTAAGAACGTTATTCTCAATGTTAGAATTATAATCATGGATAATGCTATATACATATATCAAAAACTAATTATCATTTAGTTGGTTCTCATCTTGAGGAATTTGAGGCTTTCCTGGCTTACAACACAATCACCGTAAGATAAAGAGTCGAGGGGGCCAGTGAGATGCTGCTGATGTCCACAGGACTTAGGTATTTGTCACTGTAATAAGACTCCCCATTATTTGATTGTTCTTTAACCTGACACCTGTGGGCTTCAAATGACCTTTCCCCAATAAAGAGAGAAATATGGAAAGGAAACACAAACATTTGCATAACAGGAGCTTTGGATACATAGAGCCATAAGCCCTTGGAGTCACAAGGCCAGATTCTGTCCTCCAGCAATAATGTCATCAGTTGCAACCCAGGACACATTCATGAAACAGTGCTCTGAGGCAAAGAACACAACTAAAGCCACACTTCCTTGCTGTTCCATGCAAATGTGCAAATGTATAATTTCATCTATTCTTAATGCCACCAACCTTGCAATATATCAAAAGCTAATTAGATTTCCCATTTTATCACTGTTTTGTATCTAGTTTATCAATGAAATCTTTTTCTCTAGACTCACTTTGATAGCCTACAGCTATCAATCAAAAGTATATCTTTGTTGGATTCTTCAATAAACTAGACCCTTAAATGAGGAACTATGTCAAAATTATTGAGCGGGAATTATTCCCAGGAAAAATCAGGAGAGGAATATGTAAAGTTGGCACTGGAGAGGAAAAATCACAAGTGAGAGTGCAATAGCATGCAAAAATCCCACAGTGGGTAAGTAAAAATCTCAGAGTTTTCTTAACTGAGCAAGAACGTCTGAATATTTATGTCAGCACATAGAATCATTGGTTATTTTATTGAAGGAATGGAAATTCCTGAGCATTTTAAGAGCTTCACATGATTAGACATAATAAACTCCAGAATAGTACACTGCCCACAGATTTTGGTTATTCTGAGTGAATCTTACTAAGAAACAGTGTGCTTGAAAATGGTGGGATTAGAGGAGAGAGTTGCAAAACACTGACCAAATTGACTGCAGAAAGTATGACATTTCATAGACTCCTCATTGTCTGAAAAATTTGTATATTGTCACTTCTTGCTTTGGCTCTTGCTTTTTGTCTCATTGTACTCCCCCATTCCTTTCCAACTTTACAAAACTAAAAAAAACTGCTTTGGTGGAAGCCTCGAGAAAATTTAGAAGTGTTCACAAGATCAAAATCCAAAAGTGGGCATAGAAATAATTAAATGGGTTATGGATGTTTCCATGAATTGGAGGTGGTGACAAAGAGAATTATCAGTTACAGAAAACCAACCCAACCTAATCTAAAAGCAATAATTTTCACCAAAAAATTGTGTTGGGTCACTCCTTTCTCTCACCTACTTGTGCCTACACAGACATCTATTTTTCCTAATAAACCTGCCCTTTTAAAGTGAAGCCTTTGCCTGCTGTGTCTAGCAAATGTCTTTTTTTATATTTTCCCTTAATAAAATTGTCCTGTGCCATTAATGGGGACTCTTCAGAAATTCTTAGAGGGACCCAAGGATCCCACTCACCGAATTCCAACCATTCCAACCATATCACCATTTTGTTACATGTTTCCTTGCCACAGTGCATGGCTTTCCTTCCCTGGAATGCCCTGAACTGATTCTCCTTGATTGCCTGATAAATTCTTGGCCCAACCTTGAACTTAAGCTCCTATATTCTGTGTGAAGTCTTCCCTAACTAAACCTCTTTAGGAAATACAGTGATATTCATTTCATCATAAAAGTAAAGCAGCATCTTTCATCTCTAACATAACTTACATCTCACAGGATTGCTAATTTTAATTCATATGACTACTGACTTTGGCTATGGTGTCTACATTTTTATTTATGTTTGTGAACCTGGACCCCTCCAACTATGGCTAGCAAATGATCAGTGTCAATGAATATTGCTGAATGAAATGAGAGAAAGAAATTCACGCTCTCAACCTGTGTAAAATCTTTATCTATTGCACCCACAAACAATGGCTATTTGTTATGTTTATTTCAAATGTGCTTCAGCTAAAATTGTTACCATTTATTTAAGTACCCAGGGTATACAGTGATAATCAAGTATGGTAGTGTTTTGGATTTGAATTTATATTGTGCTAAAATTCCTTCTTTAGTAGTTTAAATACAATTTTCACAGATTTAGTAATAGTTGTCAACATTGCTCAGGTTGAGAAGTCAGTGAATATAAACACAGAGGGTATATTATTATGTTCAGATCTGACACTCTCCCACCGCCTGTCATTTCATGTACAGTCACTCGTAGCTGTGTCTTTTCCTCTGGTTATGTCAAGGAAGGATCTCCTCTTGCTGAATCTTTTCCTATGATCCATACATGCATTTGTAAATCCTGTGACCCTATTTTAGAGATACATATATGATTTTCAAGTAGTTAAATGTGAAGAGGAAATACAAAATAAATAATAATTGACAGGTATTTTGATATCATAAAAAGAGAAAAGAAAATGGAATTTGGACAAGAGACTGGTCAGTATTAGAGGCAGAAATCAATGTGATCCAGGAACAGCTAAGAGCTACAATTGATGGAAAAGTGATTGCAGTGTGAATTTATGCAGTATCACAAAGCCAAAGCAGACCCTCTGTGCCTATTTTTCCTGTTCTTCACACAGCTTACTCCTATTCACAAGGACCTTTATCATCCCTTGCCTATCCTATTACAGCTGGAAGTAGAGACTAGAGGAGTTTTTGAAATAGAGACTAGAGAACCTATGTTTGCATTTTTTTCATCTGCGCCATCTGTTCATAGAATGGATTACTGTTGCCTCCAGTTAAAAGCTGATTGTCTTGGCCCAAGGTCAGGAGAAAAGTCTCAGCATCTTGTTTGTTGGAAACTTCTTCCTAATTCTTGCAAGACAACTGCAATTATAATGTGGGCCCCTTGACTAGTTCCTCTGGCTATTGCTTAGCAACTCTCTACTGGAAATTTCCAAAAGCACCTTCTTTTTCTCTGACCTGGCCCCCTAATTCTTTATCTCAATATGTTGCCCATCAGCTTATATATTTTTTTAATATTCCACCTGTCATATTTTATTTACCTTCAAATGTGCTTATTATGCTCAGAATTTTCAGAGTTGTGGTCCCAATGTACACTAGGACCTACATTTGACTGTTGTCAAAGCACATTGCTATCACCTTCAAAAGAATATTTTTTGTCCTTCTGTCTCTTTACTTTGTATATTGGAGATCATGAGCAGAGAAATACAGAAGACAGTGAAGCAAATCTTTCCCAATTTTCTGGGTCACTTCTTTGGAAGAAAGGTAAAAGGGTTATTGTATACATTGCAGTATTTGTCTCCTCTGTGAATCTTCTCTAGAGATATCTATAAGCATATAATGCAAGCTTTTTCTATATCTCAGGGCCCTTATCTTCACTTTAAGAAAAGATTTACAAAAATGAGAATAACATAAATGCCTCTGAAGAGATGAGTGGTTTAAAAGGCTGTGGTATAGATACACAATGGAATATTACTCAGCAATCTAAAAGGTAAACTCATGCTACTTGTATGAAGATGGAGCTGGAAGGGATTATGCCAAGTGAAATAACCAGAAGGAGGAAGATAAATACCAGACAGTTTCACTTAAATGTGGAATAAAGAAAAAAAAAAAACCAACAAAGAATCAGACAAAGATAATCCTTAAAACAAAACGTTGAAAGCTGACCATAGATTTGAGACATCCAGGAGGGGTGGGGGAATGTAAGAGTGGGTAAAGAATGAAAATGGGTTGGGGGGAAGAGTTCATGCACTCTGGTAGAGGATACTGTGGGTGCTTTGGTGTTGGGAGATCTGTGGTGACTATACCTGAGGGGAGAAACAATGAACTGCCAAAAAATTAACCAGGATGTAAGAAAATTGTATTTAATTTTGTAATAATAATATATAAGAAAGAAAAGATTACAAAAGTAGAAAAGTCCTTTTGTTATTGTGAATTGCAGAGTAATAATATACCTTTGAACGATAGAGATTGGTATTTTAGTAAATGTAAAATGATAAGAATAACTGAGAATCAAATGCTAAATGTAAAAAACAGTAACACTCAATATGTTTGCTTTCACCTTTGCCTTCTGGTAAATTGACCAAAGATTGTTTGAAATCCTGAAAAGTAGTGTCAATGCACATGTCTTGCTAATGCTTCCTAATTTCTTAGTTAAATGGCCTGGCTTGTTTTCCTGATGCTTTTGCAATACATGTCTGCTGCTATGTCCTCCTTTTCATATCCATTCGCCTCATATGTTTACCTTCTTTCTACCATACTTCTAAACGCCACTTGTCAAAATTCTAGTCATCTTTTAAGATCCATTTAAATGTCTTTTCTTCCATTAAGACATCCTTGGTCACAGTAGTTAGAGGCTCCAGGGTGGAAAATGGCATTTTAGAAGTGAAAATATATATGTACCTTACGACTACATTGTATTATTGTGGAGGGTTAGGGGCATTAAGACTGGCAACACAGATTATAACCAGATGGTGGGTTACTTTGAATGTCTGCCTAGAGAGTTGAATTCATGAGGTAAGAGATAGAAAATATGATGTTTTTAAAATCAGAACTGAACTTGAGGAAAATTTACTTATGACTGAGTGTAAGACCTGTTGGAGAAGAGCTCCTCAGACACACCTTTAGTCTTAACCTCTGTCCCATACTCAATGTTATACTTTTCTTACTAGGGGATTAATATTGTTCAAATAGATCTACATTAAAAACCTGCCTCTATTGTTTTTATTACCATTTCACCTTGGACTTCTCTCAGAGTTAGTTTCCTTATCTATAAAATGAGGAAAATAATATTAAGAATTTCATAAAGTTCCTTTGAGGGTTCAATAATACATATAAGTTAAATACCAATTTCCAGTCTATAGTAAGAACACAGTAATTGGTATCTATTTGTAGTAGTTTTAAATGAATATAAATAATAACTATTCTATCCTTGATTTTTTAAATTCAGAATTCAACAAGTGCAAAATTTAAAAACTGAACACTAGTAAAATCACCATAGCTAGTTAGTACTCTCTTTGTTTGTATGAAATACTCCCTGCTATGGACTAAACTGTGTCTCTCTCCTGACCCATAAAATCAGATTTTCGTTGACATATTTACCCATAGTACTTCAGAATGTGCCCTGATTTGGTGCCAGGGTTATAACAGATGTAATCAAGCTTAAAATGTGATCATCAGGAGGAATCTTAATTCAATACTAGTGAAATCCTCATGAGGAAAAGAAATACGCATGCAGATATGTATAGAGGAAAGAGAATGCAAAGGTACAGGGAGGAGAATCCATCTACAACCAGGTAGAGAGAGCCAGCCGGAGCAGATCCTTCCTTCACAGACCTCAGAGAAAATGACACCTTGGTCTCAGACTTTTAGCACTCAGAACTATGAGGAAAAAAATTATGTTTTTTACATCAGCCAGTCTATGGTACTGGTTATAGAAGCCCTAGTGAACTAGCGCGCTCCCATTATGCACTATTCCCAAGACATTCCTTATCTTTTAAGTTATGTCTACCATTCAGTGCCTCAACTGATTACTAAACTAGGTTATTATTTAAAAACAGACAAACATATAAGATAAAAATATCCCTATAAAATGTGAGGAGTCCTACTAGAGTCCTTTAGCAATCACGAGAGATGTAGGCTGAGATTTTGGGGAATCTTTAAATTTATAAAGATAAATATAGAATGGAAACACCCCACTGATATAGAAGAACGGATAGATTTAAAGTTTCTTTAAACCATTGCCTTTTTGCACTTGAGATTCAACTTGACCCTCACCAAATTACATTTCATCTATCCCTTGAGCCTTTAGGAATTGCTCTCAAGAAGCAGGGACTGTAAAAATAAATCTTTGAATGTAAAGTATTTTACTCACATTACTAAAGTCAGCTTATGTGTACCCTATTATGGGGGCTCCTCAAAGTTATAGAATAATGCTTTGCTTCATGCTGAGAATTAAAATAATTTTAATCAACTTTCTCATGTGATAGATGTGAAAACTGAATCCAGGAAATGGGAAGCTGTTGGACAATACCATGCAGCTTATTTAAATTCAATCTTCCTTTTAGACTTCTGGAAAGAAAGTCTATAAACATAGTATTTTCCCCTCACCTTCTCTTTGATTTTTGTCTTTTATTATTCCTTCTTCTTGAATTTCTTGTGGAAATAAAAGACAGATTCTGACCCAGTGACTGAGTGGAGCTCAGTGACTTACACGCACCCCTGCTTGTCCTATAATCCAACCAGCCTTGGAGACTGTTTAGCTCCAGCTTATCAATAATTCATTTCACATTTTCTACTCAGTGTTGTTTTGACATACAGCTTTTGAAAGTGAAGTGAACTAAAGGGAGTGGGAAGGAAGTTTTGCCCTGAGTGGTGGTGCTGGACTTTGAATTAGGGAAATAGGATCTCTCTCAAAATAATGTGAGAGAATGTACCTTCTAATATATATAATTCAAAATTAAATGTGTTTTTTTATGTGGGTGGACAGGTGGTGATATGCAAGAAAATGGGGGAAAATCACAAAGTGCTCCTTCAGAGTTAAAACTTTTCTCTGCTTAGGAATTTTAGATTGTTCTCATATACGATGAACAATGTACCATCTGTCTTCAATATTGGAAATAAGCCACCTGATTGTTGACTTTGTCTCTGTATAACCCACATCACTTGATACTCCGACTTAATGGACCTAAATGTATATTTGAAAATGCAGTAACTCCCAACCCCCCACAGTACATCAGATTCACCTTGTGGACTTAACACAAATAAACTAGCTCAGTTGCCAAGGTTCCACTTCCAGAAATTCTGAGTCATTTGGACTGGGATGTGGACTATTAGTCAGTATTTCTTTGAAATCTTTCCAGTTTTTTCTAATGTACAGACTGTTGAGAACAACTGATTTAATGATTCTGTAAGCCAAGGCAATTGATGATTGAGATGGATGAAATATAAAAATATTCTTTAAAATAAAGACAAAGTCAAGAACAACTGCTTCTCAAGTTGAGACGTGACATAATAGTAACCTAGGAAGTAATCAGAAAAAGTCTTAAAGCTGCTGTTGTAGTTTTTGTTCCTTCCCAAATACATGACATGTTATTTTAATCAGATGAATATGGTAGATTTCTGTGTCTTATTGGGCAGAAATGGGGCCAAATAATTCTCTGGCTTGATTAATGAGTTTCTTCCAAAATAAGTGAAATGGATTTGTGCTTATTTAATTCAGAAAGATCTCTTTACATGACTTGGTTTGAAGTTAGCAGGTTTAGATCTCAGATGACGAGGGGAAGTGCTAGTTAGAGTGCAGCTATTAGACACCAATACACTAATGAGCCAACTATGGCATGTAATCAATGTGTGAAAAATGGGTAATTCTCACTAATGTCCTGCTAATGTTCTCATAATGATCTGTCAAAGTACTAAAGCTAATTATTGTCATGGCAATTTGGCCCAAGTTCACTGGGATAATCCTGGAATTGGTGAAAAACATGCTTTGTCAGTTTGTTATCCACTTTGAGTCTTTTTTTCCTCTATCTCCTCACATAGAGAGCCTATCTAATTTTGTATTTTACATACTTATGTACTTCATTTCCCTTTCTTTTTTCCTGTTTTCAAAGTCCTGAGTTTCACCTTTTCTCCCTCATCTCCTTATATTTCTATTGCAAATTTTTTTTTAAAAAATCCCAGATGGGAATTCAAGAGTCCAAAGATTTAAACCCTGCTCTACCATATGGGAAAATACTTTTATCTCTATCAGTCTGATTTCTTAACTATAGGAAGTAAGTAAATAAATTAGAGTTAGTGTTCTTTTTGCTTTAAGGTAATAGAATTCTAGATATCTCTTGCATGTCTGCTCTGTTTGTGTCTGTGGCATCATTTTTTATCAAGTTTATTTATCACCATATGACTCATTTTTGAGCCATGGGACATAGAGCAAACAAGGTACCTACTTAGTCATCAATGGCACAGAAAATGAAGTTCACCTGCTATAGAGATTTAGAGGCAGGAGGAGAAAATAGAGCCTTTCAATATGAAAGCATACTTCCAAGTACATTGCAAGGTGACACGGCTTCCTCCAAACTTTCTCCTAGGACAGTTATTCCTGTAGGAGAAATTTTCATTAATATTCTCTTAAATAATAAATTATCATAGCAAAACCTTGAATTGGTATAGCATCCATTGAACAACTCAGGTCGCATCTCAGCTTATTTCCCTGTGAGATAGTTGGGCATATAATAATTTTCTATACTTCACTGATAGAAAGCAAACAAATGGAAATTAGTAGTACTTATAAAAGAGTGACTTTGCATTACTTGTCTCCCTTTATTAAGCAATGTTTCCTTTAAGACTTTTCTTGTGTGTTTGTGTTTACTTTATCAGTATTGTAATTCAGCATAGCCTTTAGCTTTGTCCTTTTTCACCTTTTAGCCAAATTGAGAAAGAGTGTACCATTTACTCATGGACTAGTCAGAATCTGTAGTAAATAGCAAATTTTGCGATATTTAAGATTTTTAAAAATACTTAAACATGATAATAGAGCTTAGTAAACTTACTCTGTAGAGAGAGTATTTTAGATTCTGTAGGCATAACAATTGTTACATATTTTTTATTTAGGTGTAACCCTTAACAAATGTAAATACACATACATACTTTTTTTTATTGAAGGTCATACAAAATACAGAACCTGGGCCAAATTTAGCCCTGGGGCTGGAGTTTATTAATACCTTCCTTAGAGTAATGTCTATATTATATGGTCCTAAGCATGAAGCCAACAGGAAGACTGATGTTCTCATGCAAGTGCATATAATAGGGGACATTAACATACCAACATACATTAAATTGACACCTAAGAGTTGCTCCCTGTGCTAGTCAACTTGACAACCATTGAAAACAAGATTCATTTCTTGGAAGAGATACGTTCTCCAATCACCAGCATGAAATCTTCAACAGTTTATTTCCAAATTCGGTTAAATGTTCATTGAGCTCTGGATACAGGTTGTTGTTCAAGCTGACTCCAACTTAGACAAATGATATGTTTCAGCAAAGTAATGCTGAAATTTAAAATTTGTGGAATGAGTCTTTTTTTTTTAATGTTCTTTGCCATATGACCCAACCAAGTCTTCTCCTGAGGAAAATATTTTATTATGAGACATAATGAAAAGTGTGCCTTTTATAACACTGATATTCCCTTTATTTTTGACAATAAACCTTGTCTTGATTTTCTTCTCCTATAAAATACTGAACAGGCATGTTTGTCTAAAGGACACCAATATACACTACCTTTCATATACAACATGCACACATGCACCTGTACACACACACACACGCAATTCTATCAATATTTGAATCAAGTAGTTAAAAATGAGTTTTGTTGAGCCATAGAGAATCTTTAGTTGAAAGAGACAAACAAAAATGCTTTCTAAGAAAGAACCCACCAATTTATTACTCATTTAAGCTGAGGAAACCAAAAAGAAGTAATAAGCAAAAAGGCCATAAATATCTTTTTCAAAATAAAGCAAATATTCCTGAGTGCCAATAAAGACTGAAAAGCTAAGTATATGTGGTAGAATTGAGTTTAATGTGCATGTATTATGCCCTCATACAATAAACAATATAAAGTTGGAAGCTGTCAGTGATTTAGTATTCAAACTTTGATGAATTAATCCTTTAAGTCATAAGGATATAAGTCCACATTTTGTTTATTGCAGCAATAGCTGTAACACATAAAGGCAATAAACAAAGTGATAGTCAACCCTAATATCCATCAACAGACATGCTTGAAGACATAGTATATTCACATGAAATATTTTGTAGTCATAGATAAGAATTAGTTAAATCTAAGTCAACTGACATGAAAGAATTCCACAATGCATTGTCACAAAGCCATTAATATAGTTTGCTCTCCTTGTAATGAAATATTTATAATATGTATATAGGTTTATGTGAACATGGAGAAATATTAAAACACATACTTCCAGACTGTTAAGCTCTCCTCAGGAGAGTATCAATGAGGCTTAAGATGGGTAGAAATTCTGAAACATTTCTCTGTTCACAAGTGGAATAAAAATAAAGAAAAGAACATAGATAAAGAATCATAGGGCATAATTACATAAATATATCATAAATGTTAATACCAGATAATACTAATTAATTATATGTTATATATATACCAGCCAACATATAAGAAGCATTCATTGATTCCAAATCATATCTTATTACCTTATTCTGACATATAAGTAATAATAATAATATGTTAATAACAGCAGTAATTTTTATGAGCCAAGTACTATACTTTATATGGCTTTTCTTTCTTGCTACCCACCACAATTGTAGGAGGTAGGTGCTGTTGATACTCTCATTTTACCAGTGAGAAGACTATCAATCAATGAGCATGCTTCAATTGCTCATACTGACATGACCTGAAAGAGATAGCACTGGATTTTAAATCCTGGTCAGTTAGATCAAAGGTAATTGTTCTCTGTAGAGTGTTGCTGTCATACAAAGTATATGGTAGTTCACTAAAAGGGCTGCAAGCATATGGAGTTGTATACAGGAGAAAACCAGTGGATACTAGGTTATAGAATGTTGATAGAGAAATTTTGAAGATAGAAGGACCATGGATGAGACCCATAGTTTATGACAATGACTAAGTTTCCATCACTTAGTTTCACATTTGTCTATAAGTAAGTATCTTTTGTTGTAATAGTGAATCAGGTTATCCATGTGAGATTATTTTCCTCGCTTGTCAAAACATTTCTCCTAATCCTCGTTCCTTTGTTCACCACAACTCTTGATTGTGCAGATTCCTATGGTCTCTACCTCTGATAGGGTATTTTTTCCCAAGTACCCTTTGACTTCGTATAGAAGATTCTTAAATATAATTTTAAATGGACTGATTGTTATTTCCATTTCACATGCTCACTTGATCCCGAGAGACTTTGACCTGAATGACTTTCTAAAAATGTAAGTCAAATCAGGTCACTTCTCTGCTCAGAACTTTTCAAAGTGTTCCCATAGCTTTTATTTTTAATTTTTTATTGAGGTAATACTGGTTTATAACAGTTTATATGATTTAGAACTAGAGGTTCACTTAAGGTGTTTGTTACTATACCACATCCATCAACAGAGCACCATTCATCCTTCACCACAGTCCGTTCTTCCTATATCTTTTAAAATGAAATCTAAAAATCTGTTCTAACAAATTAGGGCCACAGGTGATATAATTTTCCTAATTTCCAATCCCATATGCTGTGTTTACCATGACTCAAACAATGTGTACTCTCTTCTTGAAATGTCCATTCTTGAATCTCTGAATCTAGGTCTTTTTTCACCTTCTCAGAAACATTGCTCATTTCACACACAGTTTCTATCTCAATAGACTCTAATCCTCAACATGACATTGAGAAAATAAAAGATGTCCTTGATTAGAGTAATTAAAATGTTCTTTGTTTATTGATAATTACCATAGCAATGAAATATGTCATCAATAATACAATACAGTTGTTCACTCATGGTGACTTTTATGACTTTAAAATCTACCTCAAGTAATAACATTCATAAATTCTCTTAATCATAATAGTGACATTGTTTACGTTATGATAGGACATGCTATGTGTTGATCTAAAAAATTAGAGATATATCCCCATGTCTGTGAGGATGGCCCATATCAATAGAAAAAAACAAAACAAAATAAAAACAGAAACACCAAATATTGGTGAAGATCTGGGAAAAAATAAAGGAACTCTCATACATTTGGTAGGAATGTAGAATAGTCTATCTCTTAAAGAAAACAGTATGAAGAGTTCTAAAAATATTTTAAGCATGCCTATCATATGATCCAGCAATTCCACTCCTGGATTTCTATCCAAATAATGCAAAAACACTAAATCAAAGCGGTATATACACTCCTCTGGTCATTGCAGCACTGTTTACAATAGCTAAGATACAGAATTAACCTAAATGGCCAAAGGTAGATGAATGAATTAAGAAGATGTAGTATATATGCACAATGGAATACTAATCAGCTAAAAAGAGGTAACTACTGACTTTTGTAATAATGTGGATGGAATTATATGGGAATATAATTGAAATAAATCATAAGGAGAAAGAAAAATACCCAACAGTGTCACTTATGTGGGGAATATGGAGAAACAAAAGAAAGAATCATATAAAGCCAAACCAATAAAAACCCTAGAAAGCTGTCTGTAGAACTTACATTACCAAGAGGAAGAGAGCTAAGAGAGAGTAAAGTGGGGAGGGGCACAATGGACTATGGTAGAGGACTTTTGGTTCCTTGGTGGTGGGGATGGTTTAATAACATACACCGAAAGTATGTGCTTCTTAACCTCTAAATCATGTACAATGTTGTAAACCAATTTTATTGTAGCTCAATAAAATGAAATAATAAAAAAATTAAATTAATGAATGTAAATAAAACAAAACCAAGTATAAGTCTATTATATGTTTACTTCTGCCACCTACCCATTATGTGACCTTGATCAAAGCTATTTGAACTTTGTCAAGTTCAATTCAATCAGTTGTAAACTAAACTAATACTATTTATTGTATAACCATATCTACTATATAGATTTGGTGAAGTAGTGCTCCCATTGACAGGATGGGGTAATTCCATTGTCATCTTTACTGTAATTTTTGCAGTTGTAACATATTATTGGTATAATTAGTTTAATTTTTGTCTATCCTACTAGACTGTCTCATGATATCAGAAATGGCATCAGTCTTGTATGTATGTGAACTTTGGCATCTAATTAAGTAACAAAACATTGAAGATACTAAATCAATATGTGTTCAATTAATTTACTGTTTCAGTCCCTATGAGGATCAAATAATTAGTATATAGGGCAACCTTGTATGGATTCTAAAATTCACTATAAATGTACCACATAAAATTATTTTCTCTACAACTATAAAATACAATAAACTCTTCTTATTCATCATCATATCATGGAAAGAAGGCCACCCCTAGAGAGAGTAGGGTTCCAGAACTATTTTTTTTTTGGTGGAAATCTCTATGTGGATTTAAATCCCTCCCGCCACCCTCAAATTAGTGTGTCAGTAACATTCTGGTAGTGGAGGGCACTGTGAAGAGGAAAAAAACAACCCTGACTGGTTTTAAGCTCAAGAGCAACACAGAAATTTTGAGAAAGGCAATTGAAATGTTTGTACTCCTGACACCCACAGGCATAGAGGCTAGATCATTGCTCTGTTTTTCGGGACTTGGAGTAGAAAATGGTGTGGAATAGGTACTCTGGAATTATGGAATAGGTACTCTCCGACAGATGTGCTACATTGAATTTCTAGCTTAAAGTTTGACCTCTGATTTATTAGTTATTGTTAAGTCAGCAGATTTCTGTTTCCTTACATGTTAAGGGGTGATATTTTCTAATCTATTTCACAGTATTGAATGTGTATGTGTGTGTTTGTATTATACACAAATATATTCTTTATAAAATATAAAGTTTTACAGAATTACATGTCACTAGCAATGATGAAAATAGAACAGGTAAATAAACTATGACTCTGAAAAAAAATTAGAATGTTAATATAAATCCAAGAATAAGATTATGTGTGGAGGGAGGAATATTTTAATTTTTTTAAAGATTTATTTTTTGTTTATTGAAGCACACAGGAACTGGGGTATAGACCAGAGGTGCAGGGCAGGGTTGGAGGGGGGAGGTGGGATGAGAGGATTCACCAGAGACAGAGTGGGGAGCAGAACAGGCAGATGCAGTGCTGAGGGGAGCAGCAGGTGAGGCAGAAGCAGTCTGCTGTGCCGTGTGGGTGAGTTCCCTGGCCAGGGATGAGACTCATACCACAGTAGCTGTCAATAGCTTGATAGTGCTGAGACTTTAATCCCTGCACCACCAGGGAGGCCCCAGGAGGAATGATATTTTAACTAATATGATGAAGAAAGGCGACAACAACAAAGTCAAAAGTTTTGAAATTGTTTTTCCTACGGGTTGAAAAATTCTGTTGATGACTGTCTTAAAATACAGAGCTAAAGGATTATATTTTATTTGTTATCTTGGGAGAGGTTCTTGAATAAGGAACTGATTGACTAGAAAAAATATTTTAGAAAGATTGATTTTAAATGATAGATTTGATACATGAGAGATACATTTAAATGATAAAAAGATTGATTTTAAATGATAGATTTATATAAATATTTACAGGGATTAATTGACCCTATAGGAGCTACTTTGAAATTTGTTTTCCTCTTCAGCATCCTTTTAAGTTTTGTTTTGACATCAGTAAAAATATCTAATATTGAGATATTTCAGTATGTAAATCACAGTACTGTTTTTGTTATTTAAATGTAGTAACTAAACTAAGAAAAAAAACATTGCTTAAAGACAGACTGACAAATAATATAGAAAAGCTCTTTCTTTTTTTTTTTTAATTTTTTTTTTTTATTTATTAGTTATATTTGACATCATTTGTAGTCCCCAGGGGGTACCCACCACCATTTCACCCGTGCACCATCACCTCAGTCCC
>JAGFMF010011737.1:1766529-1832874 GCA_019455555.1 Galemys pyrenaicus | reverse complement strand
TCACTGAGTATAATTCCTTCTAGTTCCATCCATGTTTCTATAAATGCCCCTAATTTCTCATTTCTGATTGCTGAATAATATTCCATCGTGTATATGTAAAAGCTCTTTCTTTGAATGAACTCAGAAAACTTTTAATAGCAAAAATTAAACTATGCCATCAATAAATGTTTGCACAGTTTCAAGGCTAGAACTGCAATGCCTCTAGAATACAGTGGATGTGAAAGGTGTGTGTTTTGTCTTGTTTTTAAACATCAGTTCTAACTCTGCTATGTTCTGTAAAACTAAAAGATCTTTTGTTATTATATAAAGGATCTGCTTTTTTCATCACACGTCTTATCCAAAGTGAGAGATACAGGTTTTTGTATTTGAAATAGCTAATTAAATACACTGGCTGAACCATCCAGTGGGTGATTCACCTTATTATGATTGTATTTATTAGAATTCAGCATATTCTTGTGAAGAATGGATATGACACACTTCTTTGAATTGCAGACCTCTTCAACTTACAGATGTGTTCTAAAAGTTTATTGGTAATCATTATTCCAAATAATTATTTGAAGTCCTCAAGACTCAATGCTGCTATATTAGTGGCAAAGAAAATCCTAAATATTAATGAACTTAGTAAAATATTTGAGTCAAATAAATATTATAAAAGAAAGTTATGTAGTTAGTAAAATAAGTTATCCTACTAAGAAAGTAGTCCAAAGAGCAATGGTAAACAGCTCACAGGTCTATACACTAAAGTATTTTAATACAAAATAATACTTCAGTGAACACAAAAGTGAGAGGAGATTTTAATCTTGAAATTGCTGGAGGAATCATGCATACAGTAATAATCTAGAATGCTCTCAAACTAAATTTGTTGATTACATTCAGTTTCTTTTCAACACTTGGTTTCAGGATGATCTTATTATCCTAAACTATAAAAGTTAAGAATGCTTCATAAAATGTGAATAAAATCAACCATTAAAAGCTGTTGTTATTATCAATAACAAAGAAGGACAGGTTTATTTAAAAAGCATAGAGAAAAGATAGATGCTGTATTTTATACTACTGCTATATTTAAGGCATAAAAATCCTTAATAAATAATTTTTATTTATTTATCATCAACAAAAAATCATCAATAAAAATATTCTAAAAGGAAAATTTTAATAATGTAAAATGTTAATAATGTTTAACATAAGCTGATGGGGCTAAGAATTTTTCTTTTCACTATTTTTTAAATTTATTTATGCATACAAGAGTTGAGACACAGGCCAGAGTCGCAGGAGGTGAGAGGATTCACCAGAAACAGAGTGGGGAGCAGAACAGGCAGACTAACTGAGACACACTGCTGAGGGGAGCAGAGGGAGAAGCAGGGGAGGTCTGCTGAGCCATGTGGGTCCCCTCCCTGGCCAGCCGCAGGGATCGAACTCGTGCTGCAGTGGTCGCGGTTTGCTTCATAGTGCGTTGCTTAACCCACTGCGCCACCAGGGAGGCCCTGTTTTCACTATTTTTATCTTTGTTTTGTGAGTTTCCTAAACTTAATGGATTTTTTTTCTTTAAAAGAATATTAGGAATTATTTTTATGATTGCTTTTTTTTCCTTTTCATTTATTTTATTATTTTCAAATACTATTTCAGCAACAAAAGGTATCTTCAAACCACTGAGTATGGAACACAGTTTAGATGCCTTTTCCCCAAAAGTGGTTGAAATAGCCTTCCTTTCTTCTCTCAGTAATACGATGATGATCATAATGATGATGATGGACAAAGACGACAAAGTAGCCGGTATTTGAGAAGCATAACATGCATTTCAAAGCAATTTTTACATATATTTACTCATTTGTTCCTTGTGATATCAACTCTGTGAAGTAGATGACTTATTTACTAAAAGGAATCCATCCTTTTTTGTGGCTTATCCCACAGCAGGAGGAGGATTACAGGTTCTGCTGAGCAGGCATCTTGCATCTCAGTTTAACCATTATTTATTCACATAGAGAGTAGTCACCATTACTTCCTTGTTCTCAGAACCTCCATTGGTAGCAAGTCCTACTCCAGGGTCATAGAAGAGCTCAACCTGTGACTTTCCAGTTCTTAAATCTAGGGTCAGTTGCATTGTCTTTAGAAAAATCGGTAGACTATGCTTTAGGTGACACCAAAATACATCAGTAAATTGAGTGTTAGTACCAGGATTTTAAAAAATAAGAAGTGATTGCCCACAGCAAGAATCATTCTCCATTGCTGTGTGCTGTTTTTGTTAGTTGAAAGTTTGTATAGTTCAGTGATAAAAGAACAAAACACAACCAGAAATATTGTAAAGGTGCAGATGACCAGGATTCGTTTTTCATTTTTGCATTTGACAGTTTGGTGACGTGGAGTCAGACACCTAAATTCTTTATGACTCAAGTCATATTTAGTAAAATCCAATTAATGCTGTAATAATACTTGTTAAACTTATTTTTTTTCATTTTTTTTATTAAAATGTTTTAAAATTTACATATACTTGCCATTAATTGTAATCCCCATGTATTCCCCATCACCATCTCACCAGTGCACCATCACCTCAGTCCCTCGTGCTCCCATCTTCCCTCAACCCTCTCCCTCCCCTCCCCACCAGGTGTCCCCAGTCTTTAAAACTCAAAAAGTTAGGCACTCTGTGTTAAGTGGCATTATATCATTGCAATGGCAAATGACTATCATTTCCTCAAAATTTTTCATGAAAACCAAAGACCTCTACGTTAAATGCTTTCTCTTGAATACAATGCAAGATTAGCTTCTTATTTTATTAAAACTTGATGTGGTTTTATTGAAAATGACTAGGGAATCATTTCTATCCTCTTCAAAATATAGACGTTTTCATTGTCCTGCAAGGTATTAATCATCTTTTTTTTTAAGTGATTGTAAATGAATTCCAAAGTCCAATCTCTTTACTGCTGACCTCTCATTGTATAATTTGAACATTGTATCGATGACTCTTTCATATAAGACACTAATGAAGGAACATTGAAGTACACATTAAATGGAGCAGCTTGAAGATGTCATTCTAATAAAGTGTGAGAGTTCTCACTTGTTTTGTGTTCCCAGACTCTAAGATTCTTGGGCAGTTTGAAGAAACTATCTTTGATCTTGTTGGTTTGCTAAAGCTAAAATATTACCTTTGGCATATGAGAATATAACCTAAAATCAAATACTCTACAAGACCTCAGTCTTGATTATAGAACCTCACTTTAGAGTGTACGATAATTCAGATGATCCCTATTTATCCAGAACTCTTCTTTGTTATCTAAAATTATTTAGCAAAAAATTACATTAATGGGAGAAGGTCAAATGATTTCCTCAATATTTTTGAAAATATTTAGGATGCTATTTAGGAAAGGTATGGGCAAATTATGGAGATTATAAACTTACAGTGACATTTTCCTCACACTTTTTTATTGTACTGAATGTATATGATGTAAAATTCACTATCTTACCTATTTCTAAGTTTACAATTGAGTAATAGTAAATATGCTCATTTTATGCAATGATCACTGTTATCCCTCTCCAGAAAACTTTTCATTTTGTAAAACTGAAATTTTACAACCATTAAAGAATAACTTCCATCCCTCCTGCCAAAATCCTGGCAACCACCTACACCTGATAACCACCATTCTGCTTTCCATCTCTGTAATTTTGACTACTTTATATTCCTCAAATTAGAAAGACAAAACAATATTTAATTTTTGTGACTGGTTTATTTCACTTAGCATAATGACCTCAGGGTTCATCCATGTTTGAAGATATTGTAGAACTTCCTTTCTAAAACTGACTAATATTTTATTGTATGCATATAACACATTTGGCGGATCTATTCAACCTCACTTGCTACTGCATTTTAGCTACTATGAACAGTGCTGACATGAATAGGAATATATAGGTATCTCTTCAAGAGCCTAGTTTCAATAATTTTGGGGGCATACACAGAAATGAAATTGCTGGATCATATGACAATCTATTTTTAGTACATTTTTAATATCATTTCTGATTTTTCCTCTTTAGTTAATGGTGCTATATTGGTATTTTTTTATGTGTTGAAACATCCTTGCATTTCAGGGATAAATTCCACATATTTCATTGTGTATTATCTTTTTAGTATGATATTAAATACGCTTTGATAGATTTTTGTAAATAATTTTGCATCAACTTTCATAAGAATTATTGTTCAGTAGTTTTCTGGTGTCTGTCTGAATTTGGTGTTGGTGTAATGTTGCCCTCATAGAATGAGTTAGAGAGCTGTTCCAGAAACACTTTCACAATTGCCTGCTATAGGACCGAGGCTTGGGATAGGTAGTTGCTACTGTGTTTTGAGCTGACATTGAACAAAATTAACCACAATTTAACACCCAGTCCTTCTCAAAGAATTTTCAAGTCTTTGCTAGTCTCTAGAATTCCAGAAGAGTTACACCAGATCGTTTCTGTGAGACAGTTGTCTAGTTGTGCAAAATATATTTCTGATACTTCCTAGAACCTTCCTGGTCTTTTAATGCCCTTTTTGCTAAATTTCTACTTTCGTTAAGTTCTTGCACTGTATTTGAACTGATAATTTAGCACTGTCTTGTGTTTCCTCAAACACCTCTTTTCTCCAAATCACCATGATCAAAATTGTCTTGTGAATAGATTTTTTAAAAGGTTCGATGATAATAAAGGGACATAGACTATAACACATACAAAACATTTAAATGTTAAATTTGTTTCTGTTTCAATATTCAATTTTATCCTGACTTCACACAATACTATTAAACAGGTAAATTTTATTTTCTCACAATTCTGGAAGCCAAAGTCTAAGATCAAAGTGCTGGCAGATTTGGATTCTCCTGGGGCCTTGCTCATTGACTTTTATATGCTACTGTCTTGAGTCCTCTTCACATAGTTAGCCCTCAGTGTGCTCATGCCCCTGATGCCTCTTCCTCGTATATAATTTAACAACCATCATGTCAGCATAGTGACCCACTCAAAAGCCACATTTTAACACAATCACCTCTTGAAAGCCTTATCTCTCCAAAGAGTTATTTCCTGAAGTACTGGGATTTGGGATTTCAATTTAGGATTTTTTGGGGGGAGGGGAGGCATAATTTAATTCATAACTTTTCATTTTCCCCAAGACTCAAGATTGCCTTTATGTTCCTCACATGACTGTTCTCTACCTCCTCTTTACCAGCACCCTGGACCACTCTCTAAAATTTCATTTTACCTGGTAGAGGGCAAGCCCACATTGCTGTCAGTTAGTATTCTTTTTTATCTCCCTTCTCTTTGATAAACCAACCAGGTTGAGGAGAGGAAACAAGCAGTTCTAGTTAGATGTTTTCCAAAAGGTAAGAGCAATTCTCTACTTGAAAGGGATGTTTCTATCATTGTGGCTCAAATTGTAGCTAGTGTTATAAACAATATTTTTCCTCTGACCCCTGTAAGCACATCACAGTCTTTTATTAAAACTATTTTCCTCATCTCTCTTCCTCAACCTGTAGGTTGTAAGGTTGTTGTAGGTACAGCCATGTCTTGGTTTTTGTTGTGTTTTTCACAACCTCTATTCTGCAACCTTCTATCATAGTATCTATTATTTTCCTAGCATTCTTATTTTATGCTTAAGGAAAAGCTGTTAATTCCCTTCAGTTATACAACCTTAATGAAATTATTTCTTCTTTAATTCATCGGGCTCAATTTTCATATTAGAATTTTTTTCTTGACTTTGTCCTTATCTATGTACTTTCAATAGTACAAATTATCTTATAACTATACATATACCTATATCTAGAACATTTATTAATCTCATTAAGTATTAAAGTTTATCAAAAAAATAATCATTCTTTTCCAATTAGGTTAAATCTTAGACTACTGGCTATGAATTTATATTCATTTTTAAGAATGCTGTTTTTGGAATAGAGAAGATTTACAACCAACCTAGGATAATTTTTGTTGTTAAATCACACACACACAGATGTATGTATATACAATTATATGTATATATTATATAGGTCTTGAAAATACACACTTTATTCTTAGTAATAATTGCCGTTATTTTATTCCAATCTCTGCCTATGATGATGAAGCTCTTTGTCATTTCTTTGAGGACAAACACCCGTTATTAATAGACACAGTGACTTCTATTAGAGCCTGTCTTCATAAAGCACTCAGCCACTAATTGTGTCTTTACCACATCGTATATGTAAATAGTAAATCTTATAAAAAATTCCAAACATAATTATAGGCATTTTTTTCCTTTAGGTTTTGGGTACAAGGAATCTGTTTGATTATCTTCTTCCAACTAGTCATCTTATAGAAGAAGGCTTGTCTTGCAAAGCCTTGGCTTGCACATTTTTTTTTCTTTTTTTTTTTATTAAATTTTTAGATACTATTCACATAATGCTGCATGTTTCACTGAACAGATCTGAATTTTTTTCCCTTCATTTGTTCTCTTTGTTTTGAATCTAGATAATCACAGTCAGCTATTGTTTTGTTAATAACTTTACATGATATTTTCTATATTAAAAAGTTATATTTCTTCAAGATATTCACAGACTACAAAGTACTAACAATAGTTATATTTGAACCTTATAGAAGAGTCAACATTATTCCTGGAAATCATCTCTTTTGGAGTTATTAGGGCAATTTTACTTTCAGTCCTGTTTCACCATATATTATCCTGGTTTTAATCTGTTGGGGTGTTCCCTATCTTCTCTCTGTACAACTGCAGATGAACACTGAGGACATCCCTCTGAGCCTTTAACAGCACTCTCTCACACTATTAATAAATGAGAAATGTTATTACAGAACTAAAAAGCACCTATCGGACAGCTAATATTTTTAGCCACCTGCATTTACTAGAAGCAATTTTTCTCCCACTCACTTGCCTGCCACTCATGTCCTAAGGTGAAGAGAGTGTTCATTTGTGCTTGCAGACCAGTACATTCTGAGATGGTACAGTCACAGCCTTTAGGCCTGGAAAGAATGTGTGAGGAAACACAGATAAGAGATACAGTGAATAATTTCTCATGCTTGTGATCAGTGGGTTTCACATGAAATGAAAGATGAATAAATTTTTTTTTTTTAAAAAAAAGGAGAAATGGCCTGTACAGACATGCAAAATCACTTGGGAAAAAAGTACAGTTAGTAGGAAGGAAATAAAAGGGATTTAGAAACTTTATATTTATTTTAAGTCCTCACGTCTTTTTAATGAATGACTGCCTGATTTCTCTTTTTACATTTTAGGAGGTATTTAGTGCATTCATACTACTTGAACAATTTAAGAAATAAAACAGTAACACAAACTTTGGTTGTAATTTCTCTAGTCCAGTGTCTCAGATACACATATTCCAGAAACTGGATGTCCAGGCTATGTCCATATCTTAGACTCTTCTAATGAGAGGATACCATTACCTTAACATTAATCTAATCAATTACTATTGAACAAGTTGTTAATGTCTAATGTACCAATTGAAAGTTTTTAGCTAAGACATAGTATTAATTGTTTCAGGTACAAGATTGCAAGCTGCCTTATTCCCAAAGTGTGGTAAATCAAATTAATTTATTTCTCTTCCACCATTCATATTATGTGAAGGGTTAGGACATGCAGATGGGTATAATATGACTCAGGAAGACAAGGTGGGATGGGATGTATGTGTGGGGGGGGCAGTGAGAGAGGGAAACAGAGAGACAGTGTCAGGGACAGAGAGAGATTATAAAAAATTGTGCTATGGCAAAGTAAATTAATCTTTGGTTTTTGTATCTAGAATCATTCTCTAATAGCCAAGCCACAGTTACTATGTTAAAAAAGAGAAAATGACACTTAATAGAACAGAATAACTGCCACTTCTGGATTGTCAGTTAACACAAAGTATTCAATAAGTGATCTTCTAAATCAATGAGTGAGTAAATGCATGGCTTCTCAGTCATTTCCTCCATACTTCCTTGAGAATCATATGCCTGGACTTCTTTGATTATTTGAAACTTTCTTCTATATTCCTTGAAACATTTATTCACTTATGTAAAAATATGTATGGGAAGGATCCTGAATGACACTTCTATGCTGACAAAAATGAATGGTCATTTAAAAGCATAAACAGTGATAAATAGTCTGAGTAGTCAGTGCCCAAAACTACTGCTGTGGGTGGAAAAATACAGTGATTCTCATTACTTATCAATCTTGGTTTCATCTTCATGAAAAGTTGATGAGCCTTGGAAAGAGACACTTTGGAGAGAAGTAAGATGTTGGCCTGAAGGAAATTCAGTCTCTCCTGGTTCACTTCACTAGAAAAACAAAAGTTCATTTCAAGTAAATTGCAGTTTGTTGTGCAAGTTATTGTCTTAGAACTCATATATCCTATGGATGAAACCCTAGGAGACTCTCCAAGTTCTCTTTACAGATGTTTTTGTTTTCTGAGGTCTGAGTTTTCAAGTCCCTTAAGCCAACTGCTTAAAGGCACAGGCTATGCAACATTTACATAACTTGGAGCCAGTTTGACCTCTGACACCTGTTCTGTGTTACCAAGATGATACAATTGGTCTGACACAGAATGTTTCCACAGTGCTATGTTGAAGAGAGGCCAAGTATGCCTTTATTGTAGTCACCATTTGAAAGGCTTCAGCATTCTATGTGTTCCTATCACACTAAGACTTCTAGTCTTTCAGCACTACTGATTTGAGAAAAAATAACCTTTACATTTGATTAATGTGTTAATTAGTTAAATATATTTTACACATATTATTTGTATCTCAGTTAAATGAGAACTGAACTCAAAAGTAATTGATATTTTAGTTTCTGTTCTCAATCAATACTATAATTTTAAATATGATATTTCATTGTAACCACATTTAAAAACATAAATAAGCCAAAATTTCTTTAATGAAAGCTTAATTTTTCTTCCTTTAGTTTAGTATGGCTGAAGAGTTTTTCTATATGGTAAAGGTATCAGAGATAGGAAGCAGTTATTTAAATGCATTCCAAAGTTTATAATTGATCTATTTATTTATTTATATCTTATCATTACAAAAATGCTCTTTGGTGGAAAAGAATAATCACAAATACACTATTTAAACTCATATTTATTGTACTAACAATTCTTCGCTTTTGATTTGTGCATTTTATTATTTTTTTAAAAAAATCATTAAAGCCATTAGCACATCATTAATGTTTGAATAATTCACATTTTTATTTGATAGTAAGGTTTTGATTTAGGCAAATTTTTTTCCAGAAACAGGTGTGTGTAAAAACAGAGTGTCTTTTTTCTAATACATCACTCAACTCTAAATTAAAAAGGCATTAGAATCAGTGAATTTACTATTACATTTTAGTAATGAGCATATCTAATGTACTTCAGCTTTTTTTGTTCTTCAATCAGTCATAAGTAGCAAAATTTGTAGCAAAACTTCCCTTTTCAAATGTGAGGAGTTATGTGCCATTTGATCTTGTGTGCCCTTGGAACTGCAGTTAGTAAATTGTTCCCATGATATCTAGATCGATGTCAATCAACAACTCTTATATCCATGTATACTCACTCATTAGCTCAATACTCAAGTTAGGAAATGTCTTCATTGAGAGAGGGCGAAATGCTTGTGTTGCATTTTTAAGTGCATTCTTGTGTTTTGGCATGCCAGAATCCTCTTATCCTCTTTCCTTTATTCTTATAAAAGCAGCTAGGTCTGTCTGTCCGTCTGTCTGTCTGTCTATCTATCTGTCTGTCTATCTATCTATCTATCTATCTATCTATCTATCTATCTATCTATCCATCCTTTAAATATTTGCTTTCTTTTCTAGGTGTAGTCCCCATAGAATTTCAACCACCCATGTACCATCACCATAATTCCTTGTGCTTTTCTGGTCCCTGCCTTGAGACCAATCCCTACCTCTTCCCTTCTAATTTGTAATAATCTATTTATCTTTGTTGTGTTGTGTTTTTTGTTGTTGATGTTATTATTTTTCCCTTGATCTTCTTTGTTCCTCCTGTGAGTGAGACTATCTGGTATTTTTTTTTCCTTCTTACTTGGTTCACTGAGTATAATCCCTTCAAGTTCCATCCATGTTATTGAGAATGGCACTAGTTTATCTTTTTTATTGCTGAATAGTATTCCATTGGGTATATATACCACATTTTCTTGATCCAGTCATCTATTTTGGTGCGTTTGGACTGACACCATGTCTTATCTGCTATAAATAGTGCTGCAATAAACCTAGGGATCGTGTATTATTTTGAACTAATGTTTTTGTGTCCTTTGGGTATCCCTAGGAGTGGAATTACTGAGTCATAGAGTAGCTCCATTTTTAGGAGACTGAGGACCCACTATATAGCTCCTGCATACTCACTCTTGTTATTTGGGCTGTCAATCATGATGCCTTCTCCACCTCGGTTATGGATTAGATTAGATTAGATTGAGCAGGTCTTCTAAGCAGCTTGAATATGGAGAAAATTCAAGTAGGGATGGAAAGTATTGCAATTCATGAATCCTGAGGAAGAAACCTAAGGATACCCTCCTTGAATTCCCTCCTCTGAATTCTCTGAAACTTCCCAGGTGTTTTACTTTCTTCAGGTCTGTGAGTTCAACTTTCTTTCTGTCTTGGTTTGTGAAGCCAGTCAGTTCCATTTTTTTTTTTTTCTTACTTAGCCCCAAAGGGAATTTTCTGCTGTTTTCAATGAAGAAACTGAACTGGCATAATTACTTTTTACACTTTTTTTTCAGGGTTTTAAAAAAAACTTTATATTATATTTGAAACAAGTTGTTATCAACCTTACCCAAAATTCATAAAATCCTAAAAAATCCATATTTATAAAATTGTTCTTAAAACAAATCATAGTAGATCATCTCTGGGGATTATATATGCACCATATATGCACATTTCATTTTTATGTCTTTAAAATATGGTATTAAATCTCCTGAACTCAGTTTTGTGGGAATAATTTACTTACCACATGCATGATTTTGGTTTATCTACTTTAACTGAACTTTAAAACTGTAGGTGTCATCCAACATCAATATCTAGGGAACTCTCAGGAGGATTTTCATTGTCTTTTTTGAATTTGAAGAGACTTTGATTCCATAGAGTCTAAAGAATTTCACAAAATATTCATGCCTGTGGAAGAAAATAATGGTAATTTACTTTCCAGGGAATATATTGAAAATAATTCATTTTAATAAATTATAATCACTGTTTCCATTTAATGCATAGATATTAACTGAATGAGTGAAATCTGCTTTCATCTTAATGTAAAACTATAGTTTTCAACATTGACTCTAAAAGCAAATTTGGGGGACTTCCTGGCGGTGCAAGAGGTTAAGCACTGCACTGAAGCACAAGTTCAATCCCCAGCCAGACATGGTGCAGCAGACATCTCCTGCCTCCTTCACTGTTCTCCTCAGCAGTGCATTTCATTCAGTCTGTCTCTTCTGTTCTCTACTCTGTCTCTGGTGAATCCTCTCACCCCCACACCTCTGACCTGTACCCCAGTTCTTGTATGCAGTGGTAAATAAATCTTAAAAAAAATAAATTTTGGGTAGCCAGACCTACTGACTTTGGCAATTTTGTGATCTTGCGTTAAGGTTAATAGGACCTTACTCTTGATTAGGTCTAATATTCTAAATAACTGTCTCCTTATGATAAAAATAAAGTTTAAAGATATGCCCATGCAGTAAGTTCTAATAAGCAGGTAATCATATTTTTAAAAAATGATTTAAAAAATAGAAAGCGGACTGTATAAATTTTCTTGCTTTCCTTTATTGAAGAACTTACTCAAATCTTAAAATTCAGAATATATATGTACATATAAATATGAAAACAAATATATGTGATGAACTCAAGTCATCTTTATGTAGTAGTTTTCATTTTATAGAATTTATAGCTAATAAATTCAGCTACTTGTTTGAGTTAATATAAATGCCTTGTATATATTATTATGTAAGAAACAAACATCTCTATTACAATGCTGGGGAATCAGTCATGCCATTTAGTTGTAGGTTTTGTGAGCCTTTACCCTTTCTCCTAAATACTCTCTTCCTCAAGGAAACATACACAGATTGGGTACTTTTTCTGCAGTCTTAGAAATCTTTGATGACTTTCAATATCTTCCCGTCTGGAATTAAAAACCATAGATGATGCCCCTGTGTGTACCCTGGTACTATTTCCTTAGAGAACGCATGGGTTGTAGATATAAGTTTGATCTTTCCTCTGGCTGTTTCTAAGGCAACTTACCATAAAACACTGCATTTACATGCAATACCCAATTCGGCTTTAAACATGAAGGATCTCTTCAGTCCCTCTCAGCACTAAAATTTTTATGATTTCTATGATTCTAGGTACAAGGAAATATTTAAGCACTCCCATTGCCAAAGGAATGCTGTCAGGTTGTGATTCAGCAAATCAACAAAGACCAATTCACAGAAAGCTTTTTGGTAATTGCCAGAGACTAGTGGAGACAATCAAGTCTGAAATGGCAAGGCCTTTTGGTGAAGGTGTTTCTAAGTGGTGGTTTTAAGCAGGCTACATACAGGGAAGCAGGCAGTAGCAGCAAGGTCTGAAATTTATGTTGAAGAAACTGATTCTGGGAATGACTGTTTTGGATTTAATTCAGGGTTGGTCTAAGAAAGGATCAGGGGTTTATGACTGGAAAAGATAAGACAGTGATTTAATTTCAGGATTTGGGCATGAAGGTAAAACATGAATATTCTATTAGTTTAAATTCCCCGATTAGGATTAATTGTAAATATCGGTGTTTAGTAGCTCCAGTTTTAAAGGTTAAAAATAAAAGTATAGTAATGATTCTAGCAGATTTTGATAATATTCTTTTTACCCAGACTCTATTAGTGATACTCCAGTTATCAACTTCAGAAAAATAACTAAACCATTGAGTGGATGTATAGTTGAGGTATGTTAGAAGCTCTTCGGCAATGATTTTCATGAACTTTCTCTTAATTGAATCATTTAGTTAATAGACTCAAATGATTATATCCTGGAGTGTGTGTAATAATGTATAATCCAGTGTTTGTGTAAGTTTGCTCATATCTATAATCTTTCAATGTGATGTAAGGAAGGAATTTCATTATATTAAAATGTGAAATATAATATACCACATACCTGGTTATGCAGTATATCAATACCCAAATGCAAACAGTTTTCCTCTTCTCCCTGAAGTTAAGATAATCCTTTCTTAATTTTAGTTTAATGTTCAAGGTTCATATATAGCAATCCAACTAGGAACAGGATTAGGGAGAGTCAGACACATGCACTGGATCATCGAGGGAGCTTTGGAGCAAACCAAATTAGGTGGGAAGATTTGATCACTGCCTTCAGGGCGTGTACAGTCCTGTTGAGGAAATACAACTTGTGAACATGAAGCAATTAAATAACAATACCAAGACAGTTTATAATAAAGTGCTGAATTAAATATTATCAAGTACCATAATTACATGGTTCAAACTGTAACTCTTATGGGCAGAACTAGCCAGAGTTAATTGATTATTTTGAATAATTCAGCAAGGGTAGAGGAATATAATTTTTCTTTGTCTGAATTTTCCCAATTAGGTCACCCTACCCTTTTTATAATTTTGTCACATTCCCAGGCATGTGAAATTATTATCTCATTTCATCTTGGTTTTCCTGTAGCACCATCTTATTTCGTGGTCCATATGTATATATGTGTATATATATGAATATATATGTATATATATGAGAATATATGATTCATATATATATGTGAATGTATTTGTTTAATACCCAGAGGTCAGACTATACTTCTACCATCCAGAACCTATTTTGGACACAGGAACAAGGCTGTAAGTACAGAGTCCAGCTGAATGAGTTTTAGCAAAAGTGAACTATACCTGTAATTATAAACAAGTTGGTAATGATATTCCAAATCCTATTTCAAAAAAGCAATCATTTCTGTGTAGAGGCAACTAAAAATAAAGGGGAGAAACTAAATAGCTATCAAAATAGGACAGAGTTTGAGTTATTCCATCTTGGAACAAATAACCTCTGACAAACACTAATAAATCCCATGAAAGCTATTTTCTAGCATTCCATAATGCAGTGAAACAATGATACTCATTGGAATGAAACACACGAGTTGAAATAAGTGATTGATACATTTTGTAATTAGTTACAAGAAAAACTGTTAAAATAAAGGCATATTTTAAAGATTAAAGAGATAACTCAGTTTTTGAATGTTTTACTCTGAGGTGCATGCACCAAATTCTCTAGAGAGATGAGGTAAAAGGACTATTACTGTATCTTTATCTAACAGAATAGTTCTGTATTAGAGCACATACTTCAAAGGATAATATTTAATAACTCAGCATCAGCAATGGCTGTGAATTAGAAATGAAGTAAATTTGTCTCTAGCTGATACTGTAAACAAAGATGGTCTGCTTTTGCCCACTCGTATCTACATCTGTCACATCTCTTTCTGCTCTTCTGATTCCCCAGGAACTTTATGGGACCTCCCTAACTGTTCACTGAAAAGCTTGCATTCCACTTTACTTGACAAGTCCCAGGCTCAGGTTCTGTCTCATTCTCCTTTCCCATTCCAACTCTCATAAACATCACAGATTGCTGTTCTCTTCTAAACAGCTTTATAAACACCCCCATTCCAATCACTTTAGATGGATTAATGTTAATGGAGTGATGTGTGTTTTTAAATGCTTTTGCTGGGTCTTTCCTGACAGCACAAGGGGTTAAGCACCACACTATGAAGCATCCCCAGCCACTGCAGCACAAGCTGAATCCCTGGCCAGGGAGGTGACCCACATAGCACAGCAGACCTCTCCTGCCTCGCCCGCTGCTCCACTCAACAGTGTACTTCAGTAGACCCGCCTGTTTTGTTCCCCACTCTGTCTCTGGTGAATCCTTTTACCCCCCCATATCTCTGCCCTGTACCCAAGTTCTTGTATATATAAATAAATAAATCTAAAGGATCCCTTTACTGACAGTTCATGAAAATCTCAGATAAATCAGGGAGGTGTTTCTTCTTTAAGAAAAATGGAGCTTTCTGCTAAGATAAGGTATCTCCTCTCTCTCTCTCTCTCTCTCTCTCTCTCTCTCTCTCTCTCTCTCTCTCTCTCTCTCTCTCTCTCNTCTCGCCTCTCTCTCTCTCTCTCTCTCTCTCTCTCTCTCTCTCTCTCTCTCTCTCTCTCTCTCTCTCTCTCTCTCTCTCTCTCTCTCTCCCCTCTCTATATATATCTTTGTGAAGCCTGATTAATTTTTAACACAAAATTATAATTTGACATAGCTTTTTTTAATAGGTTAGATAAAATTCCCTCTGACATCATTGATATTTTTATATTGTGTTATGTAAAAGAAAATAATACTCACATGTTGCAAACATTAACATATTTAAATATGAAGCTAGTTGGTGTTTGTCCCCTAATAGAAATGAGATATGCCTTTATCTGGCTTCTATTTAATACTGTAATTGAACATTTCAAGTGTTCCACATGTATTTACCTAAACCATGTGTGAGCCAGGACAGCTAGTTTGAATGAAATGTTACTAGATAGCAACAATGTATTTCACAATTTCAGCAGCCAGCCAAATAAACAGACAACAGCTTTTTGGCTTTTCTTTATATATTTAATTAGTTCATTATTACCATTCATTCTGTAGTTTCCAGTGGAGGATTCTTCTAATCATTAGAAAGAGAATTTGGTCCAGGCTGACAAGCTCTGACTTTATTCAGTGGAGAAGGGACATAATTACATGTAATGTGAGAGCTCAGGATAGATGGCACATATGAATGTGCTGCTGACTCAGGACAATTCTTCAGGATCCTTTTCCAACATAGCAAAGGCCAGCTCTTTCTACAATTCCCCTGTCAGGTGCGAAAGCCACCTCTCCATTATTCGGGGACTGGTGCTCCTGAGGTGTCCTCATTCTGTTTCTCTTCCCTACAGATGTTTAGCTTTTGATCATTTTCCTGTTTAGCAGCACCTCCACTGCAAAATAGAGTATAGGGAAGAAACAAAGGGAAAATTCAAACAAATCAATTGCATTGTGTGTGGGACGCAGGAGATGCTCGCCTTCACTGTCAGCAGTACAGCTCTCTCTTACATTCTCCTCCCCCAGACCCAAACTCCAAAAATCCCTCCCCTTACGTGCTCTGTTTTAATAGACTGTCAGACAGTCTTTACGGCTACAAAAGAAAACTTCTTTACAAAAAATAATGAGGTTTTTTATAGGTAAATCCCTTAGAGATAAGTTGGTATAAAGTATATGGTGTCAGAAATTAATACTTTTGTATCCTTAGACAGCATTTAACCTGTGTAGGCTTCAGTTGTATCATCTGCTTAAGCCCAGAAATTGTGTGAAACATTTATATTTCTATTGGACTGGTACTTATTGAGTACCTACTAAGTGCTATGACAGGAAATTTATTAATCTGATTTGTTCATACAATAGTCACATCATCAGAAAGCATAACAATGTATTTCACATTTTTTTAGGATGCTATGCTAACCCCATATAAAGTATTAGGATTTTCCCCAAAACACCATTGTATCCACAGGTATTCCCTACATGCAACAATACCGCTTGATTGCTTTTATTCCTAGAGAACTTATAATCATCAGATGTACTATATATTTCATTTATTTGTTTATTCCATATAGGTCCTCCCCTCTAGAATACAAGCTCCTTGAAGACCAAATTTTGTGTCTGTATTATTGCTGTGCTTGAGTGCTATAATAGTGTATCTATCAGTCAGTTGGTGCTCAAAAATTATTAGTAGAGTTCATATATATGAGGAGATAGAATTTTTTTTCTTTGAGCTGTTTTGTTGTTAAAAACTGGGATAATACTAAGCAAATGTGCCTGCAATTTGCTTTCTGTACTAAACAAACCATCAAGGACAATATATGCATATCTGATCATTTAAAAAATAAATATACACTATTCTACAGTATAGACTATATTTTATAATACTATTTCATATTGACAGCTATCTATTTTCACTTTTCTATTGGGGAACAATAATTCAGTATTCTTCATACATGCTTTTATTTCTAAAGCCTTGTAATACTGGCTAAGTTATTACTGGCTTTCAGGTTAGGACTTTTATAAGCATGTTACATTAGGAATATGTTTAATTCTTCCCACAGTCCTGAACAACATGTTTAGTTTGTATCTCTGTAGAGCAGAGTACAGCAGAAGGAGCTATAGTATAGGGAGTTGCAGTAACTTGTCCAAAGTCACAATCCCGCTAAGAGTGAGCCAGGACTGGTACCCTGACAGTCTGCATCCCGACCCTGCTCTCTTCACCATTATACTGATTACAAAAGTGGGGTTGGCTTGTCAAAAATAAGACATGTTTTAAATGTAATAACTACCACCAGTTAATTATGAAATAAGTTTTAGAGTTCATACTGTCATCAGCAATGAATGAGTGTCTGTTTCCCATTATTCTCATTAGAAATGTTTTTGATGTTTTCATATGTCATTTCATTAATTCTTTAAATTTTGCAGGAGTAATGGGTTAAATGAAAAGTTTTTTTGAAAAGAATTTCTCATGGGAATTAATCCTGTGGTGGGAAATTAATACAGTGTAACTGTATCACATTACCAGTAGAAAATGTCTGTTACAAATGCCTTCAATAAATGGGAGTGAAGGCTAATTGCTAGTGATCACATAGGCATGCATCTTTAATTTCCTATTAAGAGTACACATGTGAGAGACATAACACCAAATACATTTTGGCTGTTGTTATGTTGGTTTAGGGAGTCACTTAGGTCACCGAAAAGAGGTTTCCTAGAATGTAGATTTGGCTGAGATTATGATGACTGATATCAAATTTCTTGTATTCAGGCATAAAGAATAAATGTGTCTATATTATCAGTCATGGCTGTGAATTAGAAATGAAATAAAGTTTGTAGAATTGCCAACCTATTGTGAATAATTTCTACCCTTTGGGTGCCCATACAATTTATTGTTTGGACTGTCAAACTTTTCAGAATGGAAGTTGAACTGCGAGTAATTATGCTGGGATAACCGGCATGCATCAACATCTTTCCAAGCAAGCTGAGATATATGATCAATGTGTCCTAGACTTTTGGTTTCTACTCCTCCCACATGCCTTCTGAAAAAATATTGAATAAGTAATGGGCAGTGATATTTTCCATTTCAGTTTTGCTTCTTTGTTTTCCCCTGTCCCTCTGTCTTTCTCTTGTTTGATATTTTTTTTCATTCCTCCCCTGCCCATTATCCTTCATCCTCAAAATATAGTATTTATCGTTATTGTTAATATTATAAACATGAAAAATGTTACTTAAAGTACACTGTGATTTTTCTGCATTCTAATGTGGCTGGACCTTGTATCAATGGTCCTGTTGTTTTTAGTTTTTGCTGTGCTTGCCTTTTTCAGCTTGTCTTATTATCTTCAATTTCCATCTCCTAAACTCTTTTGTGTGGGTCATTGCATGTTTTTAATTGAGGTTTATTTATTTATTTTTACCGAGATAATATTGATTACAGCACTGTATGTGATTCAGACATATAGGATCACACCTCTTCAGATTTTATGGATCATTTCTAGAATAGAATCACTTGAAATCCATAAAAACAAATATATCTGCAGAGAGAGAAAGAAACAGAGACTGAAGTAGATAGTAAAAGGAAGGGTGAGGTGATTCTAATATAAATGATCAAATTTTCAATCTGTCCTCAATTGTTACTGCCTGTTAAAGCAGATCTAAATTCTTTTGCCTATAAGTCTGAAGAGAGTCAATATATGTTTTCTGAATGAATTATTTGACTGACATACCAGCTATGGCAATATTTCTTCAAGTTCATCATGCAGATAAGGAAGAAGAAGCAAGTTCTTTCACCACAGTGTAAGATTGCTCTTCATTTGTCAAAGTTCATTTTCATGAATAATGAATAGAAGGGATTATTATTATTATAACTTTGTTTTGTCTTGCAAGTATTAAATAATCAGCATTTTTGTGCTCAGTGCATACCTCTAAACAAGATTAGAAAATGTACTTGTCTTATAATCTTTTAGCAATATTCTGAATTTACTCCCTCTTAATGCAAAGTTGAATCTCTGTGTTATGTTTTAAAATAAATGAAAGAGCATCACTTGAATACCTTTCAAACTGTACATAAATAACTCAGTTTTTAACCAATTTCAGAACCTAAGTAGGGGTAAAGGGATTTGTTGTATAATTTAGTATTATTTTGGTAGATAAATAAAACTAAAGCTGTTTTTATATTAAATTACTTTTTATATTGACATGATGTTGGTTTACAACATTGTATATACGTTAGGGGTATAGGTTCACACGTCCTCACTATCCAGCAACCATCACCAAACCACCATAGTCTTCCAGTATGGTCCATTGAGTTCCTTCTGCTTTTCTCTGAATATAAAGATTTGAGAGTATTCGGGAAAAGAAGGAGACACTCAAACATATGTCAGGAGACCACTGTTCTAGGATATATGTTGAACTAAAACCAACACATAGGAGGAACTTTATGAATGTTTATTGAATGGATGAATTCACAGGCCTGCTTGAAATACCTGTGTGAGATGTAGTAACACATACAACCTCTCTGGTTCTCAACATCGGCCTCTGCAAAATAAAGGTGTTAGATAATGATCTGTGAGGATAATTTCATTTCTAAAATTCTGTGATTCATAATGGTAACTCAATGATGAAAATAATAATAGCAATTTGTTCCAAAGGCCCACAGATACTCAGGCAAACTATAGACAGTTATTAGAACTAATAAGATGCAGCTAACCCTTAGAAAATAAATCATCTGTTCTGGTTTTAGGGAAAAAATGCATTGGGCATAAATATGCACATAAAATTCAAGAATCTCATTAATAAGAACAGCTAACAATGCAAAGTAGCACCCGTTTCCATGAAAGGCTTTTCTGCAGCGATATGGTGGTTTGCAATTAAAAGGCAATTTTATTTTTCATATGTTTTGATTGACGCTTCATAGTCTAACTCTTAGGATGTAGTTAATTTTAATAATACACAAATTATTTAATTTATAGAGTACTTCTGATTTCTCCCTTCCTCTCATTTCAAAATGTATTTTTTTGCCTTTAGCTTGTGTGCATGGCATACCATATTTCTCTTTTCACCAAACACAGCTTCCATAGAAAAGCAGTAATACAGCAAAAAGCAAACAGTTACTGTTACTCTCCCTGATTCCATTTTATGCTTCTCTGTATCATTTTGCTTTCTGATTTGTTCTCTCATCGTTGTCCCAGATATAGACTTAGTAATTGAACCAATCATGTGGAATTTAGGAGATATTTACTGATCTTTCCTGATCAAAGCATTTTTATTCTCCCTCAGATTAGTCACTGAAAAAAAATTCCTAAAACTTAACATTATTGAAAATTGGAAAAAAAATTAAAATCTGAACACTAAAGTTAAGGAAGTCAGTATAAGTGTGAGCATAAGTTTATTGCTAAATGTAATTAAATAGTCATGCCATTTTACCTATTCCTATGAGTCACTGAAGACAGCCCCTTCCAATGATGTCATTCAAATTGTTATTTCTTTGTTCATTTATAGAAAAGAGAAGGCTGATATACCCTGAGTCTTAAACCTGGGAGCTGGTGATAGTGCCTTTCATTTCTCCAGGTGGTCCCTGCTCAGCACCTGCAATATTCTAGTCTCTCTAATTTTATAATAAAACTATTGAAAAATTAATAAAACTTCACTAGTGATGACAAAAGTATGAGAAGGTTGAAGTTACATAAGATTGGTCCCTACATATTTTCCTTTATAAGTCACTGGGAACCAACCTTCTTCATATTGACATGTTAGCATTACTTGGTTTTAAATAATCTTGCCTCACCAAGCTTCACAGGAAGATAGATGGTAATCTCCGTGAGAGCAGAAATCGTGTCTATTGTCTTATCCATGGGACTTGGCATAGTGCCTAGAGCAGAATTTTGTGTTCAGTGGGTATTTGCTCAACAAATAAAGTATGCACACATGTATTACTATTAGCTTGTAACCCAAAATAAATTAAAGCAAATTTTAAGGGGCACCTATAGTGAATGATAGGGAAATCAGAGTGGGATCTCTGTAAATTTAAGGAAAGTATTTGTTTCTTTTTTACTGCTTCTCTGCTGGAAACTCTAGAGTAAGACCTGACATAGAACCTTAAATGCTAAAACTGTGTAAATATTTATCCTCCCAGTTCTGTCTTTTTAATGTTAGGATAATAACACCTGTTAATTATTGTATAAATATGCTTATAAAGAGCTCTTGATCTATTTTTTGTGTCTGACTGTAGCCATTGTTCTGTTATGGTAAAGAGTGCATGAGAATTAGAGTGGGGATCATTTGGGGTAGGTTTTCTAAGAGTTGGTATTGGACATTGGGGCTTTTCAGATGTGACTGTTATTGGAGGTAGAACGAAAGAGACTGGAAGTAGAGATTTCCTTGGTAAGTATGATATAGTTAATGTATGCTTATGGATATAATAAAATTTTCTCTGTTGAAGGATCTTTAAAATCTCTTTTCAAGTTGATGTCTGTCCCCCTCCCATTCCACTTTCACTATTAATCATTTATTCTGTTTTGTGTTTGGTCTTAATTTGTCCCACAGCCAAAAATGACTCAAGGAATTCTGAGCTACTTACTTTTCCTTTTGTAATTTTACAATCTTTCTTTCACTCAAATCTTTATGCATACCCCTCTCTGTACCTTAAGATTGCAACTGAGTTGTATTAGAAGCAAAAGTCAGTGCATTAACAAGCTAGTGTTTGTAGCCAATCCATACTGTTGGGATATACTGTTGGGCATTGAGTGAGGCATAGTGGCACTGCTACTCAAATGCTATCACAGGAGCCTCCTAAAGTTTTGTTTGCTTGTTTTCAGTAGCTACATGATGAACTCATCATTCATCTTTCAAATCCTTGTGATTCTTGAGGTGTTGCTTTTTGTGCAATATTCTTACGTGAACATCATGACAAAGAGATTTTCACATATGTGTAGTTTATCTCTTGCTCAAGAATAATGAACAACACTCTCACAGTGTCTCTAGTGATTGTGCACCTGAAAATTATCCAGGTTTATTTGAAGACATCAGAGGCTGAAGACTCCTCTCTGGACATTGCTGAAACCAAAACAGACGCTGTGGGCTGGGTCATCCTGACTGTCTCTGCACTTCAGAGTGACCTGTAGTCTGTCTTCAACTTCTTCTGTGTTCACCCAAGCTGTGCCTCTTGGAAGCTCAGGCAATTTATGAGACATGGCTAAGACAGTTCTTCTGCTTGGCCACTAATAATCAGCACAGAGAGCCACGTATCAGTAAACCCCAAGTGACCTGAATCTATCATAAAGACTGCCTGTGGCCGGCAGCACAGGCCATTTCGTACACGGCATGATGCGTTTTACTGACCGTGTTTGGCTAAACTGGCTGCCTCAGGTGACTATCTTGTTTCCATTAAAGCTCTTGTATTAGGAAATTACCTGAAACCTAAGAAGCTATTTTCTTTACTATTAGAATATAAATAACAAGTAGACCTGGGTGATTATTATATTGCTTTCACATTACCCATCTATCCCTTCAGGCCAGTCAGTGGCAAATCGAGGGTGAGTTTTTGTTCTGCCTGCACTGCCTACTTTCAGGGTCACAAACCTGTCCTTTCTGTAACTTAGGGGCTCTTTAGTGACCCATGTTTCACTGTGTTTGCTCTACAGCAGATGTCTGACTCTTTAAAGTTTCCCCCGAGCAAGATATCCTGTCTTTCCAAATATATCACAAGTAGGTACAGGAATTTCACATTTTTGTCCTTTCCACTCTGGGAATCAGTGATAGATAGTTTCTAGATTTTTTGTTAGTTTTATCATTTATTTGTTATTTACCCTTTTGTTTGCTATGCCCCCATACTCCATCACTAACTTTGTTTCCAAATTGTACCTTCCTAGTACTGTAAATACTTAACACATAATGGGACAACTTTTCATGTCTCCTCACTTTCTTTTATTTTTTCACTTTAGAAAGTATCCATCAATATTGACTCTTGAATCATGAAAATGATCCTACAGGCACTGAATTATAGAGTCATAGAATGTTAGAGCTTGAAGGAAGCTGAGTTGTATTTCTCTTGCACCTCTGATTCCAACAGAGCATATCCTGGCTCGTTGTAGCTGCATGAAAATTTCCCCATGCAGCTTCATATGTCATAAAGCATGTCACATGCTCTTGATGTTAGGGGTTTTAATGCAAAATCCCAAACATCTATTAAAATCAGCCCATTCAATCTGTGAGACTATGCTACAGCTGTACTAGCAGCCTGAAGTAGTACAGAAGTCACTTCTAAATATAAGCATTTGCCACCTAAAAACTTAGAAAATGTGATTTAGAGGCAAAGGGGTGGTCCATATTAAAGCATACCCCTCCTCTGGGAAACAGCAATATCTTTAGGTATGCATATATTTGAGAAATATTTTAAATGGTTACCTATAGATCAGCACTTTCGTATAAATGTGTTCAACTCCTCATTTTCTTTCCTCTATTGCTTCACTTAAGAAAATGTTTTTTTTCCCTCTTTTTTTAAAATTTATATATATTTGGCATCAGTTGTCCCCATGGATATCTCACCACCATTTCACCAGTGCACCAGCACCTCAGTCCCTTGTACTCTTTATGTCCTCATCCCATTCCCTCCCCCTCCACACACACAAAGTGTATCTGATTTGTCCTTGTCTTTTTGTTTTTGTTGTGTTGTGGTGTTTTTTATTTTAATTGTTATTCTCTTCCTTAGTCCCTTATTTGGTTCCCTTACATTCCTCCTAGGAGTAAAACTATCTGGTATTTTTCTTTTACCTTCTAACTTATTTCACTGAGCATAATCCCTTCTAGCTCGATCCATGTTTCTACGAATGACTATATCTTTTTTGATTGCTGAATAGTATTCCATTGTGTATATGTGCCACATCTTCTTGATCCAGTCATCTATTTTGAGGAATTTAGGTTGTTCCCAGGTCTTATCTATTGTAACTAGTGCTGCAATAAACATAGGGGTGCAGGTTTTCTTTTGAATCAGTGTTTTTTTGTCTTTTGGGTGGGATTGCTGGATCATATAGGAGTTCCATTTTTAGTAGTTTGAGAACCATCACACTGCTTTCCATAGTAGTTGGACCAGTTTGCCTTCCCACCAGCAGTATAGTAGAGTTCCTTTAAGAAAAAGTTATTAGAAGTAGTCAAAACTAATATTTGATGTAAGTTCTAGAAATAAGAATGAAGACATTAAATTTTGACTTAAGAATCAGGTGAAAAAAAAATAGCCCATATGAAAAAGGCACTGAAACCATAGTATTAACTTTTAATCGTTTCCAGTAACAACTACCAACTTCTTGTATTTTCCTACCATGAGATTAGACTGAAGACTGTCCAGTGCTTTTCAACAGTGTGAAAACCAAAAGAACTATTACCAGCATAGCTGATGTCTGGAAGTGATTTCATCCACTAATCTCCCAAGTTGCTGCCATCCTTCTAGGCACTTTCTCATGGAGCTTTAATACCATTGCTATTATTTTACATTTATATAGCCTTTTCTCCTTAAGAAAATGTCACATTTCAAATGTTGACTTTGTGCTACCCTTGCTCTGTTTATCATCACTTATTCAGCCAAATACATATTTAGCTCCTTTAATCTTTTCTATAAATGTATCATTCCATTTTAAAAAATCATTTTGGTGCTATCCTTTATACTTACTTCAATTTCTCAACACACTTTGAGTGTCAAGAGACCTAAACTATAGGTCAGCCTAACCAGAGTTAAGGAAGGTAGGACTCATTTCTCTATATTTTTGCACTGCCTCCAAAAATGGATCCTTGTATTCAGTTCAAAATTATATTGACTTCCTTGGCAGCCCTGTCATATCACCAACTGATATCTAATTTGTCCTCTATTATCAGCTGTGGGTTTTTTTCAGTGTTACTACTTTCCAGGTCTCTCCTGTCCATTGAATTATTTTGCTCAAAATGTATTGGTTTTCATTTTTCTAAGCTGGATCTTGTTTTGTTATTTTTGACTCTTATCATTATATTCTCTGGATCCATTTATGTAACATCTTAAGAGCTTCAGTGCTGCCTACCATACATCTTAACTTATCACTTGCTAGTTCATTAATGAGCTATTTCTACTCTTTCCTTACCCAGGAGATCATTAACATAATGAAAATAACCCTTCTTCCAGGTCATTTCTAAAGAGATTTATTAGGACCTGAGCTATGAATACCCCAATAAGAAAAATACTGTTTAGTGCAATTTTCATATGTAACAATAATTTTCTTCCTATTCTTCTCCGTTTTAAATTATGTGAATTAATAGGGATTATTTTCTTAATGGAGATATTGAAAGTTTGTTAATACTTACATATTTTCATGGATAATTCATTTTACCTATGCATAATTTGAAGTTGTTAAAACAAAATCACTGTTGAAAGTGTTTAAATGTTATTATCTCAGTTACTTAGAGGCCATCTGGATCCCTAAAAAGATCGTTTAGCTTCTTTTCCCTCCATATGCCGCACAAGTAATCACATCAAGTTCTCCTGTTATAGGAGAACTGATGATGGTGTATATAGAATATTTCCGAAATGTCTCCCTTCATTTAATTTGTAAGAGTTAAAGAAAATTGCAAGGCATTTTCCTTGTCAGGTGTGGTTATTTTGGAGTGTCTGGATATGGGAAATTAGAAACGGATATTGACTTGTTACTGAGGGTGGGAACAATTATTGTAACAAAACTTTGCATCTGTATCTGCAAAATATTGCCTATAGGCTGTTTTTACATGTTTATTATATATATACATATTCATTTAACATATGTATAGAAGATGTGGTTAGTGGCAAAAATATGTTTGTTTTTCTAAAATGATTACAATTATCATGATTACCCATTAGTTATTTTTAACATTAATATATAATCCACATGGTGGACGATAATAGGTTCACTGATCTGGAAAAATACTTCATCACAATAGCCTTCTATACAAAGAGTATGTTGGACAAGACAGATTCTGGACTCCTCATTCCTATCATAAGATTGATTTGCCATGACTTGGATGCATTCCATTAATTTCCCTCAATTAAGGGGTAAAAATGACTTTGATCTCCACTGAGGACCAACAGCGTCAACACCAATAATAATAATAAAGATAATAACAATAATTATTAAATATTCACTATGTTGTGAGTTCTGTCCAAGCACATACCTATACATTATACATTGTCTCATAATCTTTACCACAGTCCTGACAGAGAATTTTTTCTGCCATTTACATATTAGAAATCTGATCTTCTGAGATCATGAGTTAGATAATATACAGCACACAGATTTTAAATGAATGATAAATATGGGTAATTAAAGCCAGGACTATCAGAGTCTATGATCTTGGCTCTACCTACAATGCCTTGCATGGTTTCTGGACTTACTAAATGTTCTACCCACAATTTGGCATTATAAAACTATTATGCTCAAAACTCTGTGAGTCAGCAATTTGGGACTGTTGAGGAGAGCTGTGTTTGCTTCAGAATATCTGGTACTACAACCTAGAAGGCACAAGCTAGTAATGATTCGAGGGGCCTTAGAATGACTCACTGAGGGTGGCTGCTAACTGATTGATCAGCTGGAACAGCCAGCCAAACCACTACAGTGATGTCTTTTGTGTGGTGATGGGAGCTTGAGACTTCTTTTCTGCTAGATCAAGGCTCTTAGGCAAGAATCTTAAAAGAATCACACAGAAGCTATGTTATCTTTTAGCACCAATACTTGGAAATCACTTAGTGTCACTACCTTGATACTCTATTGATTAACTAACTGCTCCCTGAGTTTGGGCTAGATTCAAGGGGAAGGAATACAGAACCCATTTCTCCATGAGAAAGTGCCAGTGTTTATTCTTAATTCACTTTTGATGTGAATTCTTGTAGAATTCTGCTATGACTTTGGTTTATTTGTTATGGTTCTCAATCATGGCTGCAAATTATTAACTTAGGGAGTATTATAAACCTATCAAATCCTGTATTCTGAAACAAAATGTTTAGGAGGGAAGCTGGGCATTTATGGCTTTACCAAACTCCTGGTGTTTCTTAGAAGGTCAGCCTAATCAAAGTGCAAAGTTTTACTAATACTGCCTCCAAAGATGAAGATATTCTGAAATCTGAGTGCCAGGCCCAATCTTGGTAAAGCTGCTCCAACATGGTAAAGTCTTTGGCCTCTGCTATTAAAACTGTTCATCTGTCATCCTCACCTCTTTTTTGTTGTCTTGGAGAGGCATCTGAAACTGCAGAATACCACCTCTACATTTGCAAGAGGAATCCTGGGAGCTCCCTTCCCCATCTCATCAGGGATGGATGAGAGGACTTTAAGCAAAATCTCTGTGGAAGCTCTCAGCAAGGGGTGTACCAGCTTAAAGCTGTCAGTTGATAATCACTCTACTGTGAATGGTTGGGCTAGTAGCACCCAGTGATTTGATTTGCATATTTATAACCTGATGTGTGCACAGAAGTGCCACTTTGGGGTGCCACTGCAGCAGCTCCACTCCAATAAAAACATCTTCAAAGAGCCTTGTCAGTTTCCTTCAGCATTTTTCTAAGGTTTAGAACCAGAGGAGGGTGCGGTCAGCCCACACCTTGGAAAGGACAGCTGATAAACATCTATTAACTCTTTCTCCCCTTAGACATCATATTTCATAGTTGCATCGGAACCAGATTCTTCACTAAGAATTGAACATTGCTTAAATTAAAATGAAAATAGAAAAGATGCTTCTGTTTTACCTACCTGGTTTCCGTTCTTCAGAGTACCAGGAGTTTCAGACATGTAGTATCTATAGGTAAAATGGGATATTCGAGTCTATAAAAGGTTAGCTAGGGAGGATGAAGAGATTGGAAGAAAGAGTGCTTAAAGGAAGACTTGTCTGTAACTTTGGGACTAGAGGTCACTTGGTAATTATGATCAAGGGACAGGTTAGTAAGGAGGTGATCCTGCAATCTAGTTAGAGAAGTTGTGAAGTGCACACACCCACTGGGCAGGAAAGCTAAGCTCAGCTAACTAAATTTACTGGGCCACAGTCCTCCCAAAGCTCAGTCACTGCCTTATAACTATATCAGAAAGAGGCAAAAGAGATGATGATAAATAAAAGTCATGTTCTCCAAATCCTCCATTGAGATGGTAGTCTATAGAAAAATAGATAAAACATGCAAACACAAAGGAAAGGACATAACATATTTTTTATAGGATGGGGATAAGGCTGTAGAGGGTAGGACACAATTAGGTAACAATTTTTCCTTCCTCTTTTTACCCTTTGGTGACTGGGTCCATCTATATGTATCATAAAAAGGTGTATTTCTTGAAAACTCTGAATTAGAATCCCTTAGTAGTTTTGTAAACAATGATGGTGTCTAGAATTTACATCTTAGCTTTATTGAATCAACAATGCTGGGGGTGAGCCCCTGAAATCAGAATTAGTAGCAGGTTGCACAGTAACTCAAGTTGAAGAAGCAACAATCTAGATCCTGCCATTGCCAGTTTTGGGGGAGCCAGTGGTCTCTATTAACTTGCTCTGCCCTGGTCTCTCCATGGGAACCGTGGGCACTAGGAGGGTCTATTGAATTTGATGATGTTAAGCGGTTGACCTTTATGAGATAATTAGAGTGTTCTTTGATATTAATTAGTCATTAGGTCAACACACAGTCTAAAAGATATGACTACTCACAGTGCAGAATTCAGGGAAAAAAATGTGCCTTTTGTTATTGAATGGAAGTTAGAGGTTATTTCCTTTCCTTGATACCAGTAATCTTGCTTGTCCAAATGACTACTAAACTCCCCCAGTCCTGGGAGAGTCAGTAGAGGCTGTGTAAAATTCTAATCATTGTGAAGTCCCAACAGATACCCAGTTAACAGTGTGACATGTTATAATAAATGAACACTGCACAAAGATCATGCGAGTTAATTTCCCTTTTGACTAAATTTCTTGGAAGTGTGATATAGGAAAGAGAAATGCAAAGTATTAAGTATTAAGCATTTGATGTGTGCCAGTCATTGATATCTAAAACTTCATTTAACTTAAATACAAATGACTTTTATAATTATGTCTATAAAAGTATCACTAATAAAAAACAGATTATTATAGCTTATTTCATATGCATGGTACTAATTATTCCCCTAGGAAAATAAATCACTGAAAATAAAATGAAGTGATTGGAGAAACATAATTTAAATAGAATGCTATCACACATTTGAGGTGAAATTAAATTGTACTTTTATCTAGCCCAGTCTTTATCATTATATCACAAAGTCTTCATAATATTTGGAAAATGTACGAACACCTGGTTTGACAGAATTACTTTTGAATCTTGAAAATTTGGAAACTACTCCATTTCTGACTTTTGGGTAACTAAAAGTTTACATAATATAGCATCACAGATTTTAGATTTTTATGAGATGTTTTCTTTTTAGATGAAGAATCCAAAGTCATGAATCATATTTATTATTTTTGTTTCCTACTAACAATGCTCATTCGTATTCTGAATAGGAGAGTCTATTTTAATTAAAAAAATTTTTACAGCGAACTATCTAACATTCCTCTAGTGCTGTAGACTTAATATGCCAATGTCAAAGAAAAGATTATTTTTCTTATTAAACATATCAAATAAATAAAATAAAACTTTTCATAAAAAGTTTTAACTGAATATTAAGACATTTAAATTTCTGCCTTTCTCCTCTTACCCTAAAAGTGGGGATAAAAAATGGGCCAAGTTTACTGGGTTGTTTTAATAACTAAATTAGAAAATATACATTCAGTGCGTAGGATAGAGATTATTAAAGTCTGATATAGTTCCAATTATTATTGTTATGTTTATAACCTATTAAAGTCTACCTAAAGGCATGTAGTAGTATGTTCTTATTAAAAACTACTCTTCAATGCATTTATTTTAGGAATCCTTATCCACAGTGCTCTAAATTGTGTTTCATTTTATGTTATTTATAATTACAATACTGTCTTGATGACTGTGAAATTCTGTACTGGAAATTCAAACATGTTTGCTTTTATTTCTATATATGTCAAACTCTAGTCTTTATCATAGAGACATAGAGGTTGATTTTAATCTTAGTTATTAAGAATGATATATTCTGAATTTTCTGTATTAAGCATATACAGAAATATAGATTAGTTTTTAAAAATATGTTAGACAGATATAAGTGGTTCATCTTTGAGGAATGAAAATTAACTTATTTTCCTGGCTATGTACAACATCATCATCTATTCCCCATTTTGCTTTGTTATGTCAGTGTATAGATGGGCTCTCTTTATTGATAAGGCAGTAATGATGATGCCCCCATCACTCTTCAGCTCTACTCATTAGTGCCTAACCACTTTCATTTATTACTATTGTTTCTCCCATGTTCAGTATATTAAATGTTAACAAATGGTTCTCATTTTGCATGACAATTGTAATAATTAATGATTATAGAAGCATATTAGACACATAATACCAAAATATATTACTTGTAATATTAATCTCTAATTTCTGTTTCTTTTGTATGTTGGGAATAGAATATGCTATTTAGAGTTCACAGTAGGAACACAAATGAACCGCTACACCTCTTCTTCTCAATCTTATACCTATTAATTTAAGTCGGTGAATAATTCTAAATCTAATTTTCCATTAGCAGTGTCAGACTTGCAGGGATTATCTCTGAAGCCCACAAAATAGTAACTAAAATTCAAAATGGAAAGAGGAGGAATGTGATGAAGGAAAATATTTTTGGCCTGGAATCTCTATAGAGCCCAAGAGTCCGTGGTGGATTGTTTTCTTTGCATGAAGAATTTCTATTCTTTCTTCCACCCAGCTTTGGGAGAGAAGGAAGGGGCCAGAGAAGCAGGTCTAGATCTTTGGGTTGTCATTCAAGGAACATCAAGAGGATCACAGGTATATATTGGAAAGAAAAAATATAAGGGGAAGGAAAGTAAAGGAATTGTGCCTCAGAAATAAGGAGCAGAGTTGAGTAATTGATGGAGCTCAGTTGCACATAACTATCCCTTAGTGTACTGACTGTAATATCTAAGCACAAAAAGAATGGGTGGGAAAGAGACTTGCTCAAATCCTTAAGACATATCATGTAGATGCCGCCTGATCCACTCTCCTTTTAAATGATTTTAAATATTCGTTTTCTGGTCCCCCCCTCCCTTAACATGTGTCATATTTGTACACCTTGCTAGCTGGGTGTTATTTCTTTCTAAGCAATGTAATAAACTGTTATAAAGAGTTGATATACTATCTGATCAATCAGGTATGGGTCCAACATTCAGTGTGTTCTTGATAATTTACTTAGTGGAACAAAGAGTGCTAGAAGCTGAAAATATATATATATAAAAAAAAAAACACTCTTGATCTTCAACAAAGGCAAAGAATATAGAAAATCGGATGGAGTACCTTCCTAGGAACTTCAGAGATTTATGAGAAGAAATATATACATATATACTAAGCCTTGATATGAAGGCATTGTATAACAGAGAGAAGGATAACAACAAAGACTGGACAAAATCCTGGAGGAGACACTCTTTTGTCAGTATAAAAGAGAAGTAAAAAAATATTTAGATACAGAAATTAAGTTAAAGTACAAAGTAAGAAGTAGTTGGTGTTCCCGAACACAGGTTTGGACTTACTAGAAGAGAAAGTTCAGGAGCAAGGGTAGGGCCTGTGACCCAGAGGCAGAAAACAGGTAATGGAGGTCATGGAGGACATTGTTATGCAAAACATTCTCCACAGCTCTCAGCATTGGTCTGGGCCAGAGCTTGATGAAAATGCAACTTTTTGGCCAGACCTACTACATTAAATTCCTGATTTTAACAAACGCCCCCAAGTGATTCATTTACACAACAAAGCGAAAAACTTTTCTGTGGCCAGATCTCAGGAAAACATACCTGAAGGCTGAAGGGCCTGAGTTTTGTTGTTTTTTTTTTTATATATTTATTTAATTATATTTGACATCATTTGTAGTTCCCAGGGAATCCCCAAATTCCCACCACCATTTCACCTGTGCACCATCACCTCAGTCCCTTGTCTCTTTCTGCCCTCATCTTGGTCTCTACCCCCCGCCCCCACAATGATCCAATGATCACTTTGGTTTGTCTTTGTCCTTTTATTGTCCTTTGTTGTATTTTTTGTTTGTTTTGAGCTATAATTGTTCATTTCCTTGAGCTTTCTCTTATTATTTTTTTTTTGTAGTTGTTGTTCCTTTACATTCCTCCTAAGAGTGAAGCCATCCAATAGTTTTCTCTTGCCTTCTGACTTATTTCACTGAGTATAATTCCTTCTAGCTCCATCCATGTTTCTATAAATGACTCTAGCTTATCATTTTTGATTGCCGAATAGTATTCCATTGTGTATATGTACCACATCTTCTTGATCCAGTCATTTACTTTTGGGCATTTGGGTTGTTCCCAGGTCTTATTGATTATAAATAGTGCTGCAATAAACATGGGGGTACAGGTATTCTTTTGGATCGGTGTTTTGTGTTCTTTGGGTAGATCCCTAGGAGTGGGATTGCTGGGTCACATGGTAGCTCTATTTTTAGTAGACGAGGAACCTCCATACAGCCTTCCATAGTGGTTGGATTAACTTCAATTCCCACCAGCAGTGTGGTAGAGTTCCTTTTTCTCCACATCCTCGCCAACATTTGTTGTTGTTGGTTTTTCTGATATGTGCCATTCTTACTGGTGTCAGGTGGTATCTCATTGTGGTTTTAATTTGCATTTCCCTGATTATGAAGGTTGTTGAGCATTTTCTCATGTGCCTGTTGGCCATTTTCAGGTCCTCTTTGGAGAAGTGTTTTTTTAAGTTCTTCTGTGAAGGGCCTGAAATTTTTCTGAGCTACAATCTCTTTTCTTTCTTCACCAAGAACAATGGACTCCACAAAATAGCTTCAGTTTCATTTTCAGCCTTAAACTCGTGCATCCTGTGCTTAATTCTAGTGACACTTACTCTGCCCCAACCACCTACCCTTTGAAACCCTGAGCATGGAAAGCCATGGGTTACCTCAGGGTGAAAGGAAATGATAAGGACACTGTAGAAAAATTTGAAGAGTAAATGATATCAGTTGTTGGGAGTCACATGGTTGAGGAGAAAGCAAAATATGGTCTGAATGCAGCTTTTCTAATATCAAGTTCAGTGCTGCTTTTTCCCTCAAGTTGCAGAATTGTTCATATAGCTTGGTCAGACCCTTTGCTGAATTGTAGCATTATATTTGAACAAATGGTCCAAGGATATTGGAGTTGGGAAAGCCTCAGGTTCTCTGAAGGAGGACTGTGTACGCCTCTTCAAACCAACTGGGGAAGTTCAGTGAAATGTTAAAGCAATGCAATTATTAATATGTTTCAATCAATTATGAAAGCAGCAAGACTAAAGCAAGAGAAAAAATAATTATTTTTAGATTAATTTTAATTGAAAATAGGGATCAAAACCTGATGAAAGTACCTTGCTTTCCTTTCACACTGCAAAAAAATGTACCATGGCTTTAGGATAAAACTACTCCACTGAGTCATGGTTAATCTAAAGTTTAGAACTCCTCTTAGTGATTGAATTGAAATGTGTACATAGACATGTTGATTAAACTGAGATTAACTATCATTAAAGTAGTCAAACTGGAAACAAAGATTCTACTGAGAAATGTCTCAATGTCCAAATGTGGACTGAATAAAATTTCCCACTCCTAAATTATCCAACCTTGATCTCCAGTTGAATATAGGCATAAAGGTCCTGCAGGGGAAAAAAAAAATCACAAATGTGCTTGGATTGTTTTGTGCTTTCTTTGATCTATTTCCTTTGAGGGTTTGGTCCTGAATCTCTCTTTGGCCTGATAGGGAGAAACCAAAATATTTCATCATAGCAATAGAAGTGCCATTCTGCTGTGTGACCCCCAAATAAGGTTTTGATCATTGAAAATTCAAAATAACTGTATTCAATTATTTGACACCTTCAGCTTCAGAGACAAATGGTGTTTCTTAAATCTGAAATCTCTGCATCTGATATGCATGTAAAGAGATTGTAACTGTTATAAATTCAGAGAGCAGAAATCATAGTGAAAAGGATAATATTTGAGAGATGAACTTAAGAAAGTAGAAACACGATGTTTGATCTGTTTGTGCCTATTGTATAACATTTTTAAATTCTACCTCCACTTGGAAATATAATCTTGATTTATCTCAAGTTGTGAGGGGAACTCTATACCCTCTTTGAAATCAAGGATGTTGGCTCTTATGGGAAATATTTGAATTTCACTACTTTTCTTGTCATTCACTTAACAAGCTTAAGCAACCCATAAATGAAGGGATAACGTATGTTGCTGAGATTGGATTAGATTAGAGGGTAGGTTGAAGATAAAAGGATTGATTCCTAAATAAATATTTAAGCTAACTGTAATAGGTTAACTGAATCATGTAGGTACAAAACTTCTACAAATAACCAAGAAACATTTTTAAAAATTAAGATTTTGGGATTATATTAGCAAGTGTGTTTATCACCATATGGCAAGCAAAAAAAAAAAAAAAAGACTGTACAGAAGGGTAATAGAAGGGTCTAGTTTAACCTAGGAGGACTAAAAATAAATTTAGAATTTCTATAACTTGTAAAATCCTAAATATCAAATAATGCCAGGGTACACTGGTTGTTGTGGATCAGGGTAAAGAATATAAGAGGTTAATGAAAAACATATCCAAGTAAGTTAGAGGACAAAGTCAAAGGGCCTATGTCCATCCAGCATGAACTGTAGCAAAAAGATAACTTTAAGGAGCCCAAGAGAAGAACATTCAGGGGAAAACAAAGTCTTGCTTGTTGTAGCTCAGGTGTCTAGGAGCTCCGAATAGACTATGACACTAATATTATTAATGAAAAGAAAAGTCTTATTGACTGTTTACTGTGTGGGTATCTATCTATATAGATTGGTTTATCTGAAATTGTGAAATTTCTGAGGTCTGAGTCTCAAGTAAACACTGAGATAAATTGTGGATTATCTCTCTACTCTGTTGGCTAAGGCAAAACTCAAGGATTAGAAAGACCTTGTATAACCTGAATATTACAAAGGCAGAATTAATCAGGAAAGGCTGCTTTAGCTCAGAGCTGAGACTGTCGCTGTAAGAAGCCCCTTGTTACAATGCTAACAGATTAGCTGAATACATCAGCTGAATCCTATACTTTGACTCATGTGTAATAGTTGCCAAAAGTAAAGGCCTGGCATATCAGCTAGAGTATCAGTTTGTCAATCACCATCTTTCTTTGTTCATTCATATAGTTGGTCATTCTATAAATTAATAATTGAATTCCTAATAGAGGATCTGGGAAGGTTCTGAGTGTTAGGGAAACAGTTACCACTTAGATCCCATTCTTGCACTCATATAGCTAAGTAGAAAAAGATAGATGAAAACAAAAACAAATGATAAACAAGATAATTTCTACTATGAAGGGAGATATTTAGATGGCATTATGGAGATTCATTACTTAGCTAAGGAATATAGACTACTTATGTAGGCTCTAAGAAGGCCTTTGAGGTGTCATTTTAGTTGAGACTATGATAAAAGCAAGACTCCATTTACATCAGTAAGATGCATAGTTAAAGAGCAGAGTTAAAAGAATAGCTAACTCTTATTTCAGAATATACTGATCAGAGATTAAAACTTATTCACTAACATGGTAAAGTCCTTACATTTTTTAAGAGGGATAATCAATTTCTCTCCCTCTCCCTCTTCCTCAACTGACAACTCTTTTATTTGTCCATGATCACCAAGGTTTCTAACTCTTGGAGTTATGGTATTCCTTCAGCACAACAAAAAACTACTCTATATTCCTTTAACCCTCCAAAGATCGGTTTCAACCCACTGGAGTTCAAAGAATTGTATTTAATTTTAATACAATGATGTGTGCACAATAGTCAATAAAGTCTAAATTAAAGAATATAATTTTATTTAATAGTGGTAGTTGCTAAGTATATATTTGTTGGTTTAATGAATGAAATTGAAGTTAATGAGATCATAGGTTTTTATTATTCTTTTACAAAGACTCCCAGATAGTTTATTAGTTGTTATCTTATAAAACAGACTAGCCCCAAAGAGTGGGTCCTTTGCCCGCTAGGGAGAGAATTTGCCTGAGAACACTAGGCGTAACTGAACCAAGTGGAGCCTTATTAGAGAGACTCATGCATGGGGAATCAGTGCTGAAGAGGAGACTATATTCTGGGTGTTTGGAAAATATATTTAAAGGGTAAGTCCACAAGGCAGAGAGTTGAAGAGCAGCCTCAGAGCTTGTTCTGTGTTGGGCTAAGTCAGGCCACATGCAGATGGGTTGCACCACAAATATGCATGGGAGCTTTGGGACAGCTCCCTCCAGAAAATTGTGTGGCAATCATTAGTCAGACTCTAAGGCTTTTTGTCTATTATGGTGCCTCATGATAGTTGTGGTGGATCAAATTGTTTGGACAGGCTTGCCAGTTCATGATTTAGTCCACTCATTCAAACAGGACTTGGGGCAACTCATCCTACCTGCTCATAATTTCCTTTACCTAGGCTGTTTCAATTTCACCAGTAACCCCCACTCACATGCGTAAGTCAGTTATGAATATTGATCCTGAACGTGTATGTCTCAGTAGTGATTCATAGTGTTGGTTCAAATGTGAGATTTTACTGAAAATGACTCTTTTACCCTAGCATTCAAATGAAACTTAGGTAAATGACACTTATACAAATAACAATACATGGGAGGACATACTGTGTGTGTGTGTGTGTATGTGTATTTCAGTTAGATTATAAAATACATTCTGTTAGAAGTCAATTATTTATGCCTCTTTAGAAACCTAAATATTCTTAGCACATATACAAATGATAAATGCTACCTAATCTTGAAGACTGAGGTGAACTAAAAGATGGTGACTTTTAGATTCCTACAGACTGACTTGAATCTTGGCTCTGCAACTGGTCAGCTCTCTGGGCTTGAGTTAATTGGTATATTAATTGAGCTTCATTTTTTTCATCTATTGAATGGACATCCTGCTACCTTTCAAGGTAGATTTGGAGGTTACTGATACCTTAGGCAAAACTATTCTGGGATAGCTATTAATATTTAAAATCAAGAAGAAACAACATAAAGACTGTACTAGGAGGATGGGAGTGGTAACTACATCTTATATTTCTATCTTTCTACATCTTATAATTTCTGGCCCTTAGAAGCAGGCACTCAACAAATACTAGTTGAATAAGTGGATAAATGAATATTATACTTGATGATTTGAGATAGGCAGGAAGGTGAGAAATAGAATTATCTCATTGTGTTTTATACCCAGTGATGTACAAAAAAATTGAAGAATTTGAGGACTGCATTAGATACCACAATATCCTCAAATTTGTTTTTCATTCTAGAAAGAATACTCAGTTACTATCCCTAGAAAGAAAACTATCCTTGTTTCATATAAAGATATTTAGAAATTATTATCAGTTATGCTTACTTTCCGTTAGAAGTTCCCCAAAAGACAAACATAAGTAAAGTTAATAAAACACACACACACAAATTGTACCTAAACACCATTCCAAATGTTACTTGAGAGAATGAACGAGTTTTCTTTCTCTTGATAAGGTCAAGTGACCTCAATATGAATAAGTCATGATTTGTCTGAACTGTGTTCATGTTCTATTAAGAAAAAAAAATATTCCAACCCAAGGCCATGCAATGATTCTTTGAATAATTGCAATTTGATCCTAGGAAGTGAGGTTAAAGACTGTTTTTGGTGTTCAGTTCTTACAACTTCATGAGTACTAAGTGAAGCTGAGAGACTATCCTAAATAAGACAGTGTAGTGATCTCTATGCTTAGAAATTAAAACAGTATATTCTAAGAATTTCTGAGAATCATGTCAGAATCTGCAAGTGAGTCTACATACATAGCCAAAGAGTTAGTGTTAACCCAAGTAGATAGTGGAATTAGACCCTAGATTTAAAAAAAAATCAGCTTTTCCAGGGTCTTAAAAATCCAAGACACTTTTGAACTTTACTGGTAGTACAAATATGGACTGTAACGAACTAGGAAGATTATTCATCTAGGTAAGGAAATATCTGGACAAGATAATCTAAGAGGTAGGGTGGTAGACAAATGTTGCTTCTCTCTATAGTTGACTCACAATATTTCAGTTACACATTTCCACCATGGTGCCTATAATCAGCTCCTTCACAGAACCCTTTGAAGGGAATGATCCTACTGTTCATCAGTAATATCTACTGAGAAACTAAGCTATCAAATTTTACCTTCCTATCTCTTCCTGTCTAAATAATTCTCACTTCAATCCATCATAATTCATTGGACTGGTATGGACATCTACTAACTGGGAATTAAACCTATAAACTTATCTAATGTAGAGATAATGTAAAATGATAAACCATGCTACAGATATTTGCTCTGGAGCCTGCTTTGTATTGAGGGTGTTACTATAAAATGTCTTAGAAAATTGAAGCTGAGACATGCAGAGAACAAAGGCATTAATAGTCATAAGATGTTCAAGTTGTGAGAAAACAAAAGCTATGATTAACTAGAAACAAAGTGTGAATAAAGGAGTGCGAGAAAGAACTCTCAGTCCATTTGACTCTAGGACAAGAAATGGATGTTCAGAGATGGATATTTGCAGACTAGTTACCATATTTATGGTAGACTTATTATAATTCCCTCTCTTCCTATGTTACCCTGCTTTGTTTAATACCTGTTCTTACTGAATTTAAAGTTTCAGTCTTTTCTGGATGACTTAAAACTGTGTCTTTACAGTAAAGCCCTATTTTTTGGTGTGTGGTAAACCTTTCTTATGACAAAGTATAATATTAAGACAAGCATGGTGACTAGTTTTCCTTTCCACACACTTGATTCTAGACATTCTATTCTGTTGTTCAGACAAAACTAGTAAGGTTGGTTCTATTTGTGATGTGAAAAATATGAATGCTGTACTCTTCACAGAGAACTATATATTCCATATAGTTTGCAGAGAAGAGGGAATGTAGAGATCAGAGAAGAAAGAAGGGTGGATAAAAGTAAAACAGAAAGGGAGAAAAGAAGACTTAAAGAAATAAAGATAAAAAGATTTGGATAGGAAGACTATGATTCAATAAGTTGACTAGGAAATTCCCCTAAGTGAGTCTGTAGTTTGAGAAGATTGTTCACCTATAATAAGTCTTCCAGTGTTACCATCTGTCAAAAGAAATAAGACAGCCAATTTCAAACATTTTGCATGCCCAAATATGTAAGACCTAAATCTTCTGGGTAAACAATATGCCTCCAAGTATAACATAAAATAAACATACTCAAATAGTGTTAAGACAGGGGTTGTGTTTGCATGTGACTTGTGTACCAAGAATCCATCTACTACTAATATTTTCTTTTTAAAAAGAAAACATAAGCCTACTTACAGAGCCCAGAAATATATTAAAGAAAAATGTCTGGATGTCCTTGGTTGAGTTCACATAAAGGAGGCAGGCATATTTCCATATAAAAACTCAATGGGATGGTTATAGCCACTTCAATAATGCAATTCAATAAAAATTTATTTTTATATTGGATCATAAAATTACTATAAGAGAAGTAGCCAATAATTTATCAGTTCTCAAAATGGCTTATGCACGATGCTACTGAAAAAGGTTTAAAATCCCTCACATGTGTCTAATTATCTCAAATTGTATTGCCCAAGGGAAATATTCTCCTGACCCTTCCTGTTGATCAATTTATGTTTTAAAACATATGGGTTGATGACCCTGACAACATAGTTTGGCTTCAGTGGATAATGTAACTACAGATCTCTTTTATTGTCCTATAAATATTGTGTCTTCTCTTGAATTAGTATTAAATTCATTGCATGTGTGTTCCGCAAATTATTTTCTGGTGTCATTATTTCACATATTACTTGAATATCACTAAACCCAATATAGAACGGAAGAACTCTGGAAAAACAAATCTTCCAGAAGGAGCATCAGAGCAAAGAAGCTTGTTGAAAGTAACTGAGCCCAAATCTTCAAATTCCAAACCCTTTCTCACCAACGACCCTACAGTTGACCCTGTTGATCGGGTACAGAGAAATCAGTTACTCTTCTCTCTTCTCTCTCTCTCTCTTCTCTCTCTCTCTCTCGAGAGAGAATGTGATTCTGAATAATGGAATCATTGACACTGATGTGAAAGAATGAAAACCAAAGTACTTACATTTGAACGGGGTTCTAACACTGCTTGCATGATCTTAGCTGATTAATCCTAAATCAGCTTCCTTGACAGTAAAACATCAATGATTGCACCTTCCTCATAGAGTTGTACGAACTCCATGAGAAATATCTGAAGCCCCTTATATGGTACTTGGAGCATAGTAAGCACTTTGACAGGCAAACCACTAATAATGACCATAGCAATTTTTCATGTAGTGATGGTCATTAAATTAACCCATATAAGCAGAGAGAAGGATTCTCTTTTTTATATATCTCATGCAAAGTTATCTGCACAAACACATCATTGACAGAAGGAAGAGACAGGAAGTTCTTGCATGAAAGTAGGTTAGAATGAAAACCCACAGTTCAGGTATCCTCACAGTGATCCTCGCAGGAAGAGAAAACTCTGAGGGCACCACAAGAAAATATCTTGTGAATAAATGTAGCCAAGTGTGGGGATCCATGCATTGCTTGCCTGTGATGTGCCAGTTCCTGCTAGTGCCTCTACTCTCCAGAGGTTTGGCTGTAAATGGTGAGAAGGAGAGAAGAAATCATTACTTTTAAAATTGAGATGAAATTGACCTATAGCATTGTGTTAGTGTTGGGTGTACAACATGATTTGTTATTTGTATGTAATAGTGAAATGATTACCACAGTAAGTTTAGTTAACAGCTAGTGTCAAGAGAACAATGGAAAAATGAAGCAGAAAATGGGAGAGGCAGGAGAGAGTGAAGCAAAATGAAATTTAAGTTTTGTTTCAATATATGAATCCTGATCCATTCTTACCATGATTTCTGAGCAACACAATTAGCTAGATGGCAAGACACCCGCAGACTATCGAGTACTTCTAGCTTGTGCCAGCTGTCACGTGTACTGGATAACTGTAGGGAAGGAAAATGGAGGAAAGTTTGACTGGGGATGCAGATGAAAGCTTTGCTAATGCTATTAATTACTGCCATTATTTCCAAGGGTTGTGGCATTGGAAACACAACAGCAGTTTCTTGTACATTTACCTGAAAGGCTGGTGTCTGACATTATATGGAAAGAGTAGGGGTCGGGGGTTGCTCATATAATACAGTGTTTTGTTGGCACATGCAAATGTTTGGAAAGTCTTCCAAATTTAAGGGAAGAAATACAACATAAATTGTAGTCAAGGAAAAAAAAAAAAAAAAAAAACAAAACGTTGTTTGGTTTTCTATCATCCCTGGGGTGCAGCTGCTGATTTCACTCTAATTTTAGCTGCTATTGCTTTGAGCTAAACTTTCCATTTTTATTAAAAAAAAACAACATTGAGTCTGGAGGATTACAAGCTCCTGTGCTTTTGATTTTTAATAAAAAGCGAGCATTTACCTCTGAACAGTAGCAGCAAGAAAGGGAATTAAACCTGAGGCTAGTGAGCTGACCTTTAGAGGGGTGCCGATCCAGAGGGAGAAGAGGAATTTAACACACATTCCTTTTCTTTCTCATGTACACACACTCTTTATTATATATTTATTTAAATAGGAGAAGTCGTTTGATTTCAAAAATTCTTTATTCATTAATTCTGTGTTCCACGAGTTGGTTAGGTGAATGCAAATCCTTTTGTGTGCTATGCCAGCTGGCTTTGTCAGTTGGATTTCCATATATAATATGGATGATGATGGTGTCAATATAAGGTATATGATAGCAAGAAAAATCACATAGCCATCTCGATACAAGGTTCTACTAAATGGGAATCTGGAGTGACGCCTGACATAGTGAAACTAATCACTCCAACACGGCTGACAAAATACTACTTGCAACTGGGAATATGTATACCCAAATTGCAGGGAAATCTCATCCTTTAATTTGTTCACTTTTTTTTCTAGAGGAAAGGAAGCACAGTAAATTTAGTTTAATTTGCATATCACTTTTCTGTTAAGTAAGTGCATTCCTGCGGCATTAAATGAATACTTGCTGTTCAAAAAAATTCGATCTATGATCCATGAATTCAGTTTACACATTACTGTTTGTGTTATCCCCAACCATCTCCCACCCACAATTCTTTACCACACTATATGTTTCCACAGAGGAATTTGTCTGTAACTAGCTAAGACCGTAAGATGCTGAACCTCTAACTTGGCCTTTTACTCTTGTTTTTGCTTTTCCAATTCCCCACTGTTCCTTCCTCTTGTGGAGTCAGTCAGATAGACTAAGGGTTGTGAATTCACATTTCTGCTAGAAATCTTTCATAGCTTTAATTCTCTCTATCAAATGGGTCACTACTCTTACAGCATTTAATTATCTTTATCATCCCAAAATGTTCCACTTTCAGAGAAAATATTTAAAGAAGCCTTTGTTAGAGTATCCAAATATAACATATTACATTTAGTTTTGTTTTTATGACTTTTGCTTACATGTGGGTATTGGCATTAATTAGATGTGGACATTGAATACTAGCTGCATTATGTTTAATTACTTTTGTTATTTAATTTTTCCTGTAATTTTAAGTTAGTTAAAATTATAACCATGGGATAATAGAAACCTCTCTTACAACTGATTAGACAGCAAAGGAGCATTTGCAAAGGTCAGACTGGCAGTTGGCTCCAGAGACACAGGAGGCTTAGTGGGTAAAGAATGGCAGTGAGTTACAGAGTTTGCTTACACTCAGAGAATATCAGGCTGGAAAAGCTTCAGAGTTGGTTCTATTCCATCTCTTCCTTCTCCTGCTGCGGACACTAAGTGAAGACAAATTTTCATGTCTATCTGTGACTTGCTATGAAATTTTCAGATGAAAAATTTAATTCCTCGATGTCTGGTTCATAAAACAATTAGTAAAACCCCAGCTTTCAATTAGTGTTATGTAGATTGTCCCAAGGACTCAAAAGACTTGATGGAACATTGCCACCATCAGAGGTGAAAGTGAGTATTTTATTACTGACTTTGGAGATGACACTTGTATTATCAGGCTAAAATGAAGAGACTTCTTGTTTCTTAAAGTAAGTAGATTTTTGTTCCAATTATACACTTACAATCCTTTTTTTCCTGTTACTAATTAAAAACAAAAATCAGAGACTGTATCTGTTGCCTTCATTTTCTCCTTTTCCATCATGCAGACTAGATTGGGCTTTTTCTATCACTAGTGTGCTCTTAAAAATCACCTTAGGATCCCTCTGGACAAATTTAATAACCTCTTCTCAGCTTTTATCCTTCTTTACCTCATTTTGACACTGACTCTAATACTTACTACTGTATTTTAAGCACACTTATTTTCCTTGCCTTTCCACACTGCTCTATCTGATTTTCTCCCAAGTTTCTTTCATATATTCAATCATTCAACAACTATTTATGATCACCTACCACTATCCAGGGAATTTACTGGGCAAAATCCCATACATTGATGAATAATGAATGGTTCCTAAAGCAATCTAAAAAGCATAACAAAGACAGAATCTTATAGAGACTATAGGATTATGTGAACAGTATGAAATTCTATTTGTAAATAATTCCAAGTGTCTATAGTTATAATTTAGCAAACTGTTGTTTCCCTATGACTTAGGATAGCTCCATATTTCTTCAGTTATCATGTCTCAACTCTTTAACCTATGATTGAGATGCTACATCAAATGTCCATCATTCACCCTTTGGTTTATGTTTCTCACTAGATCTTTCCATACAACCGTAATAGCTCTCATCTCAATGACTGTTGAAATTTCTTCCTCTACCCCAAATATTATACTTAATCTTCTCTAACTGTTCAAGCAGTGTTTTCTGTTTGAAGTCTACTCTTTCTAAATATATGGATTCTTATGTGAACACATTTATTTTCACCACTCCATTGTTAGAATTTCAAAGTTTAGCTATTTATGTTATACCAATTACAGTACATCAAGGACTTGAGTACTAGAGTCAGTGTTCCATCAATTACCCATTTAGTGTCAGCTGAATGCTTTTAGTTTTCTTCTTGGTAAAATGGAGATAAGAGTACCTACCTCCTAGATTTATGGAAAAGATAAAATGAGATAGGTAGACATATAGATGCTAAACAGACAAACAAACCATGTCATTACTTAGGCCAGTTCTCAAAACACAGTAAACATTCAGCAAAATGCTAGATGATTTTATAATTTTACATTTACATTTATGAATAACCATTCCCTGAAGGAGACATATAGATATGTGTGTGTGTGCATGTTACTTCTTTAAGCACACATTTTTTTTAAAGGTAGGGTTACTATATTCTATTTTTCCTATAGTCAATTGAGAACTGCTTTAGTACTTGTAGCATAATGGGGATTATATGTCTGATTGATGTTTAACAGCTTTTTTTTTTCCATTCCAACTTAACTCTGCCCCATCCACAACATAAACTGTCCTTCACAACTTTTGAAAATGCCATTTGTTGTGGACCTCAGTTTAAGAAGGTTTCTAGAAGTAATTAATATATTTAGAGCTACTAAAGGATGGGGTGGGGCGATTGCAAAAAGATAATGTAAATGCAATTGAGTCGCTATTACATAGAGGGGAAATTTTAATTTCTGAAAGGAGTAGAACTCTGAATAAATATTAAAGTTTTGGTAAATAGAATGTGAGAGAGAGATGTAAAGACATGTTTAGGAAAATAGCCATCGTTCAGTTTAGCTAGTGTAAAACAGTGTTGGAGAGAACACTGGAAAATTGGGGTAAAATGCTGAATATGAGGGTCATTTTATTTAAGGGGTAATGATATTACTACCTGAATTATATTGCTTAAATGTCATCATTGTTTAGCAGATTAAATAAAAAGAAACTAGAAATTGATATTGGTTTCTGTTTTCTGGGAATTGTGAGACTCCTTTTTTATTTTTAAGGGAAAATGATTTATTTTTAGGTCATATATATGGCATATTTGAATAAGATGAGTTTAGGTTTTTATAAATGTTGACAGCTCTAAAAACAGCAGTACTAATGGTCAAGCTAAGCTCTTGATACAGCAGCCCCATAGGGCTTTCTAGAAGCAGGCAGAGGAGTTGTAAGTAAAAACTGGCCCCTGAAACTACCTTATCTGTCATTTCCAGTTAAACCCCAACAATTTCCTGGTATAGCCAGTTTCCATAGTCACCCTGTGAATTTTGTTTTCCTTTTATTAAGGTGGGCTTTTCTACGTGTTACAAGATATGGATTCTCCTCTGAGATCCTAAACTATTTTCTTTCTAAGGGTATTTTAGTATTTGGCATGTTACAGTATAAATTCTCTGTTTGTACCTCTGACTTACACAACAGCTATGAGCTCTGTCATAATGCAGTTTCTTGAAGTCTTTGTCTTGTTCAGACATTGTACTACATGTTTCACATGGATCATTTTATCTACCTTCATGACAATTTCATGAGGTGGATACTATTACTCATTACATTTTACAAGTAGGGAACTGAGATAGATAGACAGACAGACAGCTAGATAGAGACAATAACCCAGGTTATATAATTAATGGGTGCTGGAGTCAGGACTTGAACTCAATCTATCAATAATTCCAGAGTTTGCTCTCTTAAATATCACACTGTACTAGAAGATATAGCTATTGAGTGAATGCATTAATAGGTGGAACAAATGCTCTCATGCACATTTTTTTGTTAAAAAGAACATTAAATAGGAAACTAGGAAATATGATCTGTACTCCCAAGTCAGCTTCAAGCGAGCTGGGTAACTGAACCATTTTCTTAATGCATTTGAACCTCATTTTTAACTGGATTTTGTGAGAATTAAGTTATTGGACATGTGTGAAGGTGCATAGCACAAGGCCTGGGGCATTCTAAGTTTTCATAAATGCTAGTGTGTCTTTCTTTTTCGCCTTTCTTTGCCCTCAAAGACCAGTGAACCAACCTTGACTTTTCTAAGGCATATGACTTCCTGTCTCAATCTGTGTAAAACCCCCACAGGCCAAAAGGTGCTTGCCCTCACAGGAATGAGGGAAAACGCAGGCAGTGCCAGATGATTATTGAGAGGGCAGAGCTGGGTGAGGTTAGTACATCTGCCACTTTAATGACCTGCAATGGCAAGGGGCCATCCCATCAGGACAGGGCCCTTTGTGGAGATGTGGGGTGCACCGTCCTCTGGTCACTCTGTATCTCTAATGTGAGTTCCACATGCAATTATCCAGGCAGCAAGCTAAAATATCTCCACAGACAGCAACGTTTCATCAGCAGAAGGGCACATTTTGTTTCCTGTGACTCTAACAGAGCACTGCCAAGGATCATAAAGTCACAGTGATTAATTGAAGGACAAGTTAGAAAGTCATGAATAATAGGTTGTCCCCATGGCCAGGCCACCAGGAGTTAAACTAGGCAGGATGTTAAGGAAATCACCTGAGACCATCAAAACACCCACCAAGTCATTTTTATGATATGGGATCATCACTGAACTATGCTTTTCTTCCTCTGAAGGAAAGTCTGCATTTTTTTTTAATTGAGCCTTTAATATTACTAGGATAATCACTGCAAAATAAAGTAGGAAATCACTTTTTAGATAAAATATTGTTGGGGAACAATGGCATGACTGACACAAACATATGATGTATGTTATTGTGTGCTACAGATCAGAAGGCATGCATGTACACGTATTTGCAAAGATATCCATGTCTTTTAAAGATTGTTTGACTAAAAACATTATTATCCTCTTATTGTGATTTTCTTCATCCCTTCAGTTGATCTCAGTTCCCTGAGAGGGGTCCTTTAATACATGAACCAACATTAAAAAAAAAAAAAAAAAAAACTGGGCCCCCCCTNTTCTTCATCCCTTCAGTTGATCTCAGTTCCCTGAGAGGGGTCCTTTAATACATGAACCAACATTAAAAAAAAAAAAAAAAAAAACTGGGCCCTCCCTGGTGGTGCAGTGGGTTAAGCAGCGCACTGTGAAGCAAACCACAGCCACTGTAGCACGAGTTCAATCCCTGCTGCTGGCCGGGGAGGGGACCCACATGGCTCAGCAGACCTCTCCTGCCTCGCCTGCTGCTCCCCTCAGCAGTGTGTTTCAGTGGATCTGCTTGTTCTCTTCCCTACTCTGTCTGGTGGATCCTCTCACCTCCCACACCTCTGGCCTGTTCCCCAATGCTCATATGCATAAATAAATAAATCTTTAAAAAAATTAAAAGAAAACTACAGTGCTATTGTTTTTATATCAGTATGTTTATGGGAGATATACTATAAAAAATTACAATGATGACAGTACTAAAACACTAACAGAGATGTGATTCCTAATAACATTTACTTGATCTACTCCCTTCACTTACATCTACACCTAAGTAAATACATCTCTCATGATCTGACACAATGGTGTTTTTGTTTTTGAAGGGTGGAATGAAGAGAGAGTAATGGGAATACAGGGGCATTACAGAATAATGCAATAAATGGGTTTTTCTGCACAGATCTAGCCCACCTTTTTATCTTCTTAAGGATGACGATGGAACTGAATCACAAACATTCTTGATTGAGAGGTTTCATCTATTGCTTCCCCCTTTCTGCATGGCTTGCCACTCTATCTAAAAAATTAATGACATGGCTTTATTTACTCCACACATAGACATGAGTTGTTTGGTACTTTATTTCTTCTAGATTATGGAGATAAATAGTTCTTATTTCTTCCTTAGGTAAATCAGAGTTACTTATTGAGCAATTCTACTAACACTACTGTGACTGTGACTGTGACTGCTAGTGTCATCCCCTCTACGTCTACAGCCACTATGTACCATTTCTCAAAAACCCATGTTGTTATGTTGCAACCTGCTAGGCATTTCAGCTTATTTATTTTTTTACAAAAAAAAATCTTTGCACTGTCTTCAGTTATGCCATCAATTATGGCTAACATTGTACATTGCTCAAGGTCACGAGGACAGTAGTGGAGGGCTGGGATTCAAACGGAGACATGACTGGTTTGAAACTGTTGTATAGATAAGTGGGCACGGAAGAGGGTCAAGACCAGATTTTTTAAAAAGGAATAATAAGCTTTGTCCCCTACGTTAACATTCAGTGAATGGAAAGACAAATATGTAAATAACTTTACAGTGTAAATGGTATTGAATGTTCTGAATAGCAGTTCTCAAATGATACAGCAGAATCACTTGGGAAATAATTGAAATATATAGATTCTAGACTGTAACAAAGAAATTCTGGGTTGGGCCCAATGAATATATCATTGAAAGAAAAAAATATAAAAATCTTCATTGATTCTAAAGCCCAGTCAACTTGGAAAACTGTAGTTAATCCTTAATAGCAAAGCTATTGCATTACCCCTTCTTATAAAGTGTAAGATACTTCTAAACAGAAAGGACTGGAGAGTGGGAAAATCTGTTTGAGGTTGCTTGGTTGATTTTATAATTTCCAGAATTTTGTAAGTCTTAGAAATTATACAAGTTCAGGGATAATTTCTCCTACCCTCTGGGCACTTCTGGTACTGAGTGAGCAAACAAATTACATCAAACAGATTGGTAAGAAGAAAAGACCCATTTACATGCATATGGAAAATTTCATGGCTGTAAGTTCTAGAGCAAATGAGACAAACTTTGGATTCATATCTTGAGTTCAGGAATGGAATAAGAGTCTGGATCATCAAGGAGAAAAGAAGGGGAGTGATGCTCGCATAATGAGGAAGGGGTGATTTCATCTTAAAACGCGTGATGTTTGTCCTGCCCTTATATAGATTTCTCTGACAAAAAGGTTATGTCGAGAGATGATCCTAAATCTAAGCACTCTTGAATTTTAAGGTAATGGTAGCATTTTCTCTGGAAACCTGCAGAGTCTCCAATGACTTTAGCTTCATAGGCCAAAGTGACATTTATTGGAAAAAGCCTATCTGGATAGCTGAACTTTTTTGGGGAGACTGAGTCCACAAAATGACATCATGATTTCTAAACAAATCATTGTCAGTAGCTTGAAATCCTCCCTAATTCCATAGATGACTAACCTTAACCTTGTTGCCTTGAAGAGATCTTACATTTTAAAGTACACTTTAAGCTCATGTATTTCACTAAAACAATTTGACCTTCTAACTTTTCAGTTTATTATTCTAATAATCTATTTAAATAACCATAAAAAGAAAATAGTATCTTATCTCCAACATCATCATTATTTTCTGTTTAACTGTCAATGTTGTTGTTTAAACACTATTTGTATATTTTGGTCAAGTCACTTAACCTGTCCAGTCTCAAATTCTCCATCTATATAATGAGGATGTTGGACTACCTAAACTCACATTTGCAAAACACACATTAATGCCTTAGACCTTTACCCACTAGTACTCAATTAGATTGAGATAGTTTCCTTTTCAATTGGGAAACATCATCATTCAGTAAATACAGATAGAATTACTGTTTAAAGACCAACTCTGAAATAACAGTGGATCTTCCTAGGCAGATTTGAGTCTGTCTGAAAAACTATATGGCAGAGAAACTGAAAGATCGAAATAGTCCAGAGCATTTCAGGACTGGACAGCTGACGAGTGGGTAAAGGTTGCTTATGCCTCATTCTGTCAGCTTGTCATTTTAATGAATATCAGAATCACCCACAAACCAAAGTGAGACGCCAAGGACCTCACTTGTCTGGGAACGAGCCCCTCCCAGAACCTGCCTTAGTTCTGTGAGAGCAGTTTCAGTAGCTAAAAGTTTCACTCCCATCTGCCACTGCAAGGACTTGTGTTGTCAGAATTCTGTGACCTCTCTTGTCCTTGATTATAATATAGGCGAAAAACTGCCTTGAAAAGATAAAGATATTTTACATGATTTACAGTCTGACCTTAAGATGCTCTTGACGGTGTATCTGAAGGAAAAGAAGGAACGGCTGTTCCTAGACAGGTTGAGTTCTTTCCTTATCAGAAGGGTTAAAATAAATTCTTTCCCTTCCGTGCCTTCCCAGCATTTCTCTGACTGATAAAAGGGGAGATCTGTATGTTGGATTGAGAATTATGAGGAAGCAAATCCAAAGAGATGGGACAAGCTTTTTTCACTGCCAGTGCGCATCAAGTGTGAGTTTGGCAAACAAAGAGAAGGAAGAACTTGTCAATCAGAGAGGTTTGACCTGGGAATAGAGAGTCACCAAAGCAATATCCTAGATAACTTTTAACTGGAGGGCTAAGTCTTCTGAAAGTAAGTCCAATTTGTCCTTTTAACCAAGTTATTTTGTTGGAAAGGAGAGGAAATGCTTACCCTCTGAATTCCTCTTGGTTTGATTCAGGACTCAAATTAATGTCAGACAGACTAGTAGAGGGAAAAAAACAGATTTAATTACATACATATGAGAGATCTATAAAAATGTGGATTCCAGTGTTACAAAGCAAGTGGTCTAAAAATTGTCACAGGGTCAGAAACCTTCTCACCAGTTCTGGGTCAGAACACCCACTGCCATTGCCATAAATGCAGAGAGGCTTTTCATGTGCAAAAAGACCAAAAAAAAAAAAAAACCCAGCAATTTATTTTTATCAAGGAGGTAGAAGGAGAGGGAGAGATAGCAGCATAGAGGGAGGGGAAGCTACCAGTCAATAGTGTGAAGTGGGGTTGCAGCTCTAGGAACAAGGAGCTTGTGGTAGAAGTCTACTTCTTCTGAGGTTCCCAGCCCCCTCCCCCCTCACACACACATTGGAACAGCTGCCTTCCACTGTTGCTCTGACAGAAAAGAGAGCAAGTCCATGTGCATTGCTCCTTTTTAAAGGTTCCCCAAAAATGAACTTCTCAGCTCTGCCCTCTTCCCAGCAGTCCCCTCACTCAGGAAATCATGGGTGGAGTTCATGCCAAGGTATTGCAGTTGCATCATCCCCTCCAGCTTGGGAAGCCCTGGACTTCAAGAGGAGGGGATGGGAACTTGTCTGCTCTGGGCTGCACCAACACCAAGATCAGTGAGGAAAAGCGAGGGTATATTTACCCTGAACCCAAGAATGGGATAGGGGCCTAGAGTTTCAAGGAGAGTGGAGAGTGACTCACAAAAGTAGGAGGAGACTCCTGACGAAGACCAGATACTCTGTAATTAGATGTTTGCCCTGCCACAAACCTTTCTGTGATAGAAGGTTATTTATGGCAAAAATTCTGCCTAATAACCCATTTTTATTTTTCCATTTTGCTACGGGAATGGTAAAATTTCTTGTGAAACTGACGGGCATCCATTGACTCAAAGTCATCTACGTGCCAGTGTGACAATTCTTGGGAAGACTTGTTATGCGCATTTGGGGAATCCGAACATCTGAACTGAGCAGTCCATATTGCAATTATCAACATGGCATTACCCATTTGAATCAAATATTCATCCCCCTTTTTCTAATTCTGTGGCCCCTAAAACAACTTCCGAAGCAACGCTCTTCTACTGAGGAAAAAATACTAGCCTGACTGACAGTTTTCTTTCACATTATAAAATGATAAACTGTCATTCCTGTTTAAGTGTTAATTTGCCTAATGAGTGCAAATACAGTTACTGGTTAATGCATTGTTTAATAAGTTAAATTCAGCCAAACATAGTGATTTAAGTCTAATATAATTAAAACTAAATTAAATAAAAAATGCAAACCACATTTCAAGGGCTGAGGAGTTACATATCACTAGTGATATGTAAGGAGACACATAAAGTTGAGACATGTAGATAGAGATACTTGGAAGAGATGTGGGTGAGAGACTTGTGGAGAGGATGCAATGGCGGCTATTACTTTGATTTGTATTTTGAATTTACTCCTTTCCTCCAAGAATTTTCTGGCCACTTCTATCCCTTTCCTATGGTGCCTTAGACCCATTGACAACTTTTGTGCCCCAGCAACTCTACTTTGGACCAACCCTGTTTGGTTGGGTATTTACCCAAAAGGGATGGGTAACTTTCAGTGTTTATTGCAAAACTTATCCTTTCTTCTCTTTCTGTGCTCACCATACTATTATATTTCTTTCACCCTAAGAGCATACTTTGTCTAAAGAGTATACCTCTTTACTGAAGTTTTGGGGCCCTGGAGTGCCCCTCAGTTTGCATTCTAACTGTAGGAGTTTCAAATGGCAGCCATGTCATGGAGGTTTGTATAACCAGGGTATGGAAATGTGTAAAAACCTGGGGGTACTTGGAAGAAAGAAGGCAATTCACAGGAATGAAGAGAGGATGTTTGGGGAAACAAAAGTTGCCATGTTCTGTAAATAAATTTCTTAAGAGATTTTCTGGTGAGAGCTTTCTTCTTTGTACAGTACTCCTTTCCATTGGAAATTTAGTCAATTAAGGATGGGAGAGAAAAGAGTTCTGCCTGAATTTGCTGATTTTCCATTGTCCTTGTTTAAAATAATCTTCATCTCAGAATGAGACACTCTGGAGTCATGTATTATGCTTTCCTAACATGTATGTTTCATGTATTCATGTGAGAGACCCAGGAAGTGAGTAACTCCCCAAAATGACCCAAAGCAACCACCTCAGCTAATGACAAAGGACAGTGGTTGGAGGGAGGAAGGAAGGCCAGTTTTGGAAGATCCAGAGGAAAGGCACAGTGGAAAAATGAGTGTGGTTGTTACGAGAGAGAAGTTGCTGCCTTCTCCATTGATAGGAGATAAAGAGATTTGGTCATTCTTCTCTTCCAGACACTGGGAAGGTTCAGTCCTTACAAGCAGAGATTTCTCTTATTGTAAATATCTTACAATGGGTAACATCTACTCAGTTTTCAGAGTTTTTTGTTGTGTCTTATAAATAACCAGCCTAAAATAATCTTTATACCAAAGAGATATATTCAGGGTAGAAATATGTTCCTCTTCAACAGAATGTTCATTTGGGTAGTTCTAGGTGAGGAAGTAATTCTCAACCCCTTTACCAAATCATACTTTATAATCTTCAGTAACACACATAGACCCGACTATGCCTCAGATGTCTATGAAATACAAGGATTCTGTCAACCAAATAAGAATCATGTGGGCTTTTTAATGTAATTGCTAATTGATGCTTTATAAATAGAACAAAGAAGTGTGTTTGTATATTTAAATATTAATGTGAATCACATTCTTTCAGTGTGTTACATAGGATCTCTATTTAACAATTTTAAGTCTCTCTATCTTTTCAACAACTTCTCTGCATAATTAGGCAAAGAGAAATACTGAAAGATTGTCCTTAATCTTGTAAAAGAATTATAGATTACTGTAAATTTGTAAAAATTCTGATATTAAATATGAGTAAAGCTTTACCAGCTAAAGAACTAATGATGACATCTTATATTTGTATGCTGCCTTTCAGAATGTTCTCATGCATCCTCTAATTGATACATAAAATAACCTTTCTGTAGATGGGGGCAGGGTATACATCATTATCACCATTTTACATGTTCAAAGAGGTTAAGTTATTTGTTCAAGGTCATACAGTGTGTGTGTCAGTCGTAGAACCTGGGCTTTTGACTCTTAATTTTAATGCAGCAACAAATATATGTCTCTGTCTGTCCCACCAGATAAACTCTCCTATTTCCTTTATTTCCCCTCTAGGCTTAATAAACTTTGCTTTTTTACATTCAAAGGGAAAAGAGCTTCCATACAAAAATAATATCAGAATTGCTGACCAGCAGGTGATGGCAAAAACAAGCTTGTGTCAAACAGAATCACCATTTGCTTGTGTCTCAAGGATGGACATGCCAACTCCTGCCCACTCCCCTCTCTGACCCCTTATTAACTCTAGATAAAGGCCCCTGCCCTCTGCCAAAGAGAAGGACTGGGCATTTTGGATACAAGTCTGCTGCCCTCCTCAAATTGTCCACAGATTAATCTTATTTTCACCTCAAACTGGTTCCTTATATTAGACAAGGGAACCTAGATTGACTGGCCATTCTAGTATCAATTTCATTTCTCACTCTATAATTCCACTCCATTTCTGTTATCAGGACAAGTAGTATATTTTTGGAAAGGCAACTATTTTGAAAGAGAGTAGAAATATTGAAGACTGGAAGTCATGAAATATGAACAGTAGATTCCTCCTTCTTCCTCTAGGCCGAAGAAGTACACCTGAGTCTTCAAAGGTTATAGGGAAAGAAACTTTTTTGTCTGTTTTTCCTTCCTACCTGCTTCACTCATAAAATTAAGCCTGCATTCATTCATTCATTAATCTACCTGTTAGGGAATGATTGAGGGTACCCAGGGGCCCCAAACTGTTAAGGGGTACAAGTTCTAAAAGGGATTTGGCCATCAAATGCATGAAAGCCAAGAAAGCAATCTATTAGTATGGAATATTTTTAATATAATTGGTGTGGGGAGAGGGGAGAAGGATTTCAAATAGTAGTTTCCAAATAAAACTTCCCAAACTCCCCATCCCTTCATGGGCAAATGCCCAAACAGTCTTCACCCAAAGCTAGTCCATCGAGACCCAAAAACTTGGCACAAGTCTAAATTACCTTCTGACATAGAACTATAAGAATGAACTTAGGCAGGTCCCCAAGAGCTGGGATAGCAGAAAAGACTCAAAATTTAAAATGTGCCACTAACAATCTACCGTGAGGTCAGAATAATGGTTGCCATCACCTCTGACGAGGACTAGGAGTGGACTCCATATATCTCTCACCTGTGTGTCTCTTCCAGTTGCCTGCACATGTCTCTCCTCCATGTGTCTCTGTTCCCAGATTCTGGGTTCTTAAGTTTGCCAAAAAATAGAAATAATGGATAATCTAATCCTGCAGGTATCTACTATATAGTTATTTAAACTTATGCAACTTAGCATAAGGGAGTCAGCATCAGAGATGGGTATGTATGCTGCTCCCCAAGAAACAGGTGGACACCCTACTTAAGTCAGTTTTACTCAGATTTTTTTAAATGGAGTTTTTGCTCTATATTATATATACATTTTTATTTTTTTTTAAAGATTTACTTATTTATGCATGCAAGAACTGGGGTACAGGCCAGAGGTCTGTGTCAGGGGGAAGGGTGGTGGTGAGAGGATCCACCAGAGACAGAGTGGAGAACAGAACAGGCAGACTAACTGAGACACACTGCTGAGGGGAGCAGTGGGCGAGGCAGGAGAGGTCTGCTGCGCCATGTGGGTCACCTTCCTGGTCAGCGGCAGGGATCGAACTCATGTTGCAGTGGCTGTGGTTTTGCTTCATAGTGTGTTGCTTAACCCATTGGGCCACCAAGGAGGGCCCAGTTTTACCCAGATTTTTATAATTAAAGGGCTGGAGAGCTTTCTTATCTTTTTTTCCCAATGAGATGATTTCATCTTTCAAACTTCTGCCTGAGATTTCTTCATGATGGGATTCCATAACATTAGCCTAGTGGGTTGGGTTGTTAGTGATAAAATCTTACTTAAGTATCTATTGGAGAAATGTTCCTTCTTAGATGTAGGGACAGTCACTATCAGGGTGTGGGTAGGTGACCTTGTTGGCCTCTTCAGTGGGTGTTTCTATTTTATAATGACTTGGTCAGCTTCAGCCAGAGATAATGTTCAGTATCATGGAGTTTCCTGAGACTCACTGGACTCTGTTTCCTGCTTAACACATCTCCTCACGTATGTGTTCTCCTTTTAGCAGAACTAGTATGCAAGTCAGAAGTTAAAAAAACAAATGATGCCAAAAACAAACACATGTTAAATTACAAGTCTAGCATGACTCCTTAACTCTGATCCTACATCTCAGGAAGCCTCCATTCAGGAAGTCAGGTTCATGGATTATTAGGAGTTGTAATTCTCAGTACCTGAGATCACTTCAATGTGGAAATATGGGAGTGAAGTCTTTTAAAATGTCAAAGGGTGGGTTGTTCCTTCAACACAACATGTATTACACATGGTTGGAACATTTCTCTTATTCCAGGCACATTCAGGCAGGAGAGATTACAAAGAAACTAGATAATCCCTTAATCTGAGGACCTTAATCTAAGGAGATCCACAATTTGATGGGGAAAGAGATACATGTGGATTAACATCCTGTTGCATGATATTGGGGGTAGAGGTTATTACAGAAATGCTGTAAGGGGACAGGCAGAAAATATCCCTTAACCCCACCATGTTCTTCCCTGGCTGGTCTAGCAACCAGGTTACCATCAGATACCACATAATCAGTAGGAGGAAAAATAAATTTAATTACACATGTATGGAAAATCTACATTGAGATTGACGCTAAAACCAGTGGGGCAAAATGAAGGTATAAATCATCTCAGGAATGGATAGAGGAGGGGAATTCATGACCATGTGTGTGTGGCCCAGACAGTAAGCATTAGATGCTTTGTAATTAGATGTTTGCTTTTCTACCTGGCTAGCTTTCTCCTATAGGAAGGTTATTACTGATCAAAACCCCAATTTTGTCACTCTCAAATTAAAAAAAAAAAAACATGTCAATTAAATGAAATGTGATACTTGATTAGATCCTGGATCCTGTATCTCTCTCACTCTCACGCTCAAATTAAAAAAAAAAAAAAAAAAAATGTCAAAACCCCAATTTTGGATAAAACTTTCACATTTTTTCTAGGTAGTTAAGGGAGTCTTAAAGGCTTCTTGTGAGCCTATAGAACCTCTGTTGACTTCAGTTCAAAATAATTTATATGCCAAGTGATACATCTTAGGAAGACCTTTTCTGAAAATTTAGGAGATACCTGTTCTGAACATCCCAGAGAGGCCTATCCTTTACTTTTCTGGAAGTGAAAAGGAAGGAATGATTAAGTCCGTCATGAGAAAAATTTCATACTCTGTGCACATAACATGTGAGCTAGGTCTTAGAGGAGAAGCTAACAGGTAAATTTCAAAAGAGGAAACATTTCTATGTAGAAAAATCAATATGAGCAATACAATGTTGGCTTGAGACAAATAAAAATATTGTGTTTTATTGTTCTGTGTTCCAGGTACTTTATAAATACATTCAACATCTCCTCCTCATCATCACATCATTATGAAATAGATAGTGATATACCTGCATTTTACAAATAAAGAAACTGAGGCTCAGAAAGGAGAAGTAATTCACCATAGGTCTAATATCTAAGGATAGCTACAAATTAGGAATCAAATGTACATAGACAAATTCTAGCAACTGAGCCCTTAACCACACAGTGGTGACAATACTGTGTAGTCAGTTGATTACCTGATTTTTCTTCCCTTTTGTGGTTTTTTTCCCAAGTCATTAAAATTATCTGTAAATGTTATTTGAAGTACAGGAATCCATCTTACTGATGTTTATTATTTAACTAGTTCTTTATCTCGGACATTAAGTTGTCTCTTTTTTTGTTTCTTTACTATTTTTCTTCGAACCAATGCATGATTTTTTTTTTGAATCAGGAGTTTCTTTATAGATTTGATCTAAAGAAGAAAGGCCAGTAAAATTTCTTTAGTATTATCACCAAGAGTGAGGCAACGCTAGAATATATGCTAAATGTATTCTATTTTAGATATTCTCCATAGTATATCAAATAATCCAGGTAGACTACACCAGAAGATCTGGTATTTCCAGGCCTCCACCTATGCAGTTGGTATATTCTGAAGGATTACAAAGCATTTGTAATATTACTTAAGAAAAATGTAATTAAGAAACTAAGTCAGCTGAAAATGGTATCACAAACCCAAATAGAGGTGATCTTTGAATTATCTGCGCTTTTAAATTACTGACTGCATTGTTCTGTCCACTTAAGTGGGTGCTGGCAGTTTTTGATTACTTTGCCCTAAGTCAAACTTGGCAGAGAGAAATGTGAAGGTTTGACTTAAGATGCAAGGATTTTTTCCTCCCCTAAATGAATGCAATTAAAGTGAGTAAGCTTCACTTGACCTAGACTGATTTTATATCTCTTTTCCTTCTTGATGATGGCATCCATTTTAAGGGAGAAACCTAGAAATGCTGAGAAAAGAACACACACCCTTCATTTCAGAAAGGTTCATTTCCCACTCCAGCTTTCAATTGACAATGAGTTGTAGTTCAAAGGCTGCCCTGCAGGGAAGCTCCCATACCCTCTAATTTAAAGGGCCTCAGACGCCTCATGGGAAACTTGGTAAAACATTCTATTTAGAGACATGCCTGCTGATATGACATATATTTTTATAGTTATACCTCTTTATTGCAGGGACATAAAGCCTGTTTTCACTCAAAATGTGCCTACTTTCAGAAAATAGAGCAAGAGACATGCAGAAAACAATGATCCTATCATCCTATATTATAACTTTTGTTTTATAGTTCTTGTCTGCTAGTCATCTCCTTTCCCTGCAGCGATGAGTCTGGACAACATTATCTTCTGGACATTTCTCCTTCGAAATTCAGAGATGATTTCCAGATTGCACCTCATAATAGCTGCCTTGACAACACTTTTGCAACTCTCACTGGCTTTTTAACAAATCTAAGTACACACACAACAGAATCATTCATTCAATCCTTCATTCTTTTAATCCCATTTAAAAAAAACTATATACAATGAACATTTCAGGTGTACTAGCTATGTACTAATGAATAAAAGAATGCCTTTCCCAATGCACTCAGCAAAGCATTATCCCTTGTAGTCTCTTGTATATGGAAACATTCCCCACTTTCTGATTTTAAACATTCTAATCTGATTACACCATCACCCATTCCCTTTTCCTCCTACCTCTTATTACTATGTGGGCAGGGAAGTTTTGTTGGGCCACCATCTGAAAAGAAATGTCCCTTTACCTCACCTTTTTTCCCCTCTCCATCAGACTTCACAAACTTGTGGGAACAAGAATTATACCTTCATTCACATACCATCGTTCCTCTGGGTCTAGTACAATTTCTGGTACATGATAATTTTTCAATAAATACTTGTTGAATAATTTTACACTAAAGTAGCCAAGGTCTAATTTGTAAGCTTAGACATGACTGTGTAGACAGTAAAAATTTTAAATAGAAATTGGAGAAAAATATATGATTAAAAAGCACTGAAAAAGTAAGTTCCATATAAAAGCGAGAGGGAAAATATTACTCAGAAGAATTTCATATTCCTTCAAGTTAGGACATGAGAGAAGATTTTGTTTGCTATTATATTTCATACTATTCTAACTTTGGTCTCTCCTGGAAAGCTATTTCCTTCTGCTACATTTACTAGTTTGGATAATTTCACTTTTCATTATGCTATTGCAAAATGGGTTTAGAGCATATTTAAGACAGTACACACAGAACTGTGATCATATAAATAGTATAATTATTCTTGTGACATTAAGAAACAATTGTTTTCATTGGTCTTTGATATTTGCACATTCATATTGATGTTATGTTTTTCTCTCTTCCCTTCATTTTTTTTTCCCTGAGAGCTAACCTATACATTATTTAACCTGAAGGAAATGAACAATTAGATGGAAATGTGAAATGAAACTAGAGGTGGTAGATTTGGTTGGAGTCAGATTCTTTTTCATTTAAGGGTATCTTGGGTCAGGCTTCAGAGTTTTCTAGGATTTCTTTATTCAAGATGAAATGACTTGGCAATAGAGTAACCACAGAAAGCTCTGGTCCTAGATTTTAGATTGCAGTCAGTTTATGGTTGTCATCTGCTTCTGACCTCTTTCCTTAACACAATTCTGTTTCCTTTCATTGACCCATTTGTGAAAAGAAGCTAGTTCTAAAATGAAATTTTTCTGCTGTTACAGTAAATGGTATGAACTATAATTATGCACAAGACTATATCACCATCTGCAATACTTTGACCCTACAATAGAAATAAGGAAGGACATTGGAGTTATATGTTTAGGTAAAAGGAGTTTTTCCTGGTCTAGATCTTCCTTTAAAGACAAACTTCTTGTATCAAATCAACTTTAGCTATCTAGTACCACCTAGAAATGCCTTACGTGGAGTATGCAAGATAGAGCTCTCTCCCTGATCGTTATCCTGGATTCTGTAACTCATCCTTCCCTTTTTTTTGAGACCATTCAGAAGTGAGGGGAAAGTGACTCTTGTTTTTTATTTTCCATTTTCTCTACCAGTAACAACCCAGCATAGATTTCTGTTCATGCTTTATCAGCAAAATGTGCATATTCCTTTTAAGCATGATCTCTATCATTGCCTTAGTTTACATCCTCATTAACATAACAATACTATGTTATTAGGTCCCCTCAAGTTCTATATGCCCTATTCTCACACCAAAATTCATTATAGCTGATAGAAAACTCTTGCTAAAATTTTTTTCTGACCTTCTAATTTAGATTTTAACATCATTTGCTTTGTCTTCATCTGTAATGATTTATAAGCATTTCCTAAAGACCCATGCCACCAGCTCAATTTCCTTTCCCATAGCTGCCCATACTCACCCCACATTCATTTTTCATGCTGTGAACTTGAGCAAATGCAGTTCATTTATTTCGTCATAGATTCCATGTTGTTTCACATGTTGTTCTTTTTATCTGTAACAACTTCTTCATGTCTGAATATTCAAGTGACTTTTACTTATTAAGAGAAGTCTCTCTTATTATGAATTTCCCTTTCAAACCCAGTTGCTCATGTCATTACCTACCCATCCCTTACTCTACTCCTTTATGTCATATGTTTTCCTATGAGCATTAGTAGATTGGATTGAACTGTTTGTTACATATCTGCTTTTTCCTTTTTTTTTTCCATTTGCCTGTTGATTCTTAGTCAAAGATTATCTCTTATTGGTCTCAGGTCTTCAGGATGTGGAACATAATGCTAGCTCAATAGCTTTGTTAAACTGCATGGGACATTCTACCAGATCAGAAGACCAAGCTATGTTAGCATGGCCAGTGAGAGAACATGGATATTGTGAACTATGCCCACTTAGGAAAGTGAAAATAATTTTTGACTTTTTAATGATTATTATTGAGAGGTTTTATACTTGCTCTGCACCCTTGTCCTAATTTTTCCATGGCAATTACCCCATCCAGCCTTGTCATTTAATACCCCTCCTCTACCCACCTTCAAGTGCTGCCCTCCTTAAATTTTTTCAACTATGTTAACATATCAATCAGTTCACACATGCTTTTCACAATGATATAAGAGATAGCAACCCAAATATCACATACCATGTAAAAGATGTTTCTGTGCATCCACTTGTTAAATCTGTTGTGCTCTGGGTATGCTCAGACTGTACTCACAGATTATTCACTTGCAGGGTTAGTGACTGTAACATGTTTGATTAACCTCTGTGTATACTTCACAAGCGCTTTCTTGAGGCAATGTTCTGATAGTGAAGATGCCCTGATCAGTAGGCTGTTGTTGCATATTTGCTGATCTTTTACTGTGTGGAATAATTCAGGACTCATCAAATTCAAGGAGAGTCAAAATAACATTTTGTTTAATTTTGTTTTGATCTTAGATATAATAGACATTGAATTACAAATCCAAAAAAGAAAAGAAAAAGAAAAAAACCATTAGTGATTGCTTATGCCTACATGCCAAAATTTGTTTATTCATGCACACACATTCTTTGGTGCCAGGTTAGCTAGTTGTTTTAAAGTCTGTTTCTTCAAGGTTTTAATTAGAAATAAGCAAATGATGCATAGTTTTCATTTCTTTTCTAAACGTTATGACATATGGCAGTTTTCTCAAAATCTTTATTTCTCCCAGATATCTTCTAGAGCAGGCATGATTTCTGTTTAGTTTGCTCAATTCAAGTCAAAGATAACTTGACATTTCAGTTACTATTTACCCTCATTGACGAGGAAGCCAGGAATTTACATGTGATTGTGAAGGCCTCTCTCGTTGATTCACATTACATTTTCTGTAGGCACACGTGGATTCTAAAGTTCATGAAAAACAAAATACAAACAAAAACAAACCTGAACACACGTAATTTAGAATACAGAACCATTAAAAACCATGTGTCAAAATCATTTAGAATTCTAGATTCTCTGATTTTAAAATATTGTTTATTCATTAGATTGAGTGGCAAGTACATGCAATAACTTGTACTCCTTCCCATCTCATATATTTTAACAGAAACATTGGGACATTGGGCACTTTGAAATGCCAATGGTCTCCCTACAGTGACATCATCTAGTCATTCAATAATCATTTCCTCCAAATATTCTTTTGATTCCATAACTGATTTTTGATTTTCTAGTGTGGTCCATACACAAAAGATATTATAGAAGAACTTAAATTTGAATGGTTGCTATCTTTATTTATTTCAAAACAAAAATATGGTGAAACATGATAGGCATTCAGACTTATAAATCAAATACTATTCATATTTTTAGTGAGAGGTACTTATTCACCAGCTCACAAAAATTATGGAGTACCTCCTATGTGTCAAGAATTGCATTAAGTGCCAATGTTCTGTTCTTTTTTGTAAAATGTGAAAGCAGAATGGAGATGGTCTTCATAAATTAGGGATGTAAGAGGAGGGGTTTATATAGGTGTTGCTATTATAAATAACTTTTGGAAAAAATAATTTTAGGGTCTTAGAAAGAGGAAAGCTAGGAACTAGGTAATGGAAGCAGGAATAGCTAAAATGAGCATACTTACAGAGGAATAGTGAATTACAGGGAAAAAGTTACTTATATACAATTTTGCCTAGGGCTACCCTAGGCATGCTTATTTGGAAAGGAACATTTTCTGAAAATGCACCAGGATATACAAACTGAACAAATTATTTAGAATGCCACTGGCAATTACCAAAATAAGCGCACCCTTTCTATTGCATTATTGGGTTCCAATTATTACCACCTTCATTTTGGAGCACATTTTTCTTTCTTGATTGCTTGCCATGGTCTCTGTAGTATGTAGTTTAATATTTGGACCCTTTGAGCAGTTTCTGTTACAAAAAAGAGATTTGATATGAAGAATCTGGTCCAGAAGAACTGCTCTGGATTGTAGAAATATTGGCAAATGTCACCAAGTACCTACAGTTGCCATCAGCCATTTTTCTTAAAGAGGGTGTATCACAGGGGAGGAGTGAAGATACACCAGTTGAGACCAAATTGCTATTTCCACCTTCATGGATTTTGTCAAGGAAATGCCTTATTATTTGTCTTTATAATTTTTAAAATCATAATTTTATATTTTTATTCTAATTGTTTTCATTTACATTATGATCTCAGTTTGATGGTTTAGTGGGGATACTTTTTTACTATGAATATATGTATGAGGCATGAGTCTCCATTGCCTCTCCAGTGACTCATCCAATAAAATACATGTCTTACGTCTTTTTTGAAAATACCGCCACTTCTTTTTTAAGATACCATTTTGAGGAAGAGGTATAATCTTAGAAATCACTTACAGTTTGCTTTTATCTAGGGTGAGACAACATCAGAAAATGTTACTGAAATAATCTTTCTCCGGAGTACAGTGTTAGCTGTCATTAACAATAGGGTCTGGTGGTCAGAGGGCTGTGTTTTCAGCCATAGCCTATAAGGAATTTGATGATCTTTCAGCCTAAATGAAGTACTTTACTCAAGGACATAAGTTTGGCTTTTTAATTACATAATTTCATTTCTGGATTTTCATTTTAATAGACATATTTTAGTGATCCTGGTTGTGGATGGTATTATTCTCTTTCCCTTTTCTTTCCAAATATTACAGATATTGTTTCAATTCCCCAAATATGTGAAAAGTGTACTCAGTATATTAACTTTTATCTTTTTGGAGTGAAATAATATTCTGAGACATTAGGTGAGTAGCCTGGTAATAAAATATATGATTTCTTTTGTTTTTATGGAGACACAAAGAGTAGAGTCATTTCCCCAAAGTGAGTATCATGTTTTCAAAAGTTACAATATTATTTATGTTATAAATCTGACATGCAATCTTATATGATGAGAAAACAGGTATGATGTTCTTTCCATATATGTGACTCATCATCATACATCATTGTGACAAGTCGAAGTGACTCTATGAATGATACCAATCAAGTCAATGGGGGAGCACAGAAAAGATTCAAATATTCTTGAATGCTTGCTTCTTCCACGTGACTATGTGGATTCCTATGTCCTTTGTACTTTGGGTTTTGAACCCTCAAGAACTGTGGCCGAGTCCTTTCATTTTCTCTCTGTGATGACTTTGCCCAAGCTAGGGGATGGATGACTGAGTGCTGCTGCACAGCCAGCCTGCTTTCTTCCCTCACCTCTGCTAAATGGATGTGATCAAAATGTGCCTTCGACACAGAAGCCTAAATAATGGGACTGTGTTTCCTTGTGGAGCTCAGTAATATTTACTGAGCCCAACAGCTTCATTTTCCTCAGCTTTTGCTGCATTAATGGTTGGCTTCAGGGTGGGAGGTGAGAAGGGAGGGAATGAAGAATTGCTGGGAGCAACTCAGGCGACGCAGTTAAAGGATGGCCTTATTAGAGACACTTTCCCTAGGCCTAAGTGAAACCTTTTTGTCTGAGTCTGCAAGAAGTGGGTCATTTTCCAGAGCTGTCAGGCTCCTGCTTACTTGACTTGTGGCTGTATTTGTAGCAAACGGTTGGTTTCCCCATTGGCCTTTGGTTTCCTGAGATATGCTGTGAACTCTGTCTCTACAGGCCTTCTCCGAACAGGACTGGGCTTCTCCACAGACCATTTGTTTCTTTTCTGAGCTGTAGGCTACCTCATAACTCTGCATGCTTTCTGCACAGCGAGGTGCAGTTGGGGGTCTCTAAATCTTTATCCCTAAAGCTGGGTCCATTTCTGAGCTGCTTCAGTGGTTCACTGGTTCCATGCATAGTCAGAGAAATATTATAGTCTTGAAGTCATAAGCACACTAAGTAACATTTGTATGTGTAATAAACAGCTAGACCAACCATTATGGTGCCATGCACTGCAGTTCTTTCCCAATGTAGGTAAACTCAGCAGAGATAAAGTTCAAGTTCATTAAAGGTATATCTGAATTTAAAGCAACCTCTTATCACTATGCACTTTATCAATCAAGTGAATGTCAAAAGAATGAGCATTACCCTGTGTGGTTTTGCACATCCTTTTACAATGTTTTCATATTTGCTAAGAATTTGCTCTCCATAAATACTGTTTCAAATATGTGACATGCTGTCTCAGGTAGCCTCCACCTGTCAGATGCTACATCAGTAACCTTTTAGTGTGTTAGTAGTAATCCTGCCCTTTCCACCAGTCTATTTTGGAAAAATCCAATGATTTTGTTTCTAGTTATATCATTCTACCAGTTGCAGGTCTTGTGAATGGTCATTCCCCAGGATATTGAAAGGGCAGAAAAAGCAGTCTAAGTGTGTTACTTAGCAAGTCCACTGAGCCCTTTGCATAAGGCTACAACACCTGTTATTCCTACAGCTTTTTTTTTATGTTTTGGTTCTATTCTCTCCCCCTTTCCTATATATCATTCTTCCAATGTCTCTGAGCAATTGGCAAATATACAACATATATAAGGGATTTTGCAAACCTCTATAAAGATAAGTTATATCTTTATTTGCTACTTTCTCCAAGGACATAGCACAAGAAGAGAAACTCTATACCAGGAAATAAACTGGTATCATTAGATAGGCTTTTGCAGATTTAAAAATTGTAAATGCTTAATTAAGCTTGACTTGAAAATCATTTCCATCTCCAGTATGAAAAAGAATAGAAAATAAAGTGAAAATGTTCCTTGAAATTAGTTCTCAAAACATATATAACATATTTTAATTGATAGATAAGGAAATAATTTTATGGAGCTATTTTTCCCCAGAGCCACAGATTAATGACTGCATCTTTACAGACTGAGAAGAGAGCACTTAACTACATTTTTTTGAAAAATAGTAACCATATTTCCTATGCTCTATACTCTGCTCACCCATCCCCCCATCTCTTTTCTAGCAAATTCCAGGAACTAGAGAAAAATCTCCTAACTTTCATTTTTTTTCCACTTCAAACACATGCATCTCTCAAAAATATTCAGACATGTTGGAGCCAACAGATATAAAGCTGCTGGCTTTATGTCCATGATTTATTTGCTAAAACCAGGCGTGATTTTGGGTAGGAAATTAGAGAGATGAACAGAAGGAAGGTCTCTCCCTTCTGTCCATAGCTCTATAGGGATTTCTGTTGGAACCAGAAGAGAAGAATCAGACAGAAGGTTTCTTTAGCTTCCAAGAGATAGTAAGTCAATTGTTGCATTATGTTTTAGGTATCTTCGTCTGTAACAAAAGCACAGTGGATAATTAGATGGATTTATAGATAGATACCTAGATGGATGATAAAGAGAAGTAGAACATATGTCGAAAATTGTGTCACAGGATGCCTTTTGGAAGATTATTTGACTGCCAGAATTGTCACACTAAACAAGATAAAGAAGAAGAAGCCGGATCATATGGTAGTTCCATTTCTAGTAGACTGAGGAACCTCCATACGGCCTTCCATAATGGTTGGATTAGCTTGCATTCCCACCAGCAGTGTAC
>JAGFMF010011737.1:1751710-1766283 GCA_019455555.1 Galemys pyrenaicus | reverse complement strand
AACAACAACAACAATAAAGAATAAGCTCAAGGAATTGGGCAATTATAACCAAAAGTAAACAACAACAACAACAAAACTTAATAAGACCAAAAAGCCGGGCTAAACCAAAGGGACCATGGGGGAGGGGAGGGGGAGGGGGGAGGGCAAAGACGGGGAAGAGGCCAGAGGGTGCACAAGGGACTGAGGTGATGGTGCACGGGTGAAATGGTGGTGGGTACCCCCTGGGGACTACAAATGATGTCAAATATAACTAATAAAAAAAAATTAAATAAAAAAAAAAGAAAGAAAATGAAAAAAAAAAAAGAAAAAAAAAGAAAAAAAAGAAAAAAAAAGAAAAAAAAAAAAAGAAGAAGAAGCCAATAAAAAGGGAATATATTATGACTACAGAGTTNAAAAAAAAAAAAGAAAAAAAAAGAAAAAAAAGAAAAAAAAAGAAAAAAAAAAAAAGAAGAAGAAGCCAATAAACAGGGAATATATTATGACTACAGAGTTGATGGATTCTGAGAGAAAGAAAAGGGTGGTGGTGGTAGGGGGAGGTATTATGGAAGAAGAAACAAATGAAGATGAAATCAGAAAGCATGAGCAGCTCCAAAACACTATACTTCTGCCCCTCCTATCAGCTTAAAGGATAAACACTTTTCCAAAACAGCTCATTTGTTTTCATTTTTATTATATTGATATGTAAAGAAAACAATGTTTAAAGAAGTTAGTTGGCTTCATAAATATTCTTAGGGTGTCCTACTATAATCTTACTCTCAATCTATCTAAACAACTACTTCCCAGGATAAGGCTGAAAAGAATAATATAAAAAGACTGAAGGGTAGCATGATCATTGATTAAGCTCAAACTTAGCATTTAGATTTTAAGTAAATCAATAGACAGTATCATGTTATACATTATCCTGTGTATAAGAAAGGGTTTTGTTTTGGGGCTCTCAAAATTAACAGAAAGTTTTCATGTGACATAGTTTTGTTTTGTTTTGTTTTTAATTATCAAGTAGTACTTTCTTTGACAGACAGAATGTTATCTTTGAAGTCAGCTGGGAGTCTCTTTAAACTTCGTTCCTTAGGGCAGATTTGTTTTATCAGGCCAATCATGGCAAGTCCTAGAAGAATTAAATGGTCTTCCCAAGATTTAATGATTCCTATTAGAAGAGTATTAATAATACCTATAGACTTTAACCTTACAGTTCTCTGTCTCTGTGTTTTCTATCTATGTAGCTCATCTTCTTCGCCCTTTTTCAAATTAGATATGGAATTCAAGTCTCTTCATCAAGAACCACAAGAAATCCAATCATAAACATTTTGTTTGTAGAATGCAGAAAAATTGAGCATACTGTGTGATGCTCAGAATCCTGGTGTCTTTCTTACTGTGCTTCTTACCTTCACAAATGGAGGCAGCCTATATGAGACAATGAATTAGATGACAACACTCAGACTTGTAGCTTTCTGCTCAAGTCTGTCCCTACTGGAGTGTGATCTCAGGCTTGTAGTGTATATTCTCTGGACTACTGTCCTTGAGGTTTCTTGTCTGTTCAATGAGAAACTCGGACTATCTTCTTCAGTGCTTTTTTTTTTAATGGTTATAGATTTCAAGACCTTTGATAGCATATAAAAGGGCTATTTCTTTAAGTTCTTTGAACTTCCCACAATGCTCAGTTTAATGGACCACCTATGAGTGATCTATCTCTGTAAATATTTAGTATATACACCTATATATAGATATACAGGGAATTGTTAAAAAAAATCCTTATTCTGGTATAAACCTATTACTCAAAGATTTCTTTGGATCTGAAGTTACCTTGCTAGTACAAATTACACCCTGCTATATAGTCAAACGGTTCTTGATATATTCTCTTCAATATATTCTGGAAGCCTACAACTTTTAAGTGAGATCAGACCCATTGAGTTAAGGAATATGGATCCATGGATGATAGCTAGTATTCAAATAAATCAGTATTGAGGAGTCAGAGGCCTAGGTACTACTTCAAAGAAAGTCCTTTCAGGTGGAAAATAGAAAGGAGGTGAAGGGAACTACCCTCAGTGTTACTTTTTATCAGAATTAAAAATCCCTTTAGTGTTGGTCATTCCTACCAGATATATGACTACCAAGGGTAGGACAACTGCATCATGGCAATTCTCACCACTGTTTCTTCTTCATTAAACTATAAAGATACTTTTTCTCATGTCCTGTTCTATCACTTTCTTCCCTCTAGTGTCCCATCAGTCTTCTTTGTTCTACACAAGAGCTATCTTATATTTCCTAAGGCCAGGAAATAAAACTCATCCTATTAGTTTCGTAATCCTGCTTCCTTGCCAATTAGTTTTAATTGGGCTTTGGGAAAATATTGTAGAAAGAACCTTGCAATTGTTACAACACCTTTGATTTGACCTGTATTCAGTATAAATACTGTAAGTTCTTTAGGCAACAGGTTGAATTTTTGCACCCTCTGTTACCCTCCCTCATTATTCCCCATGTCCAGTTGCCTCCGACTCAAAAGTTAAGTGCAGGTTACTGGTGTTATTTGATGTTAATGGTGAAATGGTTGCCCCCATAAATCCCGCATAAGGTATTTTCCACAGAACATATAAATTAACCTTTGATTCATAACATTTCTTAATATTTACATTTAAATGGTAATTTAAATTTGTAACATTTTATGTTACTCTTAATACCTTGAAGCACAATAGGAAACACTGATTACTATTATGCTGAATCTATACGAACAGTATTTAAAAGTCATTGCCTCTATGGTAACCAAAAAAAGAAATCTGTACTCTTTATTATAAAGACTCTGTTAAAGGTTTTCTTTTTACTTCAGATTGATTTCAACATGCTTTTATTCATTTTCATAGAAAATAACTTTTCTGAAATAGAAGTGGTTATTATTTTTCTCCTTATTTCTGAATCCTAGAATATTCAAAGACTTTAGTAGACTGTAGTAAGACTAGGTAATCAACATTTGGAATAATTGTAGTAAAATCAGGACTCAAACTAACAGATATTGTTCCCAAAGCATTGTCCTTCTGGCTTACTTTATGAGATTCAACCATTAACATTGAAAATCCTCATGTGAAGATACCACTATATGGATTGATTGTAGCCAATGTTTAATATCAAGTGATTGCACCTTACTCACCTCCATACCATATGTCTGTATTCTTATACCATGATGTTAGTAGGTATATTTGCAGGAGCTACAGATTCATGATGATTCTGATTATGGCGATGATGCTGATGAGAATAATGCTTCATTCTAGCGTGTATTCAGTTACTCATTCATTTAAGCTCTCAATCAGACAACTAACAACTAATGATGTAACCAAGCAATGAAGGACATTGTGTATGGCACTGGTTTTGTTGTAGATCTCCTGGAAGCAGAAAAGTTATTGTCTAGCATATGGATGTGTGTACGTGTGTTTAAAATAATACATAAACATACCTAAACCATTAAAATTAGAAGTGTTCAGCCTTACCTACCCCAATCCTACTTCCTACTTTAACAAAATCTGTGTTTAAATTACTAGTTTTATTAGCTCCAAACATTTCAGAATAATGCTTGTAATGTTCAATAGTTTTATCAATTTTAGATAGTATCTATTAATTTCATATTATAACATGTAATAATTTTGCTCATTCAAACCATCCCCTAATTTTCCCAAGTTCAATACAACTATAGATCTGGTCTTAGTTCTCTTACTAGTTACTGTATGAACTACTTGTAACAAGTTTTAAACCTCTCCGGAGCATACACAGTATCCCTGAGTCCCAACTTATGAGTTAAGAACATTTTTATTTTTTTTCTTTCTCTTGTCTTAAAAAAGAGAGGTTTAAAATTTTGATTTTTCTCTCTTTCTCTCTCCCTGCCTTAAAAAAGAAGGATTTACAATGGAAATAGGAAATAAAACATTATTACCCTGTGTCTGGATACTCCTTTATACACTGCAAAATTTTTAGGTTTGTAGTGAGTATATTGTCTAGAATTACTGATAGCCTCTATTAGAATTTGAAATGTAGTGTATATGGATATTAGACATATGTTTCATAAAATTCCCTAACATGATTACAATCTGGAGATGATACTGAATACTGAGTGCTTTGAAGGGGGAATCACTTTGGTGACTGTGCCAGTAACTGGAGACATCCAGAATAAGTGTTCTGTCTTCATAGGAAGAATGCAATATGGTAGAAAATGAACAGTCCACAGAAAATGATGGTGGGTGTAAGAAAGTAAGGTTGTTACAAATGAAGTCCCCTGGCTTGGTGTTCATTCATGATGAAGAAAGAAAATAAATGGAGAAAGAAATAGATTTTGCTTCCTTTAGTTAAAGTTGACACATAAGAGTTCAAAAGGTAAACCTCCCATAGGATGAAGACTTTAAAAAGGTTAATGTGATAGCCTTTGGGTTACTGCACATTTATATTATTCTGAACTTTACCCTTACTTGCCTTTAGGTTCACTATCTTGTAAACGAACACTTTTAGGACAACAGAGAAACTGTGTGAGCAAACCATTTAACCTTGTGAGAGCATGCCTTATCTTCCCTGGAAAAAGGTGGGACAAGATCATTTGTGAAGTCATATTTTGGTGTTAAATTTTATACTGTGGACAAGTAGTCAGGAGACTAGACAGGGATACACTAAGCTTGAGTAAAAGATCTATGAACAAAAAAAGCTCATTTTGAATTGTACATCCAAATGTTTGCCTTACCCTGTTGATTTCTCAGGACTACTGTGGTAAAGATCCTGGGTGCATTTGCCCAAGATCTTACAGTTAAATAGTGGATGAGCTGAGTTTAGAAACTTTATTTCCTCTTTCCCAGTTCAATTTCATCTCACCCTCTTAAGTAGACATTATAGGTACACATTTCTTTTATCTATATTCTCAGTTTATTTCTATCACATACACACAGTTTGTGTCCTGTAATCACCATTTGAGGAGTGATGATTCATCTCATCTTCTTTTCATTCTTGTATAGTGAAACCCAGGATTAAAGATGAGTTGACTTGATGTACCGACTATTAATATCTTGGGGAGATTAGGAGCTTTGTCAGTGTGATATTATTGCCTACTTGCATTTAATTATAAAATGTACATTCCATCTAAACTGCAGAAATGAAATAAATAAAAGAAGTAAGGGAGATAATCAAAGATAAATTTTAAATTAACTCACTGCTCTGCAGGTCAGGAGTAAAAATACCTTCCACTGTGCATCTTTTGTGAGGGGTCTTTTTTTGCTATGGATAGTCATCCCAGAAAGGGTATGTTTCAAAAGGAGAAAAAACTATAGTCTTTTCACAATTTAACTTTTTTTATTCTATTTTCCCTTTAATTTATATATATTTGACATCAATTGTAATCCCCATGTATTCCCCATCAACATCTCACCAGTGCACCATCACCTCAGTCCCTCGTGTTCCCCTCTTCCCTCCCTCCTCCCATCCCCCCTCCCCACCAAGTATCCCCAATAATAATAACAATAAAGACACAAAAACCAAAAATGAAAAGACAAGGACAAATTGAGGAAACTTTTTTTTTTTAACTGAAGTCACTGTTGCACAATTTACTTTGAAAAAAATTGCTGAGTGGTGGGTCATCTTAGAGATCCAGGGATATTTGTCGGGATGTGGAATAGAGCAAGAAGAGAGATAAATAGGAAAAATCCAAAGCATCGTTGCCTGGAAGATTGCTTCATAACAAAGGGAACTCTGCCAGACACTTTCATGTGTGCGTCAAGGACTATTTTTCCCAAGAAAACTGTAGATTATTGCAACTTCTGATCGGGTCTGAAAGTGGATGTGTCTGTTTCATAACTGAGATACTGCAAGAGAGTGAGTATGAAGTTATGATCAGAACAGGAACTTCCACTGACGCATGAAAAATACCTGGGCTTTGGGGAAGAAATGAAATCACCAAAGCTTGCTTGTATATCTGAAATGATACTTCGGATAAAATCCACACACTAACCCAGTTCATTTCCCAACCTGATGTTAGCTGTGGCAAGCCAGGGCATTCTTCTTATACTAGAATGAAAATATCCATCATGCATAATAGAATGTGAGGAATTAATCCAGGTATTACCCAAGCCAAAGCATATATTTTTCAGATGAAGATACTGAAACCCAGAGGTTGGTTTTTTTGCCCAAGGATAAATACCTTGTTAGTATCATAACTACCTAGTTAGAGAACAGATCTCATGACTCATAGGCCAGTGCTTTTGTTCAAATTCAGTATAGTCTGTCATATGGTAAGCTATGTGGCAAACTCCTCAAGAACTAGTTCTGCCTCTAGGAAATCTAACCTAATCATTTTTTTTCTAATTTACTTATCTATCTATTTCTAATTTACCTAACTATAGATATCAATCATAAGTAGTAAGGCATGTGTCAGTGTGATATTATTTTTGAGCATGTGTGTGCAGAGGTGTGGACAGGTTAGATTAGAATAAGAAGACAACGTGGAACATGCACAGCAGGGAGAGTAATCTGAAAAATTATATAAATGTGTGACTTTGACTGGTGCCCTTAAGAATCAGTGCAAAAATGAACAGTTTCCTTTTGGATAGAAGAGACACATAAACTTAGGACATAGTTCAATTCAAGATATATAGTGTCTTCACTGAAATTTCATAAGTTGGATGGAATCTTGGTTGCAAGGAGAGATACTGTAGATTTTTGAAGAGAACAGTACATTATCCTCACCACCGTTAATTAGATCATTATAATAGCAGAAAATAGAATTGATTATATCAAGAAGAATTTAGAGGTAGTAAGACTAAGTAAGAAAGTATTTTGTATATGTCTAGATTATTTTACACATAGCTTGGGAGAAATGGGAAGAAATTCTTTAATAAGCAGAATACAACTTTCATAGTTCATTGTTTGTGAATGTGGTACAGCACAGAAAGTAAAATGTAATATTTCCATCATATCAGCATAATAAGGGGTAGTAAACAGAGATATGCCATTTAAAGAAACTGAATTAAAATGCAACTAACCCATTTCCTTCTCAAGAAAGTCACATAGACTGCTTGACTGAAATAAAGAGTTTTAAACTCCACTAAAATTTGCCATTCTAGAACCCATGAGATCAATGTATATGAAGAGTTGTGCACAATAGGTTAATTAATGGTTTGCTACTCAACCAGTGTAGCTACCTCTGGTGTTTTTCCTGAGAAATATAAGAGAAAGGGCCATCAGGTAATGAACAGATAGAAGAGCTGTAAAGAAAGAAACAAGTGGATTAAGTGCCTAGTTTATGCAATTGCCTTGGACTGAGATACATTTTGAGTGGTGGTATAGCTTCAGGACTTTTCTCTTTGCAAAAAATCTTCTTTTGTTCAGGTGGCCTGACTGGGTGTTCATTTCTCTTTTTTTTGGTAGAAAAATGATAATTATATTAAGTTAAGTTGTTTATTTCTAAGTTGATAGTCTAAAGTTTAGTAAGTGAAGCGTGTGTTGGTGACAGTGGACTAAGATTTCTATTAGAGTGTGCCCCCAAAGCAACTATCAGATGGCATATTTGAGTTATAGGACACTATCACTGCATTAAAGTTTTTCTGCCCCTGAAGCTGGGGAATGACACATACAGAAAAGTACCACAGTAGAAATTTAGGAGAAATTGACAACAAAGCCAATATGTCTTCAGCAGCCATTGTTCAATCATTTGCTACTGACCTAACTCACCATTTTCCTAAGTGAGGTCTGATAATCTAGGCCATCCTATAAATGTTAGCAGGTATTCTATTTTCCCAAAAAAAAAAAAAAAGAATGCCTGTTCTAAATTAAGTATAGGCTGGGATTGCTATTTAAATGGGTCAGTGAAATTAAAACCGGTTTTGGGAAACAGAATGTTTTCAGTCTTAAATGGTATGGAGCACTGAGGATATCTTAAGAATGGTACACTGTGCTGCGGTTTTCTAATGTTTGGCAGTGAAAACCCCTCGTCTCCGATTTTGTGAATTGTTTTATCTCAGCAGAATACCAGTTAGTCCTCTCTTTTATTTGTATATTCTCTTTTGTGTTAGGCCTGCTCTGATTACCATAGATGGTACTGATTGTTTATTTTATGAAATATTATAAAACAAATAAACAAGCAAAAACTCAGGATTCTATGAGTTTTGTTTCCATCTCTTAGCATGCACTGCATTTTAAAATAAATTGTTTCAAATCAACCTAATAAACCCCTGGGATTTAACACTGGAAAATCTCAGATCTATTTTTACTATGTGTGAAAGTAGCTTAAACATTTATAAAAGTTTGAATTTGACTCCAATTCACTTATTCTCAAATGAATTGGCCTACTGGGTGTTTGCCTCTTCTTGATCATGCCATCTTAAACACTAAGACAGTTAATGTAAGAGACTAGCTCTTTTCTATGGTCCCCTTATGAAAAAATATTCTACTGGGTGATTTGGCACAAAAGAAATTTTTCACTGTTTTATGCTAGGAAAATGAACAGTACTGTGCTGAAGACCCAAGAGATTCATGTGAGTCTGGAAAAAAAGTTAAATAGTGTTCGTTATAAGGAAGTTGGCAAATTGAAACTCAGTATTTTTAAGGTCTCATCTCAAAAAATCTTCAGATTTTTGGAGAGAGATTGCAAAAAAATGGAGTGTAGTTTTAAATCAACTTTTTAAAGTTTAGAAAGTTTAGAAATTTTCTCTCCAGGCTTCCACTGAAGAATCAATAATGTGCGAGTGAACACATGTACATCAATGAACACACATTTTAATCCACTATTATAATGATTATGGAGGGGAGGAGGGCACAGGCTAAAAGACATTTGTTTTACTCCAACGATTTTACTTTGTTACCCACATTGAAACATACCTCCATCGTCTGTCTATCTTGGAGACTCCTTGCAAAGAGGACACTGAAAAGAGCAGAAGATTGGGAAGCACAGGAAGATACGAAGTGCCTAACAGTGGCGTCTACCCCAAGAATGTGTTGTGTGTCATCTCATCCACATGCTATTTGCATTTTTCTCGTTGCTTGTCCATTCCATCCGCCTGATATAAATAAAAACCATCAAAGACACCAGCATTGTAAGCTCTGCTGTCTTTCCCTAAAATAAGGAACAAAAGCATAACTCTTCCCCTTTTCACATGGTCATCGTTCCCGACATCATTTTCAGTTGCCTCTTGTCTGTGGAAGCAGCACTGTCTGTTCCCTTTCAAGGTCGAAATTATTAGCAATGAAGAGGAAATATCATGCTTCTTGAGTCTAAGCCAGCTGGTTTTCAATTACATAAAGTCTGAGACCTGTGCAGTGTTCTTAGCAAGGGAAGCTGTCCATTAAAGCTTGTGGTTGAGGGCAAACTAAGAGCTCTGTAAGAGCAGGCAGAGAAATCTGCATCGGGTGGTTAGTGATTGGAGTATGAAATGATCTGACTGGAGGTGGGGCTTTGGGACACGCTGATGATGAGAATCGGAAAGTTAGATAAATGGCCACTGCTTTCCGTTTCCATCTTTTTCATCTGATAAGGAAGGAACATCTTTAAACTTCTTCCCGTTCCAACATTCATTTTTTTCAGGTTCATTTTTTAAGTGGAGTTTGCTTTCAAAGTCCTTAGTGTTTTAAATCTTTTCCTTTTTGCCTTTGGAAAATGTTAAATCCATCAAGCTGTTGTAAGTGATGGAGCCAGATATACACACAAAAAAGGAATAAATATTTCCTGGTCGGCCTCTCTTCACCAGCATGCAAGAACGCCTAGGTACTGAGAGCACCTGATGATTATAACCTCAGCCCACGATGACAGATGGATTTGTGTGGGTTTTAAATTAAGTCTTCTTGCTTGGGAGTGCATCCTTTCATCCTATAGAGTTCACGTTGGCGAGAGCTATAGGTGAGAAAACCACAAAGGAATGCTCTGCAGCCCTGACTTTACATTCATAATGCAAATACTACCACACCAATAGTTTATCTGCAAAGATGATTGCAGAGCGTCCGTTTGTGATACTCCCTTCCCACTTCTCTATGTATTTATGCGCACATGCACACACACGTACACCATACTCATAAACAGTTAACTTTTTTAGAAACAACATCCACATAAACATCTAAGAAAACATTGCAACTTCAGCCAATTCTGGTTATATCTCTAAGTGGCTATTATGAGGCAAGCCATGAGAGAATGGACAAGAATATTCCATTTTCTGTCTAGATGGGCATAGATGAGAATGAATGAGGGAGTCACAGCTGGTGGTGGCAGTGTCTTTTTATAGACCTCTTTAGGTCCCAGTTATCTTTTGTTTTTTAACTGTAGGGATAATAGGCATGGATCAAAGTAGGAAATGCAGAACTCAGAAGTATCATTCCATTAATATTCAACATTAGGTTCTTGTACTGATAGAAACTAGATAGATGCTCAGAACATTTTTAAAAATCTGGATCCTGTTTTTGCATGGTACAGATGATTTATAAGACTTTTGGTCTAAATAGTTTAAAAATCACTAGTCCTTTTTGAAAAATGTGATGCCAGCACCTCTGATCATCAGGGTAAATGAGCCATGGTCAGATAGATGGAAAGATAGACCAAAAAAATGAAAGGGGGGAAACAAACTGAAGGGGGGTGAGTTAAAGGAAGAGAAGTGATTAAAACCACAGAAGCCTTGTCTGAGGACATGAAGCTGAAAGAGAACAGCATCGCTCTGAGCCTGAATTACTGTGAGAGCTTTGCCTTTCCGTCATTTTTAATGGAATGTTATTAAAGACAAATCTGGAGTAGTGAGCCCTTCAGTGCTTTCTTTTAATTTATTTATTTCTGCAGAAGGAAACCCTGTTAACCCCAGCAGATAATGTATTCAACAGCCTGTATCCATGGCAAGGTTGTTTCCTAAAAATTTTATGGGATAAATTTAGTTCAACATTTGCACATATTTACACACGAGGTCTCCATTTCAAGGTCTTTGGCTTAAGGAAGAAAGTCATTCCTAAGGCAGGATGTCTTCCAGGCCTGCAACGCGTACTCCATGTGCTTTGTGAAGCTCCTCTGCTTCCTAGGACATGAGAGGGCATTGCCTTAAGTGCCCTCTTCTCTTGGTATTTCACAGTTTAGGCTAGGACTGCTGTGAACCACAGGAGGCTTTCCACAGTGAAGGCCTCTAGGTCATCTCTCAGACCTGTGCTGGCTCCCCCATAGTCTTTGCCCTCCTTTTTGTAAACCCTAGAGAGGAAACCTGCTTTTCTTTCCTCTTCAAAAGAGCTCTACTCCTTCTGGCTCTTTTCCCCAATGAAACTATCTAGAATGACACATCACCTCTCTACCTTCCAGAAACACATTGGAACCCTGGTACAAATACACCTGTCTTATAAATTTTAAGGTTTTTATAAGTAGTATTATTGTAGAAGGGAGTGGTAGAAAGAAAGGAGATGGTAGTTTTTGCCTTCTGTTGACATCTAATAAGCTCCTATTATGAACCTGGTCCTATTCCAGATACAGGAAATGTCATGATATGGAAGCACCTCTTCCTGACACATATTCTAGTGAGAATTAAAAAATACCATTGCCTGATTTTTATATAAGTTCTAGGAGGAAAACTGAAATCAGGTAAGGGCTTAAGAGGTGGGAGATTACTTTGTGAAGTGTAATCTGTTTAAAATAAAATGTATTTCTCAAGAACAGTTGCACTAGAACAGAGTCCTACAAGGAGAGGAATGAGCTGTACACAAGTCTGGAAGCTAAGCGTTCCAGGGAGAAGTGCTATGGCACCTATAATCTTGGGCTTCCTGAGGATTGACAGGATTGCCAATCTGTCTAGAGGAGGAAAAGTACAAAGATAGTCCTTATATCTGCCATACAACACAGCAACTCTACTCCTAGGCCTACACCCCCAAAACTAAAATAAAAAACAAGAAACTGAGTAGAAAGGAAACTTGAATTCCCATGTTTATTGCAATACTGTTAATTATAGCTTAATTATGAAAATAACTTAAGTGCCCCAGAAAAGATGAGTGAATCAATAATATGTGGTATATATACCCAATGGAATGTTACTTACTAATCTAAAAATATAAACTCATGTCATTTGTACCAACATGGATGGAACTTGAAGGGAAAATGCTGAATGAAATGTCAGAAGGAGAAAGATAAATACTGGAAATTGTCACTAATAAGTGGACTGTAAAGTAACTAATAGTCAGATAAAGACAAGCTTAAAAACTTCCCCTTGGTAGCTGACTACAGAACTGAAACACCAAGGAAGGTGGTGGGAGAGGATCGAGAAGTGGTAATAACAGCAGAGAAAGAAGAAAACATAATGGTCTATGGGGTAGACTATGGGTGAACTGCCAGTGAGTGCAATGCAGTGGTAATACATGCGGAGGGTGTCCTAATATTACGCAGTTAAAAATACATACATACCTGGTGGCAGATGAGCATGACATCTGATAGCGCCATGCTTGAATAAGGAGTGGGAATTTTATTTCACATGTAGCGGGAAGGCATTGCAGGATCCTAATGAGGTGAATTAGGTTTTAAAAACTCACCTGGTACCTTTTGATTGAAATTGAAGAAAATTCCCCAAATCACCCAACCATTTTTGGGTTGAAACCACAAAGCTCAAACTTCAAAGCAGCCTGAGTAAAGATCAAGGATTTTCATCTCAACTTTAGATCAGGACCTTTACTCTCTTTATTCCTTCTAGTATTTGTCTTTGGAGGAGCTAGGTTATGAAGTCATTTACTAAGTCAAAGATACCTTACTACCATGTGAAAAGCACTTGAAATATAAACTTGTCCTGCTTTATCATGTTTTCATAGTTGTATCATATTTTATATTCCTTCAAGTAACACTGATGAACAAATAATTGAGAATTCTGGATGGACTTGATCATTTCAGAAATCAAATATTTGAATTTCAGATGAATCTGATCATTTTAGGGAAAATGGAATTTTGCAAACTGTCCTCTAAGTTATTAGGATTGAGAGATCATGAGTTAGAAATGATGCTGTTGATGGGAGTTAAATTCAGTAGTTATCTTTCATTCAGAACCAAATTAGCAATACCCTGTGCTGATGTTAAGAACAGAACATAAAGATATAACCTGGGGATAAGAAAAAAGAGAGAGTAAATTTCTCTCTATCTGTGGACCTGGTCCACAGCTTTGGTGACATATTAGACTTGGAGAAGATAAAATTTATTTTATATAAGACAGATTTACATTCTTTAATTCTGGAAAATGTTTACGCCAACTCTTTCTCTAATGGATATTCTCAAGGATTCTTAGGAGATGCCATCCATCTTTGGAAAGCACTCACTTGCAGCTCTTTTGACCACATTGGATGCATCCTCTCTCCCAGTAATGACTAGATCCTTTTAAATTCAAGTTAAATGACTTCAATGATCTTTGCTTAATCCTACCTTTCACAACAGAGTGCTCTATTGAAAAGGATTTAAGAGGACCTCATCCTGGCTCTCTGCCATGTGGGGCTTCCATTTAGTACAAAAGGAATGGACAGTGATCCTTGAAGATACCAATGAGTAAATCACTTCAACTAAGTTCCACGTTCAGCCTGTCCTTTGCCCGCCGAATGTGCAGATGGAAGTCAGATACAAGTTACTGCAACCTCTCCCTGCCTGTCAAGCTCTCAGAGTCTTGCTGAAGCCTCTCTTTAGCTGATTGGGGAATCATCAATCAAGTGGGAACAGGGCTCATGGCACAGCTAACTCCAAAGAGTTGCTCCTTTCATATCATTTAACGTCCAACCCCTTTTATGTTTTTTCATGTTGGTGAGAGATTTAAAAGTCTTCTAGCCTACCATTTTTATCCCCCTATCATGAATTTCACAACTCCCTTTGGTTTTTGACCTCTCTCTCCAGTGAACCTTTCCTTGCAACATGTCAACATCTCACATGATATGTGGCAGACACATTAAAATCACCTCGGAAATTGTCCTTATTGATTCATTTATTGAGGAGCTTGACACATGTGATAGGCTTAAATTAACCAAGTGTATTAGAAAATATTTATTTTATTTCATCTATCTAACTAGATGGGTAAACGGAGTGCACATAGCTTTCGTTATCCATAGGCAGTTTATCTCCATAGCATAACTTAATGTTCCAGAGCTATATTTTTTTTAATAGCCATCTCCTCTATCCCCAGCTCTACCAATAACTTGATAAAGTCTTTGAAAAGCCAGCATAAGAGATCATTTACTTTGAATTAGAGTCAGAAAACTCAGAGCTTGCTTGAACTATTACCATTTTACCATTTAACACCTATAGGATTTTTTTTAATTATTGTTGATAACATAAGCTATATTTTCTATGAATTTTAATCCACCCATTTGTGAAATGTGGTTAGAAATAGCCTCCTTACAGGTTTGTCATATTGATTAAATAAGATGATGAACATTTAAGGGCAATACAAGTTTAAAGAAAACTACAAAACATTGCTAAAAGAAATAGAAGAAGACACAAAGAAATGGAAAAATATCCCTTGCTCATGGATTGGAGAATTAACGTCATTAAAATAGCCATCCTACCAAAAGCAATCTACAGATTCAATGCTATTCCAATAAAAATTGCAATGTCATTCTTCAAAGAAATAGAAAAAAAATTGATGAAA
>JAGFMF010011737.1:1720807-1750931 GCA_019455555.1 Galemys pyrenaicus | reverse complement strand
CAATATTAATAATAACAATAACAGCAATAAAGACACAGAAACCAAAAATGAGGAGTCAAGGACAGACTGGGGACACCTGGTGGGGAAGGGAGGGGGAGGATTGAGGGAAGATGGTGCACTGGTGAGATGGTGATGGGGAATACATGGGGGTTACAATTAATGGCAAGTATATGTAAATTTTAAAATATTTTAATAAAAAAAATAAAGTATGAATCATGAAAATTGTTATGATGACTGCTATACTGTTACCTTTTCTACTACCACTTTGCTCCAGTTACAGGAGACAGAATCAGAGAGGCAGCTGCTGTCAAGGATGGGCTCATCTTATAGAATATTGATGGAAGCGCGGGTAGTCTAAAGCAGGATGAGGGCAGGGCAATGAGTGGCTTGTTGGTAAAGAGGAAGCAGAAGAGAGAGTAAGAGGCATTGAAAGGGAAACTGGCAAGGAGTCCAAACCAAACATTCCCATGAATTTGCCTCAGGAAGAGAGACACAGTTTCAGTTCAGGTCTCAAGGTCAACTGGCAAATGGGTCATATGTGTGCTTCTCATATTTCATTCCTAAGAATATTACTGTGATTCCCGAATTGATGAGAATTCCTGTTAGGCAAAAAGAGAAATCACAGCATCCTTGTCCTTGTTACATTGCAGAACACTTTTGGTGAAAAGTCATGTGCCAAAAAATACTAGTTTTAGAGACTAGAGCAATGCATGATCTATTTAAGATATCACCCCCCACCCATTTCCTACTCTCCTGAAGATTTTAAGGAAGTTATAAATTCATAACTTCCTATTTCATAAGGAGATGCTCACAGGAAAGAAAATATTAAGGAAATAAAGATGCTACAATGGCAGAGTGATGTAGATTAAGTTATTTGTAAAGACAAACTATCACTGGCTAAAATACCAGAGATTGTTGGTTCTTGTTTATAAATCCCCAAACTAAATGTATCCAGAGGCTTACTTTCCAAGAGACTTTGGAATATTCTGCACCATTTTTGTCCTTGTAAAATGGGGGAATGAGAGAGAACAGAGACAACCATTTCTGACAGACAGTCATCTCTGACCCTCACCTCTAACCCCTTCCCTCTGCATATGCATCTCATCCTCTTCCCCTACTTATAGCAGACCAAATTGTCTCTCCATTTCCAGTCAGTTCTGCCTTGTATAAGCCCAGTCTATGTTCTGAGCATAAGAAATTTATCAAAATTACCCTTACTTTTAGTAAAGAACAAGGACTTTTTTTTAGAAGCATCTTGATTTTCTTACAGGAAATAAACAAAGCAGCAACATATGCATAATCACTTAAATAGCATTCCTTTCCATAATAACAGTGAACTTTGTTATTGACAGTGTCAGAAAACTAATTAAGAAGAATGTTACTGTGAAGAAGGATGTTTTCATTTCAAAACTACACCTCTTAAGACATAAATATGACATTTATTGATTAGTATTAAAAAATGACGTAGACAGTGTTGGGAAATATCCAGTGCCATAGAAAATTCAAAGTTAAATGCTGGGAGTGGAGTAGGAGGAGTGAATATATCCCAGATTGCTGTGATACTTTAAATGAAATTGTCTCTCTCTCAGAAGCTATAACTAATGGCATTAGATTTAACAGATCATCTATCTGACCTGAAAAAATAGGCCTTGGGTTTGCATTCATGCTAAAAATAATAGTAGCATTAGCATTTTATTTTATAGCATCTTATATTTTCAAAAATAGTTCCATATTCAAATTTAGCCCTCACAAGAGTCCTGTAAGGTAGTGTTACATCTTTTATATTTTCCAAACGGTGATTTAAAACATACTCTGCTATTTGTGAATCTGGCTGTTGTCTATACAGATCAAGTATGACTTCTGTTTTCATTTATCAGTTATGACTCAACAGTCATAGTTCTTTCTCATCTAATTACAAAATGAGTAACTGTCAGAAACACTAAGGAAATGGACTCTCTCACCAGCTTTCCTTCTCCCCGAAAACAGCAAAATGTCAGCTCATGTGGCACTTAAAAAATAGACTCCAAGTGCTTCAAAAGAGGTATAAGTTGTTTTCTGCTTCTCAACTCCCGGGCATCTTTAATGAGCTTCTTTTTTTCTTTTTTTCCCTCTTCAAACCTCAAAATTCTCCACAAAGCTTTCAGTCTGGCTTACTGCATCGCTTGTCTTTTTCTGTTTCAGGAATTCCATAAATCTCAGGCCTGTTTGGGTTCAAAGCTTGTGATTGCTGTTTTTCCTTATACTCATCCCACCACCTACATTTTATTTTCCTGCACTTCCCTTTTCATTTATGTGTTGAATGTCTCTAGTCTCTTGAGGATGGAATTGTTTCTTTTATTTATTAGAAGGGCATATTGTCAAGGGAAAAAAAAGAAAAAAAAAAACTTACCTTCCTAGGCTTTTCACAAAAGGCAATTTGTCATTCTTATTCCACAGTTTAAATTTGTGCTGAGTGGTCACTTCTGCTGACTAAGGGGAATGAACAGTACCATGTAGGAGAGAGGCAAAGCACCCAGGAAAAAAAAGATAGGAGTCACAGGAAAGAAACAGACACCTCACAAATGTTTTCAGTTGTGCTCCCCTGTGGGTGAACCACATTCTCAAAAGATATGTATTTCTAAGTCTATACAGGTGTTTCTAAATACTCCAGCTCCTAAGTATCATTTAATAACACAGCATTTTCTAACTTACTGGCCAGCACCATGGAAATGGAGGACAACACTGGGTCTCTCCACTGGTGGACTGAACCCTGACCTGCAGCCAAACTAGTTTAGGGAAGGAGTAAAACATGGTATAGATATATTGAAGGTTCCAGTTACCAAATTCCTAAAAATGCCCATTTCCCAGTTTTGTTTCAGAAGAAGCACAGGACTGGGGCACAGGAATCTGGTCAACAGTTCCTAGGTCCACTCAAGGTCATGTGGCCTAAGATGTTTCACTTCTCCAGGCGTCTCCAGCTTGCCCTCTAAGTGAAAATACCAGCTGCGCTTTCCTTAATTATTTTGGTGAGGAAATGATATGATTTAGGTGGAATATGTAAAGGTTAAAAAGTTGTTAATAATGATTTACATTAGTATTACTTTGTAGTCTTTTGTAATGTTTTGTAAGTGTTTTTAATCAGACTTTTTTGTCTTGATTTAAATGAAAGCAAAAAGTTTACAAGCACCCTCAATAAACTACAAGTGTTTTGATTTTAAATGTAAAGAATCTTTTGTAAATGCCTGTATCGCAGGCTCTGTATTTGGCCTAAACTCAGATTCTGAATTACTGTTTTCCTAATCAGGACTGGCCATAAATAATAGTTAATGTTGAAATATATTCCTGACATTTACCAGAACAGATGATATTGGAAAAAAAGGGTAAATACAGCTAATCTATCATAGTATATACAAAAATCATTTTCAGCAGAGTTCAATGATCATTAACTTGTGGATTTTTTGGAAAATGTGCCTCCATAAATGCTTATCATTTTCAATGAAATTTTCATGTACTATATAACAGATTTCCAAAATTCAATACAGATTATATATATTCAGCAGTCAGCAACATACAAATAAGTGCATTACAGAACATAATTTTATTTCTTCAATAATTACAAGCAATAAAACACAATAACCAAGAGTATCTTTTCTTTAGGCAAGCACATAATTCTTTTAAAAACTATGAATCATTGATACCATTTTTCAATAGTTGAGACTAGCACAAGCAAAAATATGTACACAAAGTCTTCCACACGAGACGGCCAGTTATTAATGTGTTTCCTGCTTTTCTAGATCTGGTTTTAGTCAGAGACCATAGTTAAGCTAAAGAAGAAATATTTATCTGGGGAGAGAAGTACACCCTCTGGAAGCAAGAAAACCAACCAGAGATGCTGTCATTTTATAAAGACCCACTTGAAAATCAGGGCATTGGGGAGGCCTTGCTGCTTCAGACAGTGCTCTTGTATGATTCTACTGCAAAGCAGATTTCTTGTGACCAGTAATTTACTAACGGGTGATATGTGTGTGTTTGAGGGCAAAGCAGTAGGCTTTTTCACCACTCCCCTCCCTTGGGGTTTCCTTCTATAGCCCTTTTTTCTGAAGACACATCAAATTTAATATAATCTTGAAGTGCAGGACCAAACTTTTTGAATGCATTCCTGTGAACCATGTTCAAATTTTATTCAAGTGCCAAGCACCAGCAACAAAACTCTTAATGAAAACTCTTCTACAGCAAAAGCAAAAGCCAGGTACAAAGACTTGCTGACAGTTTGTCCAATGACACCTCACACATTCCCCTTGGGGGATGGGAGCATCTGCTTTTTCAGTTGTCTTTGGAGATTGGCCTTAGATCAAAAGAGCACCCATCTCATCTTGGCCTCCCTGGTGGCACAAGGGATTAAGTCACAGAACTATGAAGCTATTAGCAGACACTGTGGCATGAGTTCAATCCTTACCTAGGGAGATGACCCATGAGGCACAGCGGAACTCTCCTGCCTTGCCCACTGCTCCCTTCAGCAGTATATTTCAGTAGATCCACCTGTTCTGTTCCCCACTCTGTCTCTGGTGAATCCTCTCACCCCCACCCCCTGACCTGTACCCCAGCTCTTATATGCATAAATAAATAAAAAAAAATAACGCCCATCTTTTTGAGACATATGAAGCAATACAAAAGCATTAGCAAAATATTTATTTTGGCAGACACATTGTAAGTCAGTAAAGATATACTTATGAAATATCTATTTAACAAAAACCTATAGAATGACAGCCTAGGTCTGATGCTAGGCTTGATGTTTAGTATTGTATTTTAATGTTATTCACATCAAACATAGACAACGTTGGTCAGTGAATAAGCTAATTTTGATATATTTGTCCAATGAAAAAGGGATTTCTTATTTTACCAGTGGCCACAAATATGTTATTTTAGTAGAACTTCTCAGTTTCTACAGACCTAGGTAAAGATAAATCAGCAGCTTAGAGGTGAAAAGAAACATACATTTTACCCAGGTCTCCCCAGAGATCCCGCTGTTCTGGCTCTTTTTACTTTACAATTCCTTTCATTTCTCTTGTTTATTTCCCTCAGCCAAATTCATGTTCCTGTTTGGTTGCTTTGCAGATGAGTACGATATTATGAATTGAGGATAATAACTTCAGGTGGAGAATAAGCAGTAAAAAAATCAACTAATAGTTTCATTTAAATGTCCTCCGTAGTAAAGAGCAGGAAGAGGAAACCTAGACAATATATAATCTAGGAGCTGAATTATTTTCAAATGGAATAATTTTCAGAGTTCCACAGAGTGACAGTAGCTCTTAAATCACACGAAGGGAAAAGCTTATTTCAGCTTCTGGGTGTGCATGTGACTTTTTTTGCTCCCCAAAACTAGAATTGCTCTGATAATCAGCACACAGAAGGGTTGTCCTGCTGCAGCTAAATTATAAGTGAGAGCAACGTTCAGCGCCCTCAAAGGATTGTACCTGTGGTAATAGTGCTTTCCATCTTTAATACACGTCACTTTTATTATAGGGTTATTGCTTTCAGCCCCTCTCCTAAATGTGCAGTTTTCTCAGCACAATATCTCATACAGATAAATAACATTAAATAGGGTTACTGTGATTATTAAACATTGAGGTGACATCCTGTACATCACAAGAGGGATTTGGAAAGATAGGACGCATTCTTAGGTTAAGCAACAAACATGACTTTCTTCTTCTGTACGATGAAAATAAGAATTGGCTGAGTCCATTGTGACTCTGAACAATTGATGTTTTTATCCTGGGGCATTTGCAATCCTCATGTAGATGACCAGCATTATTTGGATATGGGTTGGAAGGTTGTGATTAAGGTTTTTTGCAGATGTATAAAACCTGGCACATAAAGAATAGATGAATTGCTGTGTTAACAACAAATGATGGACAAGTACTAGGACAAAAAGTAGAGTGATGCCGCATACTTGGAAAGTTCAGTATATTCTCTGAATCAGCAAGTATTGGCTGATAGCATTAGTCACATGGATATTAGCCAAATGATAACCAAATGGAATGTTCTCCAAGAGTATTTTGATTCATTTCTGTATACAGATCTAATTCTGATATAAAGAGACATGATATGTCACATGATGTTTGATGACCATTCAAGTGTTTACTGTTTCACAGTCTAGGTGTCCAAAACTGCTTCATGTATATCAACTTGTGCATGGATAATGTATGCCATGACCATGAACAAATGTGAAGAACTTGAGCAATTGGCATCCTATTCATTCCAGAATCCTCTTTGGCAACCAATGGTGGTCAGCTTGGTCAACAGTGTACAATCTGCCTTTCTCAACAGATTGTCTTGGATGTTCTCAGTATGAGTTTCCATATTGGACTAGCTTCATGTGTTTGGACTCATTCTGATTTTCATGGGATTTCTTGACATACTTTAAGCTACCAAAAAGATCCTTCTTTCCTAATAATGCCTTGTTCAATACCAATGAAATTCTTACCTATATAAATTCTTTTTTTGAAATCACATTTATTTTCAGCCTAAGCTAACTTTTGCTAGTCATGCATAAAGTAGTTTTTTTTGTTTGTTTGTTTAGAATATATCTTTGGCATACATTAAGAAGTGCATCCAACCCTAATAGAATGGAAGCAGGTGGAGAGCATTTTTTTTTTCTTATACAAATATGTTTTAGTAATAGATAATGTTCTCTTTCCCCCAATATCTTAAAATTTAAAAAAATCAAAACCATAAAGAAGTTCATAACTATATATAAATATCCTTTGGGGTTATCCATTACTTATACTTCTAAAGGAAAGTTTATAGAATCCATCAAAATAATTAGCTTTAATATTATAAAACCCCTCCCATATTTAGTTGCTTTTAAAACTATAGTTCTCAGTATGTTCTCTGTCTTCTTATACCTGTGTTTTTATATAGCTTAAGAAGTGAAATTTCACATAATTTAACTTTTGTGCCTTTCTCCTGTTTGATTTTATTAAGTGTGGAATGACCCGGCCATGTATGATAGCTTTCACCTGTTCGTCCGTTGTGGGAATAAAATTAATTGGCATGTAGGACTCACCTTAGAAGCACAGAGTTAGGAACAAGAGATATAAATATAGGGAATATGGGGAGATACAGTTGAGTGCATTATTACCAGTGACATTTTAATTTTAAGAAGCAGATTTTGAACTTTTACCCATAGTCCCGCTTTCAAAAGTCTAGTATGTCTATTGTTTTACCTTAACATTTTTGTCTCACTCCAGAAGCCTAAAAAATAAATTTAAAAAACTACAAAATACAATACAATTTGTGACTTTTTTTGTATTGTCTTCTAGCTAACTAGCTAGATAAATAGCATTTATTTCAATTGTACACTCCTACACACACAATTTGAATTTTTATACTAATAAGGCTTAGATGGTTAAATATGATTTTTCAGACATTTTATGAAGAGGGGAAAGAAAAATTACTTCGTAAGAATGTTTGTAAGATACTCAGCAGTTCAAAACAATAAAAAGGAAAAGGTCTATGCTGTAGGCAACAGTTTCTTGGATGATACCATCAATTATATTTCTGTTATAAGATGAATTAACTAAATTATCCACATAACTTTCTATTAATAAAGCATCCAAATAAAATTCATCTTTTCCTGCAAAAATCTATTGTTTTTCTGTTTTAGCAGTTTTAGACTCATATCTTTAACCCATAGGTTTAAGTAGCTTGAGAGATGGAAAAAAATCTATATAAGACCTACTAAGTGCTGAGTAACTGTGTTTTAAAATAATTACTGAAATTACAGGACATAGATTGCAAGTTTCTTATACAGTATTTTTAAAAAAAGACTTGTTTTATTTATGCATACAAGAACTGGTATATAAGCCAGAGATGCTGAGGGTGAGAGGATTCACCAAAGACAGAGTGGGGAGCAGAACAGGCAGATCAACTAAAACACACTGCTGAGGGAGCAGCTGGCAAGGCAAGAGAGGTCTGCTGTGCCATGTAAAGGCAGGGATTGAACTCATGCTGCAGTGCTGTGGTTTGCTTCATAGTGCATTGCTTAACCCACTGTGCCTCTGGGGAGGTCCCTCTTCTACAGTATTTTGAAAATGAAGTGCATAAGAAAACATTCAAAAAGTAGACAATTCAGTGGCACAAATTTAAGTCAGGTAATATTTAATACAATAAAAAATCCATTTTTAAAATTTTGTTCTTTTTATATTCTCAGATCTCTACACTTCCTATTTTATTTATTCTTCTATTACCTAAATCCTAGTAACAGGAGTAGCAAGATAATAATGAATAAACAAAAGTAGAAACTACCCAATACAATAAGAACTTATTTTTAATCACATTTCAATATAATCTACATGTCTTCTGAAGTTGCATACTTAAAATAAGTGTGGAAACTCAGAGAGGGGAGTTCAAAGTCTATCAGAAGAAGGAATGGAAATTTTGAAAATACTAAATTCAAATAGGCTGGACAACTTTTCTGAACTGATTCTCAATAAAGAGGTGGGGTTTACTCAGAAAACATAATTAAATAGAAAATAACATATAAGAGCCAAGGGGAAATGCTTAACATGGAAGGAATATATATTTTTAAATTTTATTGAGCAATCATTGGTGTACATACTTGTTAGTACTTTGTAAGTATAAGAACTCCCCCTCCAAGTACAGTCCCATAGCATGCCCACAATCCAACTGCCATAGTCCACCAAGATAAATCCATTGTGTTCTCAAACTTGGGAAGAATCTTAACGAAAATCTAGGTGTGGTCTTCTAGTCCATGGTCAGACATGTTTCTCTCCCACCCTCCCTTCCTCCCTCCCTCCCTTCCTCCCTCCTCCCCCTCCTTTCTTCTCTCCTTTCCTCCCTCCCTCCCTTCCTTCCTTCTTTCCCCCTCTCTCTCTTTCATTCCCTCCTCCATCCCTCCATCCCTCCCTCTTTCTGTCTTGTCCCTCCCTCCCTCCCTCTCTCTCTGGCTCTTTCTTCCTTTCTTTTCAAAATTTTTGGTATACCATTATTCAGCCTTCTCTGGAAAGACAGAGACACACAAATACGTGTAAAGGGAATGAGAGCGGTCAGAAAGAGATAGAGATACAGACAGAACAGAGACAGAAAGATAGAAAACCTTACACGTATTTGTATAATTCAGAATATGTATATTTCAGAATATGTATAATTCAGAATAAAGAGGTAACAATTACACATTCTGAAATAGATTTCTCTAAGAGAGCATTAATTAATTCTGTGGGCAACCAACACTATAAACTCAGAAGTTTTGACTTTAATATTTTTCAGTTATAGACAAGAGTGGCTCATTTCTCCTTGGATGCATTTTACATAAATATTCTACTTCCCCCAATTTCCATTTCATGTTCATGTGAGTGGGAGTTTCCATCTGTGACTGGTCAGTGCTTACAAACCAAATCAATAAGAAGCTAGGATGAGAATGTGAAGTTATGGGAACCTTTCTCTAGGACTGTGTTGTTAGTCAAGGGTAGCGCAGAGTAGATAGGATTGATAGGGACAGCGGTTTGACTGCTGTAGCAGGTTACACATGAACTCACTTTTGATATACAGATAAGGTCTTATGTCCCGCTTATCTCTTCCTGAAATTATTAAGTGCTCTGATGACCTTTTGGGGAACAGTGAGCATTTCTAAGTAGTGTTCAAACAATGAATGACAACACTTAATAACATCAGAAGAACTCAGGAAATCCAAGGGAACACATTAGCATGTCATAAAACCCTAGAAATAATTTACCTGATTCTAAGAAGTTATTTATATTCAAAGTACTGTTTTTTACAAAAGAGTTACAAAATTAAAAATGAAGATTTTGTTATTATAGCTCAGACATTTAAATTATATAGCAAACCAAAATTTCTGAACTTTTTTTTCATATTAATAGACTTCTACTTCCTATTTAGAACAGACTCTTACACTTAGAGGATGACATTATTTGCCTGTGTCCTGAATCTGTGAAGGCCAAAATCACACAAAAAATAATGCATTAACCAGAAGATGAATTATTATTCCTATTGTCTTTTTATCAAAACAAAACAAAAATGAAAAAACACCATTATCAACAGAGATATAACCACCAATGTAGTTCCACACCTTTGCTTCAGAATATAAAACCAAGCTAAATTAGGTTAATTCCTCATCAAGAAAATTCATCTCCTCATTAGCCAATGGGCCATCATATGACAAATTTGAGGAGGTGTGGTGAACTGCTACTTCTGTAGCCATTATTAAACAGTTAGCTTAGGAATAATCATTCAGTGAGTTTGATAAGACTATTGTAGATGATCTTATATCAAACAATGGGAGTTATCTTGCACTGTGAAAGGCTGTCAATTCAAATTTTGGTGCTATAATTGTGGTTTTTGTTTTTTAATATTTTCTTGGCTTTCTCCAAATTACTTAATTTGTGACCTCAGTTGCATGATATAAGGGACTCATGATAGTCTCTATGTGCATCAGTAGACAGAGGTGTTATTAACACATAAATGATCCTTTTATTTGTTTTTATTATGTCATGTTTATTTTTGTTCTATAAATCATAATACATATGCATGAATAAGTGGTCCATGGAATCAAAGACAGAGGAAAAAAAAAGGCTTCAGTAGCTTCTTTCATTTTTGTATCCAACTTGTTTCTTGTTTTACTAAAATCTGATTTCCAATTCAGCACACCTTTTTTTTTTCTTCTTTTGCAAATTGCTCCCCAGCCCATTCCCCTGTACCCATATTTAATTCAGATGGAATATAGGGTATAATACTGCATTTTATTTTCCTATAATTGTACTAACTTATAATTCAGTTACATATTAGAATAAGTGTATATTGAATTATATAGATTTTTTTTTAAAACTGAAAAGTATAGTATAGTATAGATCATGTTAGCTTATTTTTGTATACTGAAAATAATATATCAGAAAGCCTGAATGCTGTTTTTATTGGCTTATGTCATGAGCTAATTTCCTTGTTCCCATAACTGTTCCCAGTGGACTATTAGGATGCCATTATATCATCCTATAACATCTGATATTTCTATCTATTTAAGACTGTGGAATTGGCTCCTAAAATGTTAGTTATGAAAAGACTCTATAATACATCTGGTCTAATACTCTAATTTTACCTATGAAGTAATTAAAATCTGGTAAACTGGCTTTGTCAATATCCCAGAATGAGTAACTAACATAATAGACTACACTTTTAATTTCCCTGATTTTAAGTCATGGTATTGTTACCATATATATATATATATATATATGTACTATATATATACATATATATGTATAAAACTATTCAAGTGAAATGTTTGGGTGGTTATGGAAGGGATTGAATTAACAAGTTATAATCTAATTTCATATCTTCTGTAAAGGGACAGTCTGTGTTCAAAGCTCAAACAGGATAAACAGGAAACCCTCATAAAAGTCACAGTTGAAAGGTTTTCTGTAACCCCCCAACATATGTTAAACATTAAACGTCTCTCAGCCAGCCAAAATTATCCAAGGTCCAGTGATTACAGTGCCCAGGAATACATTATCTTGGACCTAATTGAGAGTGACTTAATGAGTATTTTATTTCATGATTAGTCCTCGTTGGCTACTGAAGAGACAACATGGTGCCGATGGTGCCTGACTTATCTTGGTATTGCTGAGGTCATTCTGACCAGCTCAACTGCTATGATGATCAAAATCTAGACCTCCAAGCCAGTGAAGAATGTTGTGGTCCATCGAACCCCACAAACTCAATTGCAGATAACCCTACTTGATTTGCATGGGGTAGAAAGATGTTGAATGTTTAGTCATCCAGGGTAATGGATGGTAACTTAAAGGGACATTGCCTTTTCACATTGTTGAGGGTCCTATGTCATTTCTGTCACCCCTTAAAAATGACAACTTTCTTCACATTGTTGTAGCACTAAAAGGGTGTACAGTGATTAATTGACCAGCCACCTACTATTAGGTGTGTTTCATGCAGGACACTGATCTAAAGATATGCTTTACTTTGGAGAACACATTATAAAACAAAACAAAACAATTTTATATCAAATAAATTTGGATAACAGGGTCTGAGGTAGAAGAGTAGATTTTTCAAATTTTAGAAGAATCAATCACTTAAAATATGGTTCAGTTCTGAGGTTTTATAAGTTAAGTGCCCCTGTGAGAATTCATTTATTAAAAATCTAATAAACAGTTATGTAGGAAACAATCTATTGTGCAGAGGAAGGCATACTTGCACAATGTTTAGGTGGTTCTTTTGCCTTAGACTTAAAAAAATAAACTTATGTGTTACTTTCATATTTACACATTCAGTTATGATCTTGAGCAAGGTATCAAGCAAAAAGCTATTTTTTGTTTTTTGTTTTTCTATTTTTTTTTTAAGAAAGAGGTCATATATATGTCCTTTTTTGTCCAGGAAAGTCCCACTTTACGGCCCTATGTTATCATTCATTCATGTTTATTCATAATTCCCACTCCCCTTCATTCTCAGAAGTTTCCTGGTGCAGTTGATAAATTATGTGGTCACCTTATCAATAGGGTTTGCTCCACAGAGGAATGAATTTAGTGTTCACCTGGATATGAAATGACATTACACAAATAAAATTCAGCCAAGTCCTAGAGCAGTATATTAGGGCATTCATTAGTTCATTGTGTAATATTCAAGCTTTAGCAAATATATACTGAGCATGATATGCCAACAAACAATTTTAAGCATTATTCTGAAACTTGTATATAGTGGAGATACATATGTGAGTAGACTCATGAGTGTTTTCATAAGAAGGATAGATTATAACTGAACAAAAGACATGATTTGTTGGTTGCACCTCTCATTTAACATTTCACAATTCTATAAATGACAATTGACAATTAGCAATTAATAATGTTAAATGAGGAAATAGATTTGTAGAAGTTTCACATCTTGCTTATCATCACAATGCTCATAGCTAGAGAAGTTGAAATTCATAATCACACATTAAAATGTTGCATGTATCGCTCCATCATTTTACCTTTTAGATTTAATTAAGAAATATATTTTAAAAAACTTAATGCTTAGTAAATTGGACAGAGGGAATAAAGAAAAGGAATGCCTATTCAAAACAACAAATCTCTGAAATTTCAGGACCACCCAATTGGACAATTTTTCATTTGACCCTACCAGGTAAATTGTGATCCACATGAATAGAGTGTCAGGGTGAGCATGATTATCCAGTCTACAAATGATTTTGTGTTGCATAGATTCTTCCATCAGGCTGGACTGACTGCCATTTCACCTACTGTTCAAACCCCATGGAGAATGAGTCCCTTTTTTCTCCGCAGACTATCTGTTCTCTTAGCCGTCCTGTCTTTTATTCTTCAAAAGAAGCATCATGTTTAAAAATGTTACAAGTATATATAAAATCATAAGCATAAAGTCCAAAAGAAAGAAAACAAAAATAAAAGAAATACAAAAACAATGGAATACTATTCAGCAATCAAAAATGATGAACTAGGGACATTTATAGAAACATGGCTGGAGCTAGAAGGAATTATATTCAGTGAAACAAGTCAGAAGGCAAGAGAAAAATATCGGATGGTTTCACTGCTAGGAAGAATATGAAAAAGCAACAGCTACAACAAAAAAAAAAAAAAAAAAAGAAGACGAAGAAGAAGAATGAGATCAAGGAAAAGGGCAATTACAACCAAAGCAATCAAAAAAAAAAAAAAAAAAAACTCAAAAANGACGAAGAAGAAGAATGAGATCAAGGAAAAGGGCAATTACAACCAAAGCAATCAAAAAAAAAAAAAAAAAAAACTCAACAAGACCAAAAGGTCAAAGATAAACCAAAGGGAACATGGGGGGTGGGGGGAAAGACGGGAGGGAAAAGACAGACGGGGATGAGGGCAAAAAGAGCACGAGAGACTGAGGTGATGGTGCACGTGTGGAATGGTGGTGGGAACTCCCTGGGTAATACAAATGATGTCAAATATACGTAAATAAAGAAATTTAAAGTTTTTAAAAAACAGCAAAGAAATGAGCGACTTTAGAAATACAGAAACACACACAATACTGAGGTCAGACCAAAAGCAGAGGGAGTCTAGCTCGTGAAGGTGTTCAGAAAGTGACGCTTTTCCTGATGCCCACAAGTTGCAGGGCTATAAAGATATATAAGAAAAATTCTGGGCCTCCCTGGTGGCGCAGTGGGTTAAGCAATGTACTATGAAGTGAACCTCAGCCACTGCAGCACGAGTTCGATCCTTGCCGCCGGCCAGGGAGGGGACCCACATGGCGCAGCGGACCTCTCCTGCCTCCTCCCCTCAGCAGTGTGTTTCGGTCAGTCTGCCTGTTCTGCTCCCCACTCTGTCTCTGGTGAATCCTCTCACCGCCCTGGACTCTGGCCTGTGCCCCAGCTCTTGTATGCATAAATAAATAAATCTTTAAAAAAAAAAAAACAGTCTGAAGTTTTGAACTCCCATCTGGCTATGGCAGCATATAAAGAAACTTGTCCTGCCCTTTACAACTCCTATGAGTTCCTCAACTACAAGAAAATAAGAGGAAAGAAAATGAATTAATACATTATATGAAGAATAAGGCATGGATTTCTGCCAAATCTTTGAATTCCAGCACAGAAAGGGAGTTTTGGCTTGCTAAGCAATAGGACATTTTTAGAAGACAGGATAATTCTGATACCAAAGGGGTGTGTGTGTGTGTGTGTGTGTGTGTGTGTGTGTGTGTGTGTGTGTAAGAGATCAGTTGTCATTTATCTGCTACAAAGAAAACATTTGCAATGGCTACTTTCAGTAGTGTAGGAATAGTAAGATCACTGGAAGACAGGTGTATTCATTCCAGTTAGATTTGGTGGCATATTACAGGAAGCCTAAGTAAACTGGTTTAAAAGTTAGCTTTTAGTTGTCTTTAATATAAAATAGTTCAGTAGAGACATTCAGCGCTAGAATTATACCAGAACTGCCCTAACCCTCTCTTTTGACTTTGCCATCTGTAATGTGTGGCTGCCATGCTCAAGATTCAAGGGAGTTTTTGTAGCACTGGCTATCATATTCCCACTCTCTCCTTTGGAGAATATTCCTGGGGTCTATTCTTTGTGTTCCATAGCTGAAAGTCCAAACTTTGAATCTCTATTTTGAGACAGTGGTCAGAGACACTTTGTTTCAGAACTCTATACTTACCATAATTGTCTCTAAGATGGGGTATCAGTCAGATAAGAATGTAAAGTGCTTAGTAGGTACTGCCTCCCAAGAAAGAAACAGCCAAGTGTTGGTTGCATGATTATAGCACTGTGTTGGCTGCCATTGTTAGTGTAGGGTTACTAACTTCCAACTCCTTAATAATATCCTACTTACTCTGCCTGTGATCGTTTTCTCACAATCAGACCAAAGCATATCCATATACTTATTTTTCCGATTTTTCACTCCATGTTCTCTTTATTTACTCTCTGTACACTTTTCTGCTTGCCTCTGACTTCACCTCTGAAAGAAATGCCAATCTTTTTAGGCTGTCTTTGGGGACTTCTAAACTAATATACTCAAACCCGAACATATGGCATATATACAAGAAACCGATCAATAGTTCACTTCCAATATGCTCATCTCTTCCATCACCAGACCCACCAGAAATAATAATGAAAGTTCTCTATTTATTGCACACTCTCTTCCATACACACTACCCATCCCATGGTTTCCTTTAAATCAAATCCTCAGTTCTGTCTCTTGGTTTCAGCTCAGGTTTTGCATCCTCGGAGTGATTTTGTTGCTTGACCTTTCTGCCCTCTTCCAAAGTTCTTGGCTTACAAGCAGCATAATAAATTCCCAGTTCATCATCATTAACTGTCAACTGGATATCCACAGCCAGGTGAAGGGTAGAATAGGAACCCATGTCTTGTCACTAAAGTATGCTGGATCTCTAATAGCTCATTAGCATACCATACACAAGCATCCTGCTTTTAATTAGTTACGTGGTGTGATAATTAAGTAGTATTTCTCTGCAGTTTCCCCTTGTGTGGGGGAATAAGGGAGGGAAAGGTTGACTAGCAATGGAAAGGGGTGTTAAAGCTAAGTATAAAGTTTTAAATAATTGTGACCCTGGAGACAAAACAGCTAACAAACTCTCAAGAGGAGAAAAAAAAAATACTTTCCTCATGTTAAAAAAAAAAAATCACGCACCCCAATCTTACTACTAGCTATTTAAATGGCAGGGGGGGCGGGGACTTAAAAATATTTAAACCAAAGACAAAAACAAAGGATGTTTTTTGAGTCAAATGTCCTTGATTTTGATGTGGGGACACAACTGTGTTTCAGCATTAGCCCAGGTCAACGAGGAGAGGACAAAGGAAGTCAACTGCCAAGATTATAGCTGAGTAAGGAAACCTAATGTGGCTTTGATTGTTCAGCACAGAACCATTTCAGGAAACCTGTGTGTGAGCCTCAAAGAATGACCAAGAGAATTATACTAGTCGAATATAATTCTTTATTCTGACCTAATAAAAAGATGGAGCCCCACTTTCCTGGGCAGTTGTCATGAGTGGTAACAGGCAAAGGATTTAGGGGAAACTTCCATTTCAAGAATTAAATCATACTGGGACAATTATTTAGATTACTAGGACCAGAGCAGCAGGCCATATCAACTAAAACCATAACTTGGCAGAGTATAAGTTGGTGAGTTTCTTTGGAATGGAGAGCAGATGGCAGGACTATGAGCCCTCTATATGTGAATTTGAAAAGTTACTGTATCATCAAGAGGACAGATGTAAACCTGTTATGATATAAAGCACCAAGTGCAGTTCCACATTAAACCTCAATAGTAATATAGCTCCCTAATCTCTTGGAAACCATGTCTACTTCAACCAACTGCCAAATTCCAAATTAAAAAAATAAATTAGTAAGAGCCCTAGCCTTTCTCTAGGTGACCCTCAGGAAGAGTAAAATTCACGTCTCTGTGCTGTTGAGTCTGTTCTTTTTAAGTAAAATATGTGCAGCATTCTAAGTATTTTAATGAAGATATTTTCAAACCAAACTACTTCAACTAAATATCAATATGTAGAGAAGTAACAATATATTTGTAGTATATGAATGTTAGAAAACAACTGTCAAATCTCTAGGAGGATTAGCAAAAGAAATAGATGGCACTAAAATACAGTCTTGGAAAATGAGTTGATTGAAAATAGAATAGGACTGATTAGTTTAATATTTACCCATCACCATTATCTTCTTTTCTTTTCTCTCTTTTTAACCCTTTCCCTTCCAGTACCCTTGTTCTTCATACCAAAGAGACACTGAACAATCGTCCCTCTCTTCTGAGCTTAGCAGCAGTGCTATTCCAGCATTCAACTGGCTGCACTAGAACCATGGCTCAATGTCTTGAAAACCACCTCCTTTAGTCTCAAAAGGCCATATTTCATTGGCCAAGCCTGATAGGCAGTCAATTCCAAATAATTCTCTACTTTGGCCCAAAATGAAGTCCAGATTAAAAATGTAATCTGCAAGGAGAATAGACACAAAACTTTCTTATCTCTTTATCCCAGAAGAGTGAATTTTTTTTAGATAGTTCCAGCTATAGAAGAAGAAAACAGGGAGGTAGCACAATATACTGAGTATATTCTACCCTAATTTACTGAGCTAGTATACCTGTGTAGGGTTCTGCAGGCTAGCAGATGACTTAATATTAAAAAGTGATACCTCCTTTTAATGAGACAGGTGGTAACAGCCAAGTGTAAGCTGATAGGCAGATCCGTTCCATTGCTCTTCTGCCTGTAGTACACACTTATTTTCAGCAGAATACTCTTGGAACTGATCTTTTCTTTCCTTTTGTTTGCTTCACATTATCTCATGCAGTTGAGAGTATGCCTTTCCTCTCTGAGTAAGAAGCCAACCCCAAATGAAAGCCACAAAGTAAATCCTTCCACTTTCTGTAAAATCTTGACCTAAAACCCCACTACTGAATGTCCTTAGAAACCAAAGGGTACAGTATATTTTTCCATGCAGATTATTATTGGTGGTATTAGTAATTAGTTGTTTAGGTTGAATCTTCTACCTGAAAATTCATGCTTTTAGAAATTGTACTTAAAAACATAAAATTATTGATTAATAAAAAGCATAGAGTTGTAATTTTGATATGTATTTCATATAAGTGAAGCTGAAAGTATTATTCAAACATGATACTTAACATACATTTTATTACCAAATATGTGACTATAAAAAGACCCTCATTTTATGTGGTACATGAATCAACTTCCACAATCAAGAGCCTAGAGATCATTATGATTACCTTCTTGTCTCTATCCTAATCACACCCTTTGGTTTTACTATTACTAATAAATTAAATAAGCAACCTCTTCATGCCAACTTTTCTTCCACTCCTACAGAGTGTTATCTTCTATTTGACCATTAGAAAGCAGACAAATTTCCCCAGCAAGGATGGTTAGAGTGATAGAGCCCAACCCATCCATCTCTCTAATCAAACTATGCTTAAGCATTTGCAAAACCAGGTCACTGAGATTTCTACTAGTTGAGCACTCACCAAGCCAAATTTTTTGAGAACATCTGACGCCCCCAGTCCCTTCACTTGTCTCATAGGGGACTTGAAGAGGATTCCTGGCACAGAAAATTAGTAGTTCTACAGCTGCCTTTGACTTCAGGCTTCCTTTGTTAATGTTCTTTCCCTTCTTCTCTCCTTCCCCTTAAGCGTACAATATCCATTTGAACTCTTGCCCTGTATCCTTAGCAAGGTGTGCTAAGTGAGTCATATCCAGAAACTTCCTGCATTCTTTTCTTTGTAATGGTAGCAATAGACTCATCAAGTTTTAGTAGGTCTGGCAAGACATACCATTTCTCTGGTGCCCACAAAGAACAGAGAATGAATAGAAGCTTTTGTCTCCAATCCAGAGGCATAGAATCCCAGACTTTACCTTGAAAAAAGGACAATTGTGATGGGTTAAAAGTGGTAAAACCATCATTATTAAGATATACATTAATGGAAGGATCCAAAACCTAATTATGGAACCAGAGAAGTGAGCTCTCAGAATTTATATCACTTAACTTTAAGATCAAGGAGCCCAAGAGTGAAATCTTTGCTTAGGGTTTCTACATTTCTGGTAGTTAAGACAGAATTTCAGATTCAGTATCGCCAAGTCAAAGACACAACATCAGGAGGAAACTATTGATTCTGTTTGCAAAGCCAGGGAGTGAGAGCTCCCCCATGGCCTTTCTTCTTGTAGTCCTTACATGTAGATGAAAGAACACCTAAAATGATGAATAAAGGACTTCCCTGGTGGTGCAAAGGTTAAGTTTCAGCACGATGAAGCTATCTACAGCCACTGAAGCTTAAGTTGGATCCTCAGCCAGGGAGGTGACACATATGGCACATAGAACTCTCCTGTCTTGCCTGCTGCTCCCCTCAGCAGTGTACTTCAGTAGATCCATCTGTCCTGCGCCTCAGTCTGTCTTTGGTGAATACTCTCATGCCCCACACCTCTGACCTGTACCCCAGTTCTTATGTGCAAAAATGAATAAATCTTTAAAAAAGATAATAAAACAACCCACTATTTTTACCTAAATTTGGGTCAGAAAAATAATTAGAAAATGGTAGAGAATCCATTAAGCTGATTAGGACAGTTATCTACTATTTATTCCATTCTTTAACCATTCTTCTTATTCTTCTGTATACATCTGTCACATAAACAATAAAAAATTTGTTCAACCCTCTCACTTTAATTTAGAAAAAGATGTAAATGCAGGTACACATAGCCAGATAGAAGATAGCAGAACATTCCAAAAGCAAAGTTAGAACATTTTCAAAAGGCATTCCTGAAGATTCTTATATTTTGAAAAGTTACCCAGAGGTGTAGTAAGTATTTCTGGAAGAAACTAGTCTTCAGAAAGATTGGATGCAGGACACTTTGCTAATATCCTAGAGAAGTATTTTTTTTAAAACAGGAAATGGTGCAGACCACAGATCACTTTGAGCAAAACAAAAATGGAATAAATGGAATTAAAAGCTACAAGGAATACTGAGCTAAAGTGGAAAGATGCCATGTAGAGGAGAATCAGATGACAGTTTCTAAGTAGCACAGTGACATGCTGATGATTCAATGTCACGCTAACATAATAAAAATGCATAAGAGCACTGGCTTCATAAATAGATATACACTATCACAGAATAGGAAAGCTGTCGCCTATAGCTCCTATTTATACAGTAAGGTGAGACTCTAACTGGCATTGCTCTTCTAAGTTGGTGTGCCTCAGGATCAGAAGATACTGATAATTGGAAATGAAAGAAATACAGCAACAAAGATGATTATAGAACTTTAGCACACATGAAGAAAGATTAGAAGAATAAAATAGCTCTAGTTTCGCTGTGATAACTAGGAAGGAATATGCATGATCACTATCTACAAGTGCTATATCAGAAAGCTGTAAACACTAAGGAGGGAAAGGAATAATTTACAATACTTTGGTACCAAGGTGTATGTGGCTAAGGGTAATAGGATAGAATTACACTACGCAAAACATAATTTGAAAGCTCTGGAATATGCTTCAGAAAAGTTAATTGTGCACAAACTGTTTCACATGCCTGGAATGTTAATCAGTTGCATCTTCCCCCAGGTAACGCTCTGTCTCAGCTTATCCCTCTACCCCCATCAACAAACACTCAAGGAGAAGCACTTCACTGAAGGCCTACTCTCCCATAGGAAATGATGCCTTGGACTTTGGGCCTTGGGCCCAGGTTCTCCCTACCCAAGGCACAGATGCACTCTAATTGGCTTTCATTTTTCTAAATCTCCAAATGTTGTTCTGGGTCAGTCCAGAGAAAACAGGAATGGATGAGGAATCTGAGTCTTGCTGCTGTAGCAGTTCAGAAGTCCCACTTCATCCCTACCCTGAAGCCTCCCGCCTCAGTGTCCAAATACAGTTGTAATGGCCTGGCTGACCATGCAGTGGTCTCAAAGAGGGCCCTAAGATTCTGTACCGAGGTCTTAGAGAAATGATAAAAATTTCTAGTTTTATAGATACTTCATAATTTACTTGTATGACTTATATTTTTAAAAACAGGTATTAAATGATATTTGAAAGTCAGTAAATATGCATAGATTGAAGTCATGTGCTTTGTTTTTTATTTTTTTATTTATTTTTTTTACAATCTTTACGTTACTAGATAGGAGTCTCCTAGAGGTTAAAGAGTCCTGACTCTCTAGGGGTTCCAATACTACCAAATGAGATATTTGTGTTCATGTAAGCCCTTGGGAAAGTTGAAATGCTACACAAAAGAAAGAAACGTTTTACTGAAAGGATGAGAAAGAAGGAAAGTTTAGCACCCCTTCCCTTGTAAAATAATAACTATTCACTTGAGAACTTCCTGAATGCAGAAGGGAGGTTACAATCTCTTAAGTAATAACTGATACTTGGGAAATTGCAGGTAGAAGAATGAGGAGAAAAGATACAGAAAAAAGGGAAGTATTTGGAGATGAAGTAAAATGAGACAAAAAAAAGAGGAAAGTGCACATAGTAATGATATCACAGAGGATCAAGGCTGGTATTCATGGTGGGAGAGAGTGAAGAAGTAGGAGAGTCAAACACTCTTTCCTCTGAGGGTTTCTGTTAGCGAAAGAATTCCCCAGTCCCCTCTACACTTAGCCAGTAAGAGGTAATTAGGTTACAGCAGGCCTTCCTACCACATTGCAGCACACCAGCAGGCCCAGCTACACAACTACAGCTCTTATGTAGTAACCTCTAAATTAAAAGCAGTTCCATGTGTGTCACTGTTATATTGTATTCCAGTTGTGAAAGACAGAGAAATCTATCAAAGTGGTATAAGTCCTAAAGTAGACACACAGACCTGTATTTATAAGGATAAAAGACTTTTAAAATAGGTTTGGTGTAATTTTCCAACTTTAGTGTAAGTTATAGCTTGTTGGAACTAAAAATGAGTTAGTCTAAATTCGTCACCAAATTCATAAATTCTTTGTGAGTCAAAAAATGCTATTGTATAACATATAGTTTTATTAGGAAATGCAGCTATAGTATATTTAAGTGTTTCTAACCACTATGGTCTAATGTGTCATAAATAAGCAAAATAAGTGTTTTTGAGTAGTACAGTTAGTTGTTGGTAAGATAGCATTGACATTTTAAGATTGACATATTATTAGATAGCTAAATGTGTGTTGTGAAAATTTATCAGGTAAATGAATAGCAACTGAAAAATTTTGCAGAATTTTTTTATTATTCTAAATTCCTAAGTATGTTGAATAGCATTAGAGCATAAAGAACTGATAGATTTGATTTTAAAAAAATTCAATTCTTACATAGGTTTAAGCTAAGTTCACACACCTACAGATCAAGGCATTTAGAAAAGAATGACTACATTTGTGTGGGTTTGAGAAAGATTTAATTGATGAAAAACAGCATTCCGATGATTTTCCACACTGTGAGACATGAATCATTTACTAACAAAGTACAAACTTAGACCTAATAGCTATCCCTCCCTTCCCCCTTTCCCTATCCTCCTGTTTTTCAGTGAGTGGTCACTTTGCATTATCATACCTGTGAAAAGACATCTTTCATGCTCACCTGAAAATAGCACCTGTAATCTATTGGGCAATTGTTTTCATCTTCAGAAAGCAGAGTTAATATGATAATATAAAATTTTTGGACATTTTCTTATTAGTGATTATTGCTTCCCTAACTTAAACTATACCTAGGTGTTACTTAGACTATGATGTACTTCTATAAAAGAGATTTCCATTGCTTAATTATGGTATATATATATTTTTTTTTAGAATTCTGTTATTTTTCAATAAATACTTAGATAAAGATGTCCCTGACACTCTGTTTAGTACTCTAAATATAAAGATCTTCAAAAACACTGTTTTAAAATGGAGAGGATTTCTCATTCAAAAAACATTCAGAAAAATGGAGTAAGTTTTCTTAGTTATTACTAATGTTTAGTTTATAAAAGATATTTTAAAAGTTACTGAAATTTCAAAGGTGGCTGATACAAACAGTAAGAAAGATGATAACAAGGGTTAGAAAACAATTTGGGAGAAGACAGATTCATCCTAGATTTGCTCATTAATTTTGGAGAAAGGCGAGTGTGTTTAATCTAGTTGAGGAGGCCATAGAACTACACATTCTTCATTCTCTTATGATAATGTGTTAAGGGACAAACCAACAAGCTGGAATCAAAGGATTAGTCACAAGCAAGTGGGGTGATGGTTAGGGACAATGAGGATCAGTTTTAATTCCTCCCATTTTACCTGTTAATTTTCAGGATGTTAATTTTATAGTGTTAATTAATATTTCTTATACATAATGAAGCACAGCAAAATTCTGAGCCATTAAAGAAAGTCAAAGTATGTTTCTGTGTTTACTGAGGAAGCAAAGAAATACTTCAAAATGTTCAGTTGAAGTGTTGAAACCAGAGACACAAAGAATAATATTTGCTTACTGTTCTTTGATTTAACTAATGTTTCTGGAGTATTCACTATGTGTCAGAAATTCTGGATAATGAGGTTCAGGTGATACACAAGACTGTGAGACTATCCACAGAGGTCGGGGAGGTCAATGAGAAAACCCACATTCTCATTACAGTTCTCAGCCAGCTATCTAAATGGACTCTTTCTGTTTTGCTATTGTTTTATAACTAGCAGCAGATACTTAGAATAAATCTATAATGTCATATCTAGAAAGTACAGTAACTCTTGTTTCATATAATTCAAATTTGCTACATAAAATAGTGATACTGTCATCCTTTTTGAATACTTTTTACAAAATAATTCCTGCATGATTACTCAATTAATTATCCAAACAATGTCAGGAAACAGAAAGGCTAGGAGAATGAAAGGAAAATAAGAGGACCAAGAAAAAAAAACAAAAAACAGAAGAAGCGAGCAAGTCTCAGTCATGGACTGAATGCCGTATCCCCTACAAATCATGGCTCTCAGTGTGTGATGGTAGTGGGTGATGGAGCTTTGGGTGGTGGTTAAGTCATGAGTATGTCGCCCTCATGAATGGAGTTCTTTTCTAAAAGAGACGTCAGAGATTTCCCTGGCCCCTTCTATCATGTAAGGACAACTGGAGAGGATGGCCATCTTTGAATCAGAAAGCAGCTCCACCAAATACCAAATCCACCTGCATGTTGATCTGGAATTTCACAGCCTCCGAAATTGTTAGTAATGAATGTGTTTAAGTCTACCATTCTGTGAAATTTTTGGTGTAGCAGCCTTGACTAAGACGGCATCCATGATTGAAGAATGGTTTACCTATTAAGTATTTGAGACTTACCCCTCTCTCCTATTTCCTGGATTCTAAAGGAGAGAGTATAGATTGGGTATACTCCATTCGTAATTGTGAATCCATTTTATTATTCTGTAACGGTCGTCCGCAACGTGGGTGCTTAACTCTCTGCTATAAAGGAGATTAGAGACTATAACTTGAGGCCAACACTGAAAGGAAACCTCTGACCTCTCATCCTAAATCTAGAACTTGGGACCCATGCATTGAGCATGCCATCTTTGCAGGGATGTAGAAACCATACCTTGGGCCCGGCTTAAAAGTGCTCCCAGAGTGGGATTTGCAAGCAGATGGCTCGAAGCATGGTAACCCAAAGAGCAGGAGAGAAGCAGTGGCTGTGCCCAAAAATGAACAGGTGAAATGGTAAAATCAGGTTTGTTTCCTAATACTGAGAAATGATAAATTTTACACTCATACAAAGTGACTCAAAGGATGTCTGGGTGTAACCCATCAAATTCATTTCTTCTCTCTTTCTTCCTCAGTTGGAGTGGTGAACGTGAAGGGCTGTAATGGATTAGACTATGCCTTTTTATAAAATAGTGAGATTTTATAAAAAAAACTCAGAAGAGAGAAGAAAAACAGTGCCGGGAACAAGAGATACCAAACATGACATTAGAGACAATATGATCAGATATTTTGATTTTTTAACACTTATTTTAGCCCTTTACACACTAACCTTTTTGGTCTGTGATATATAATTACAAGTGAAGGCATATTATATATTAATCAGGTCATCAATGTACTGTTCTCTTACTCCCTCCAACCCATTTTTCAACTTCATTCAAGCAGCAAATCACACTATCAAAAATTAAAGATGGAAAACACCTGTGAGGTCAGAGTTTGATCAATCACTTGAGTAGTGTAAGGGAAACCAGTGTTTTTCAAAGTATTTTTTAAAAGTGATTTTCTGTCTCCCCACACTGGTGTGCACACAGATCTACCCAAATATTCATGCCTTACTGGTTGGTTTTTCACAAAGACAGGTTTTAAATGCACTAGAGGGAAGCAGCTTTTGCTAAATGTTTTATAACGTGTCAGGAAACCTTTATCGAACATTTAATCCAAAACCTGGCTTTGAACCAGGGAGGCATACAATTCTGTAATTAATTTTTTTTACCTTCTTTTGCTAATCGCTGATAAAAAGCTTAATTCTATTAACAACTCGACTTGACAAATTGCACTGCTCAACGGAAGCGTTTAGAAATTAATTATGCATTTTATTGCATTAGATCGGATAAACAGGGTTGCACCAGCAAGAAAAAGGAAAACTGGGAAAGAAGGAAAATGGTCACAATATACACAGCCCAGTGGTGTCTGACTGTTTCCATTATGACTCAATGTGTCACCTAAATAAATTAATAAATACACAAGCATCTCAAATTTAAGTAGGGTTTCAACTCTAGACTGTACTAATAATGTATATATTTTTCTTTTTCCCTGGAAGCATTCGTTTCCCCCTTGAAGCCCAAGGTGATTTGGATTCCTAGAGGAACCCTGTTCTCTAATTGTCATGGACACTCAACCCTTCCCCTTCTTATGTTCTCTGGCTTTTAGTTTTAGAACTCTCAGAGCAAGGCCTTTAGGGATTTAACTCAGAGTAGCAAATTGTAACAGTAGGTGTAATATTGTGCAGTCAAAGCATTAAAAAATGAGGGGAAAAAGATTAAATTGGCTTCCACTTCACTTCTCCAGTTAAAGTTAAGTGCTCAAATGGTCAGAAGACCATATGCAATTTTTATGGTTTTCTTTGTCTATAAATATACATGTTTCATTGTAGCAATTGAAAGAGTCTCTGGCCCATCATCAAATTGTAGTATGTGGCCTCCTACACTGTGTCTGCTCTGACAAAGATTTTTACCCTATAGCAAATTCTTCATGTTAAAGCATCGTGCCATGTGCTCTTATATCTCTGGTCAATTTTCCTTTTCTTGACTTGTGTGCTAAAATATATTGCACTTTAGGTTTTCTTCTAAAATTTAGTGTACTCAGTTGTTCAGTTCATTTATTACAGTTTGATAATTGTCAATTTGGCACATGAGTATGTAATTAAAACAAACATCATGCCAGTATTGCTCCATGATGATGAGTGGATCAAGAAGAGCGGGCCTTGCCTATAAATATCCACAAGAGAGGTGTATTATGAAGTGAGATGAAAATGTAGAGAAAGTGCCATCTCACATAGGAATACTGTGTAAAAAATAAAAGATGAAAGATCAGCAGAAGAGGTTTCCTAGTGTCCAACCTCGATAATGACTGAAGAGCTCCCTTCCATTCCAAAGAAGGATGCAAGTAAATTTCAGATAAAAAAATCCTCTCTTGGGGACCACGGAAAACAGATCTGAGTGACTTACCAGTCCCCAACACAAAGTGAATATTCTTGGCAAAATTATGTTTTTATTAAGGAAGTTTGAGGAAAATTGCATTATGGGGACAATTTTTGGATGCTAGAGAATTTGGGGGCCACTGTTAAGAGTGTCTTTCTAAAAGATTGATGCTAACAAGTCAAGCCACTAAACAGGTGAAATCAATGACACTTGCTCCAAGTTTGAATTCCAGTAGAATCCGACTCTGACATGACTGAAAAGAGAAAGTGTTAAAGAAAAACGGGTTTTATTTGCTCATGACATGCAGAAATGGAAAAACTCCCCTAAACACATCTTTACCATGGCATAATTGCATCTCCTTCTTTTAATCTCTGTGTTTTTGATCTATTCCCTTCTCATTCTTGCTCTGGCCATATCATGCCATTCTCCTTTGCTGAAAAACAAGTAGGCAGTGGTGAGTGAAATGCTCTTATTATTCTATTTGTTGCATGAATGAATATAAGAACTATCAAATCCAGATCTAATTTATGGACAGACTATAGGTTACATTATAAAATGGGTACAGAAACTTTTATCGTCAACAGATAATTTTTACTTCAGTCTCTCCATTGGATGATGTAAGGGCTTGGGCTATTTAGAGATATAGCATGGTCCCTGTCTTTAGAGACTATTCTTAGTATTTGGGGTGTATTAAAACAAAGGTTACTCTACATATGAAATCATATTAAGTGCCCCCCACCATGAAGGATGGGTATAGTAAATGCTACAGAATTTTGAAAGATGGAGAACCATCGTGTAACTGGAAGGGTGGAAAGAAGCACATGCTGCTTAAGTTAAAGTACATCTAGAGTCTATGCACTCGTAACATGTTATCATGAGTTTGAGAATGAGCATGACCTTGCTAAACTCTTTTGAGAACAAAGAACTCTCACCCTGACCCTTCCAAAAGTTTGAACCATGTCACCCCACCCTGTTTTCCTCTCATTGTCCTTCACTCATAAATTTCAAGCTTTTTGGTTTTCATTTTTCTTGTTACTTTAAAACTTTTGAGTTCACTGAAGCACAGCAACCACTGATGTCCAATGTATAACAGTAAATGAGAAATTTCCATACTTGCAAAAGGAACCTATAGACACCCTCCAGTAGACTAGATTCAGGCATGTGGAAAAGCAAGAGAATGAAAGTTCATTGCATTTAACATGAAACCAGGATTCTTTTTTTCCTGTGCCTCTGGAGTTTTATTTTGGGTTTGCTGTGAATTGTTATCTGAAAGATAAAAGACAAATAATAGCAATGAAAAATTGTTGTAAGTATCAGATGTATGCCATGTTCTAGAAAAATGTGTTTCTCCAGGGAGTTTAGCTGATGTTTACAACCACCACAGACATTCTTTGTTTGGGAATTGGATGTTGCTGATGGAAAATATAACCTCCTATTCTCTGTATTTCCATGGGTGACATCTGATTACTGCAGATCACATTATATGACTGGTTGATCTATGCAGATGGTAAAGGGTGTTTTATTTCTATATTTATTCAATTTACAAACTGCATTCATGCCTTTATAATACTAATATATCAAAAAGATCCCTAACTCTCTCTTTAGGAAGACAGAAAGTCAGGTCATGTTCTCTGTGCACAACTGTGGTAATTCTCTAAATCCAGAATATCTCAGGGACTGCTGGTTTAGCTCAAAATCATATTAGTCAAAACACTCTAGAAAGTCATAGTCTTATTCAATATCTACTGTTCTTTTTTTCATTTTACTTCAAATAGGCCTTTCTCTTTGTTGATTAGGACTTATGTGTCCAGTTCAATTGATTCATTCCCTGATTCTTAATAATGAGTATCATAGAATTGGCCTTCCTGGAGATTGCTACAGAGCAGGGGGGGAAAAAAAACAAACCCTTAAGGTTAACTTTCTGGTGATATTTGTAGGACTGGGAGAAACGCTATTTACAGAAATGGTAATGTTGAAAGCCTGTTAAGTATATATTTATTGCAGCAAAGTTTTCCTTGAATTATTCACATTCATAATGCTAACATATTTTCTTCTCAGAGAAATCCAAGTTATTTATTAAAAATGTGTAGCTACTTAGAATCACAGGGACTCATGATTCCAAGTACTCTAGAGATTTTCCAAATGTGCCATCTATCTCCCATATAGTGCACCCTCCAATTTTTTACCACAAACCACCATGGTAAAAATCAGCAATGATGAAATTCTTCAGCTGCTGCAAAGACTGGGTTACTCTCTCTGTCTTGCCAATCACCAGCTACCTAAAACCAACTCCCTATGGTGATCTTTCACTGGACACCTGGAAAAATCTCACTTGGTAATGATTTCATGAGGGCCTCTTGGTATGAGATCAGTGGGTTCTTTCTCTAGCACCTCTGGATAGTCTCTAGTGGTGGCAGAACCCCTGCCCACCGCCTGCCCCCGTAAGTGTGCACCAACACCAAGGCTATCACATTTGCCTCTTTGTGTTTGTACATTGGGGTGCATTTGCAGACTCCTGCCACTGGATTCACTGTGTATACAGAGGCCTCCAGAGCCCCCATGTATTTAACAACAATGAAAGTTAATGTTGCTCCTAGCCAGCAGCAAACGGAGCTGAGACACTCCTAACGAGAACTGACACAAGGAAAAATACTGGCTTCTTGTCTCTCTTGTATGTTAAACAATTCATGAGGTTTGGGGTTGAGTGAGACATTTAATAAACATTGGCCGCTTGGGCTGCCTACAGCTGGTGATTTGTCACTATTGGTCAAATGTATGAGAAACAGAATGAGTTTTTCAGCTTCGAGGACTTAAGGCTTAACAAATAATGCCATTTACCATCCATTTAAATTTAGAGGTACAACATGATTTAAATGATAAGCACTAGATTCTGGTAAGTCTAAAAAAGCCTCCCTGAAGATGAAATTAAGATATTTGCATATTGAAAGCTTTCATTTAATCACAGAACTGGAGTTGTCCTTAGAGGCCAGTGAACCTGAGGTTCCCTACCTTTTACGAGAATTCCTTCTGAGGAATAAGTCATGGTTACCTATTGTTTGACCAATATGCCTTACCTAACTCACTTACTTTAAAGAGCTACACTCTCTAGTCCTGCGATGAAAGAAATGACCAGCCAGACATTAATAATTTTATCTCGCCTGTTCTATCTGTATTTGTGACCTCTCCTTTGCTAATAAACTGCCTTCGATATGATCAACCTGGCTGAATTACTTGATCAGCCTATTTGGCCCCCATGACTGACTCCTGTTAGAAAAGCTTGTTTGGGAGTGTTTGCTACTCTTCTTGTTGTTTTGTTGCTAATTTTTACCATAACTATGCTTCCTTCAAAAACTAACACCGAAGTTTATGATTAAATTAGTAATTGTAGATTCTAGAATTGATGAAATTCTTTTTTTTTAAAGATTTATTTATTTATGCGTACCAGCACTGGGGTACAGGCCAGAGGTGTGGGAGGGTGAGAGGATTCACCACAGAGAGCGGGGAGCAGAACAGGCAGATCAACAGAAGTACACTGCTGAG
>JAGFMF010011737.1:1661252-1720757 GCA_019455555.1 Galemys pyrenaicus | reverse complement strand
CCTCCCTGGCCGGCAGCAGGGATCGAACTCGTGCTGCAGTGGCTGCGGTTTGCTTCATAGTGTGTTGCTTAACCCACTGCGCCACCAGGGAGGCCCGAATTGATGAAATTCTAATGAGGATGGATTTCATGAGAGAAATCATAGTGAGATTGATGCTCAAATCACCTACTTCTCATTTAAAGTAATGGAAATTTTTCCCAAATAAATTTGTTTTAGCACTTCCCCATGAAGGCAGGAACATGATTATTAAAAACCATAGCTGTGGCTCTTCTTCCATGTCTTCCCCAGGAGGGTCTGAACATATGGCGACAAGAAGGTGGCCTGGGACAGCTGATCTGCTCCTTTAGGAATCCCACTTAAGGAATGAGCTTGTCTGTCATTCTCTGCTGGAATGTTTTGCCCCACCTATCAGAGAGATGAGCACATGGGGCACAAAGTGTTTACTTTCTCTTCTGTTTTTAAAAATAACTTTCTTTATTTCCCCTTTTTTTGCCTTTTTTTAAATCACAATTTCAAGTGCCCAGAGGGAGAGGCAGAAATAAGCTGCTCCATGTTGACAATAATGTATGGTTAGTTTCTGAACAGATGAGTTCCTTTTTGGATCTTTTCTTGAGAGGGGTGAATTGAAAATAAGTGGAAGGCAAGGTACAGGAGGCAGATACTTTTAATAAGTGTTACTAAATGCATAGTTAATAATAGAGTGCTTTCTCTTAAAGCAGGTAAAAAGTCCCAGAATCTACTGGTATGGTACTCAGGATTTGACATCAGATCTCAGGCTTCAAAATAGATGTACCTGCACTTGAAACAAGTATTGATAGGGAAAATAATAATACTGTGATAACTCTTTAAACTAGTCTGGCAAGGAAATATAGCCTGCGTTCCATTGCCAAGCACCCTGTTATTCGTTTTATTGCATTTGATTCTATATGGCACAGATTCTCATTCCACGGCAATAAAAGACAAAGGATCTGGAAGATGAAGATTTGTAGGTTTTCTGTTTTTGTTGCTTTTCTTGTTTGTTTGCTTCTGTGGCAGCACTATCAAATAGTTGAGTGATTATGAGGAAGTCAGTTATTTCTCTGAGCTCAGGCACCTTGTTTGTAAACGGGGTTTATAATAATGCTCATCCTAGGGTCCCTGGGAGAGTTAAATAAGATAATATGCTTGGGAACACTATGTATAGTATAAATGACCATTTCAAGTGTAGGGAGTTCTCCAGAATGTGATATTGTCATTACTAAAATTATGTAATAATCGTAAATTTATGCTGCAGAATAATACTGTCCCATAACTTTGCATCAGTGTGATCTAACAGGTCTGAACAGTGTTATCTGAGACTGTCCTACTTATCAAGATTCAATATTAAAAACTCTTCTGAGTCAGAACTACTGTATCCCAGGATTAAGTAAAAACTTACCCTGTCTTTCAGGTATCAGGGAAAAAGGACTATCAAATAAATTGACTAAAGGCTTTTCAATTCTGAAATAAGAGAATATTTTTTTAACTCCACCTTAGATCAGCACACACTCTGACGCTCTGTCTCAAAATCATTATTAAATTTAAGTATATTTTAGGGCCTTCTCAGATGTGGATATATCAACCTGAAGAGTAAATGCCAGCTTTTCACACATAAGTTCATATGTGCGTGTGTGTGTGTGTTTATACTTATGTCTATGAACATACACCAACATCTTTGACCTGGTTGCTTGCATGAGAAATCCCATGAGGCACAAGTCAGGCAGATCAGAGAAAAGCTCAAGACCAAAAGACCAACCTCCCTGGTGGCGTAGTGGGTTGAGTGTTGTACTGTGAAGCATCTGATGCCTATCAGCTTGAGTTTGATCCCTGGGTAGGGAGAGGACCCACATGGCACAACAGACTTCTCCTGCCTCGCCTGCTGCTCCCCTCAGCAGTGTATTTCAGTTGATCTGCCTGTTCTGCTCCTCACTCTATCTTTCTCTGGTGAATCCTCTCACCTTCTGTGACTCTGGCCTGTACCCCAGCTTTTGTATGCATACATAAATAAATCATTAAAAAAAAGAGACCAAAGGGTCCAGATGAGTTGACATACAAATTGAGCATATCGAGCATATTGAACATGACATAGGGGACAGTCTTTTCTTCTTTAGCTGACTTTTGCCAAGCCAAGCTAAAGTTTACAGAATGGAAGAGACTAAGTGACTTATTCTATCCCCATTGTTCCGGTCCAGATATCACAGCTGTTTGCAATGCCTCTTTCTTTTCTTTACTTGAAGAAATCCACTCATCATTCAGGCAAAGTACTATTTCCTTTCTGAAACCATTACTGATTTTTTCCATAATGCAAGCCTTCCTCCTTGCTCCACAGTGAATTAGTTGAGTGTGCGTCGACTGTTCTTTGAGCTTCTAGAGGACAGACACTTGTGTGCTTTGTGTTTGTAACTCTAGAACCTAACATGGTACTCAACTTTTAGTCATTATCACTACCCAGGTGATTAGCAATGCTACTTGAAAGAATATGTCTTTGAAAATGTTTGTGGGTTCATAACCTCCTGCAATTCTCACCTATACTGTATGGACTCAGCCTACTGTTTTCTAGAGGTCTCTAGGTGTGCACATTCTGTTTCACTGTGATTTGGGCAAAGAATAAGTTAATCACATCAAGCTCTCTCAGATGGGTTAATTTGGCCTGTCAGTGACTGCTGTTTGGTGTTTGTTGTCACTTTAATTCGATTACATTAGTCACCTGTACTTTATATAGTCAACGGCTTGAAATAGATCTTGGTTAGAAATGTCTCTTCTTTCTGGGTTCCATCTTTGGTTCCAGACAAACATTCAGTTTCATAGTCCTCCCTGCTTTCTATCCACAAAAAATGCTTCTCCTCTCTGTGTTCCCAGAAATGTCCAAATGTTTCTTCCTTTCTAAAATGTTATTATACTCATTCATAGTGGGCAGGAAGGCATGGGACAGGTCCTCTATGATTTGGGGAGATGTGTAAAGGAGAAGTCCTGGAGACTTTGGTAGCTTTTTCAGGCATTTATCGCGCTTTTGACATCATAGGCGACCAGGTACACGCATTGGGGAGCCCAGGGGGCCAGGAGGTTGGTAGGCATCCTAGCCCCCGATGAATCTTCATGCTCTCTAGGCTCTCTATTGCTGCTGCTTCTCCTGCTTCTGCTTATGCTCGCTCCCACCATTGGCGTCCCCGTGAATCTGCCCTTCTATAGCCCACTGTCTCAGCCCAGGTGCACCCACCTACACGTGCTCACACCCTACCTCAGCTGCCTGCCATCAGGCACACGTGCAGAACTGCAGATGTCTGTCATTGACACTAATGGTGGGAGGGCAGGAAAACCTGATCGCTTTCATTTACCCTACACAGTGCTCCAGATCTTTGAAGTTTCATTTTTCTTTGTCACATTGGTAGGATTTTCATTCTAAAATCAGCAAATTATCTCAACATGTTGATTCTCTTAAATATTTATTCAGTGTGTATTAGAAGATAATATCAATATCATATGATAATCTGTTTTACTTACAAATGAAGAAAAAGATCAAAACAGAAAAAGATCCAGACAGCTGAGATATATAGGTGTCACTATAGATGTAGGGAGAACCTGGTCTGGGAGCAAAAAGCTATTACATTTACTATGACTATTTGTGAACAATCAAAATCCAATTCAATACAGAGGTAGGGTATCATAAAAGTAATTTAAATGTTAGATGATGGTCATTCCTGGACTTATAATTCTCTCAACTCTCTCATCACTGTAAAGATGAGTACAATGACCTCACTTCTGTGTTGAAGTGAAAATGGTATGTACCCCTACATGAATTGTTAACACTGTACAGTTCCATAAAATTATATCAGCTCATTTTCTATTATTTACATATCCATTTTCTATTCATCATTTTATTAGTGAGAAGACTGTAGTCACACACACACACACACACAAATGAGGATGGAAAATATGATATGAAGCTTGTTGCTTTCAAAATGTTCTGAAATTAATTTCACCTCCACCCTACTCCACCTCTCTCCTGCTCTATGAAAATACTACCAGGGCATTCACACAGTAGGAGAAAATCTTTATGTCCTGTACCTACGTCATTATTTCTAAGACTGTCCTCCCATTACTTTCCAAGTGAATCCTTAGCTGCCTCTCCCTTCCCCACGTGTATCACTTTGGATGTGACATAGGGGGACCACACCTCCTCCCTCTCCTTGCCTGCCCCAAGGTACTCGTGGAGCTCAGAGAATGACGTGAATTTGGGTTGTTTATCATCATGCTGAAAAATGGAAGGATGGCATCGCTACAGGAGCAGATGGCACTGCACGCTTGGCATAATTTTCTCAGACAACTAGGACTAGGGCTGCGAATCCTGGCATTTGCCTGCTGTAGTCATTCACATCAAAACATAACAATGAAAATAAAGTACTTTTGCAAAAAGGTATGGAGATTTTAAATTGCATGCATTTAAGTATCCTAGGTGCCTGCTGTGTGCATACAACATGGTTGCACTCCTAACAGTTTTTATCAAGCTAAATTTTGAATGTGAAAGGCTTTTTTTATATATCTTCCTATATATTCCCATAAATGTACTCAGGAAGTGATATATCAGAAAATTGCTTTTAATCATGTAGAGTGTATTTGAAAAAAAATGAAAATAAAAATGATGGGATAAAAAATAATGTATTTTAACATCTTAAAGACAAATATGATGTGATAAAGGGATCATTTATCTTTGTTTTAGAAAATTTGAATTAAGATTCTACTATTTATTAGCTGGGTCATTTTAAGCTAGTCAAACCTATTTGATGTACAGTTTTTCTTACAGGGAAAAATGAATTGGTTAGACAGGATGGTTGCTATGATTTCTTCTAATTTTAATTTTCTCTGATTTTTTGCTTCTGTAAGAATCAAGGCAAGAATACAGACCACCTACCTTTTGATCTATTTGTATTCTTCCTTCTTTTCTTCCTCTCTTTCTCCTTCCCTCCCTCCTTCAGTCCTTTATCTTTTAGTATAAAGAACCACAGAGCAAAATAGAATCTAACAAAATTGGCCACAGGAGTCAATACACATTTTATTTCTAAAGTGTGTTCTACTTTTTCTTCTCTTTCTTCCTTCTCTCTTCTTTGAGAATCAATACTTCTGTGCCTCAATTCTGTTTTCCTCTGAGAATATAAGCAACTTTCAAGGAAATGACTATCATCTCTCATGTGTTTGAATCAACAAATTTATATAATCATTCGTTCAATAAATTCTGTTCCTATAGGGTGGTAGGCTGCAGCTATACAATGAAAGCTAGGACACATCCACTGTCCTAAAGGTATTGACAGTTGAGAAAGAGACATTCTACCTACAAATATATAGTATGGTATAATAGGCTTTAAAATAAAACTCAAAAGGTACAAGCAATTTTGTTAAGAAGATATAGGAAAAAAGAAGTTGCACTGGAGTTGAATTTTCAAGGAATTGCTATCATTTCTCCAGAGGAGAAAGGAAAACACTTTTATTTAAGGGAACAGTATATACTAGAAGTAAGGGTCATGAAAAGGTCGGATCTGTCTGGAGAAATGTGAGAAATTTTATATCTTGAATATAGGTTATAGATGAAAAAGGCAAGAAGTAAAGGCTAAGAGGAAAATATGGACCAGTTTTTTTTTTTTTGAAGGGTTTTGAGTTCCTACCTATGACTTTTGTATCTTACTTTTTAACTCATAAAGGATATCAGTGTTTATGTGCAAAATTAATTATCATGCTCAGATTATTTGTTTTGTAACATTATAATTTTATGTTAATTTCAAGACTATTTTACCTGTGAAGAGACTGGAAACTCAAGCCATTTGAAATTGCCCAGGAAAATATTTGTATGAATTGCAACCAAAATTGGAAAGAGGAAAATATTTTTTTAGGTAGGAGCAACAAAGTTTGATCACTGATTAATGAATCAGGATGTCATTGTTTATTCATTTAATAATTACATATTAAAACTTATTATGTGTCAGTTTAAAAAAAAAAACAGTTCCTTGCCTCCTGGGAGTTAAATTTCTGATGGTGCAGGGATATACAGTACTCAGATACACAGATTAATAACATTATCTGGTCATAATCTGCAGATCATTCACATAGAGTGCTTGTAGATAGGGTGGTTGTATTTTTTTAAAGATTTATTTTTATTTATAAATAGAAGAACTGGGGTATAGGCCAGAGGTGTAGGGGTGAGAGGATTCACTAGAGGTAGACTGGGGAGCAAAACAAGTGGATCTACTTCCCTACTGCTGAGGGGAGTAGGGGTGAGACAGGAGAGGTCTGCTGCGCCATTTGGGTCAGCTCCCAGGATTGAACTCATACCGCAGTGGCTGGCAATAACTAGACAGTGCTGAGACTTTAACTCCTGGCCACCTGGGAGGCCTGACAGGGTGTTTGTTCTTTAAGTTGGTGCAATTAGGAAAGTAGTACTGAGACAAAGAGTAACAGAGAATATGCAGATACAAATAGAAGAAAATATTGCAGCATGGGTGTGTATTCCTATTGTATAGTTTAAGTGAATGAAAATAAAGGGAACAGAGGATATTTGGGAAAGAAGATAACGTCTTCATTAAAGACACATTAATTTGAGAACATGAATTTTCCTGGGAGACAGTTGGAAACCTATCTAGATTTAGGATAAGAGATCAGCTCAATGGACATAAATTTGGGTTAACTAAATTATATAGGAAAATTAAAGTTACGATTGTGGTTGAGAAAGATATAAAGTGCAAACTTTCAAAGAGAGAACCTAGCTTAAAGCAACAACGTCAAAGTTTAGGAAATCCAGTATATAGACGCACAGGAAAGCTTCCTTAAGACAAATAAAAGATTTACCAAGAAACATAGAATATTTCACTAAAATTAAACCACCTATTTAATAATCACCTATTCCGCTTTCCCTGACACTTGTCAGATTTATAATTTAGAAATACAAATCTCATCATTGTAAGCCTTCAGATAATTTATAATGGAATAATTAATTTAGGCCTTTAATTAAGAATTAGTAGTCATAAATTTTCTTTCCATCTACATTTGGTTCCATAGCAACATATGACTTGTGAAATAAATAAAGGCTATAACTGCATAGATAGCCTATCTTTTCCCAAATTGTATGGATACAGAGAGAAAATTTTGGCTACAATGATAAGCGTTCTAAAATCTGCACTCTTAAGGTAGCAAGCTCAAAGCTATAGTATGATTTGAGTAGTTGACTTCAGGAACTTAGAAGTTTACAGATATTTCAGTCCTCTTATAGCCATTTGAATTCTGTTTTCACCCTGGCAATGACAACTTGCTGACATATGGGAGATGAAAAAAGAAAAGAAAATACTAGTGCATTTCTTCCCTATACTAAGGAACTAAAACATGCTGCCCCCATAGTAGTTGCTTCTCAGAACCTATCCTCACCCTGCCCTGCTCCTCTCTCTAGTAGGAGTCTGTGCTCCATGGGATTGATTCCCAAGGTCATCCCTGCTAAGTGGACCTCATGGTGAGCTCAGTCAGTGGAAGGCATGGTGGGAAAGTAGAAAGCAGGAAATAGGGAACAGCCAGAGTACGTCTGTCTCTTCTCTTTACTCATCTTCGGCAGCTGCCCAGTCTCCACTGTGACTCCAGATCCCCAGGACAGGCTGGCATAGTTTCACTTTCAGCCTCTCTGTTTAAGCAGTGACATTGCTATCTCTACAACTGGAAAATTTGAGTAACTTTCCTGCTGTTTCCAGTCACTTTATCACCATATTACTCCTGATTGACGACTCATCTTCTGTATCATATATTTATCAAGTCCCTACATTAATTTCCTTTTCTTTCAAAAATGAATAGAGGATGAAGTTTTTAGTTTATACCTTGAATAACACAGTAAAATTAGCAGCTTATGTCAAGGTAAGAGATTCTAATATTTTAATATATATTAGAATAGAATTCCATAAATATATTTTTCTAGCTATGGTGGAGGACAGAGTGAAAAATAGTCCTTTTTTAAATATTTATTTATTTATGCATACAAAAACTGGGGTAGAGGCCAGACGTGTGTGGGGGCAGCAAGAAGATTCACCAGAGAAGGAACGGAGAGCAGAATAGGCAGATTTACTAGAATACAGTGCTGAGGAGAGCAGCAGGTGAGATAGGAGAGGTCTGCTGCACCATGTGGGTCACCTCTGGCCAGGGATCGAATTCACGCTGCAGTGGCTGGCTAAAGTTTCATAGTGTTGAGACATAACCCCTTGTGCCACCAGGGAGGTCCCAGAAAATAGTTCTCAGATGCCAACTATTAACATATTATTTTATGTTTAAGTTCAAGTTTGATAAATGGAACATACTTGGGCTACAAAGGTCAGTGCATATTTGTAAGGGGAAAGTGAATGAAAAGTCTTAGAACAGAAAAGAAACTGAAAGAGAACAAGGACTGGGAACACATGTTAAAAAATGATAAAAGGGCCTCAGAGAGAAAAAAATCCCCCAGAAAAGAAGGAACAATGGGTAAACAGGTGAAGAACTACTCGTTCATAGAGGAGGACGTGAAGCTGACACAGAACATGCCCACAGTGACGTGAGCCCCTGTAGGAAGGGCCTGCCTGAGGTGTCCAAAGAGCCTTGTCCATGCCCAGCTCTTTTCCTCCCCCACCATCAACCTGCTAATGCTTTTCTAATAATTACCATTTTTGAAACTATTTTGGCTGTTAAAAATGTTTCTTTTTAATAAGCTGATTAAAAGAGGCTGCTTATTAGCATAAGCTCTTTGCAGTTCAGTCCTCTTCCTAATTAAAAGCACTCATCTGTGGAGACCTCGATTTTCCCCTTCTCTCTGTGATGATTTTTGGATATTTTTCCTTGGCAATTTGTTTTTATTTTGCTCTTCTTTCTTTTGGTAGTTTTGTGCTTGTGTATTCCACAGAGATAGAAGCTATTAGGGAAAAGGACACACAGTCTGAATGTTTGAGACAGGAATGTTTAGCCCACCCCTGTGGTTAAGTTGGGTCTAAAAGGAAAATCCTATCTATGTGGTAGTTGTGCCAGATTTCTAGGGTGTCATACATAAAGGTAAAAGGGAATGAATCCAAAGCAGTTGCTCTATATAGATTCTATTCCCAACATTAAAGATAGATGTCCATGGGAATTTTCCACCTTTTAACAGTGAGAGTGTTGAGAACACCTATCTGGGAACTTCCCCAAGACTCCCCTAGAACATGGGGATATTCATTGGCTGACATATGCTGATGATAGCTGTACCTGAACGACACAAATGATCCTTGAACAGGTAAGTAGCAAGGGTAAGAAACAGTTAGGTCCATGTAGTGTGAATGATCTTGATTTTATCACTCTTTTTTTTTTCCCCATTTTTAAAAAAAAATGTATGTCATTTTCTGGCATTTTGGAATTCAAGTTGTAATTTTAAAGTCTAGAGAAACAGGAAGTCACAAGTTTAGTGCATGAGCTTTATCAAGACAATTACATCCCTGTGTCTGTGAATATATGAGTGTGTTTGTACGTGTGTCTCTGTGCATGAGTGTTAATACTTGAACATTCACTTGCCATTCTCTTATGATTGGCATTCCAAGTCATCCACTTTACTCTCCCCATGGAGGACGATATATTTTATAGTCATGTAGTGAGGTCGGCAACCCTCACAGAAGAATACCTGGACTAGATTCCCTTTATTCTACACTTAGATTATCACAGGTGACATGACACAAATGCAAGTCTACTACTCATGGTTTCTGAAAGCATTGCTGTATCTAACCACATGGGGAGAACTAAGCTGAATTCACTGTACTCTTGTGAATCATCAAAACCTTGCAGGGAGGTTATGGTTCTAGCCTATAACCATGCTCCATGATCATACATGGAGTAAGTGGATAAATAAAACCACAAAATTCAATCTCTTTTAAGTACTGCAGGTAAAGTGGTTTAGCACTACTGCCTCAAAAAGAAAAAATTATTACATCATCATTTCATCTTATAGTCAGTGCATTTTCTGCTGAAACCAAAAATTACCAATAGATATAGAAGGTCTTAGTATAAAGTTTATAATTTTTTTGCTAATTTTGGAGGAAAGGTAGGTGAATTGGAATCTCCTGAACTGATTTTACTGAGAACAGAGAAATTAGAAAACCAGCATGACAACATGAGGAAAGGCCATAGATCTCATTCATTAAATAGATACATGGCCCTCGTCCCCTTCTTCATGCTTTCCCTTCCTGGGTATCATACACCTGAGTTGGGGCCATGGAGTCAGTACTCCAGATAGGTGGACTCAGAAAATGCTATCTGCTTAGCCATGGCCCCACATACTCTACCCCTCTGTAGTCAGGACAGGTATTTAGAGAGTTCCCAATTATTCAGAGGTGAGGTAGAGGTGGGAAAATTTTTCAGATTTACAGCTATTATGCTTCCTTTCTAGACTTTTGACTGTTTTTCAAAAGTATTAGCCAGGATCAAAACAATGATGTAATGAGCAAAAGCCTTGATTAACTTAGTGAGGACCAGAAGGATCCTGTTGTTTAATGAGTGTTTAAAAAAGCCATTACTTAGTAGGAGAGAACTAGGAAGGACCAAACTATTGAGACCCTTGGAGGGGCGATTTCTGAGGTGGTTGTGGTAAAGGCATCATTTCTCTAGAGTGTGGCTTTGAATCTGAGGAGATTCTGTCCCCTAGGAAACAGTTGGCAGTGATTAGAGACGAGTTTCAGTTGTCACACCTTGGTAGGGGCAAGTACATTGGTATGAGTTCTCATACGCAGTCCACTGAAGCAGCTGGAATACTGTTTAATATCCTGCCATACCCAGGGCTGTCTTTCCTGATAAAGTATTATTCAGCCTGACATGTCAATGGAACCAAAGCTGAGAAGTTCTGCATGAGGGATTTATTTGGAATGGCCTTTCCATATCAGCCTCTTGATACTCAATCTCTCCTTCAGTTCTAGGACACGTATGTGAGCTTGGTTCAGTGTGCTATTGTTGTCTTACACAGTGACAAAGGTGTGGCTTTCAATGTAAATCGACCTAGGTTTGAGTCCTAGTCAGTGAGTTGTGTGATCTCTGGCCATGGACAATCATCTGTGGACCTCAGCTTCTCAGATATAAGTTCAAGAATGTCTCTACGGTTTCTCATGGGGACTAAATGTTAGTGAAAATATTTAATCAATGAGGGCAATTAATAAAGGATAGGGGTGGAGTAGATATCCTATAGTTATAACACCTATGTATTAATTGGATCAAGAGCCATATGCAAAGCTGTCATAGCTGGCACAGGGCTAGGTGTTCCATTCCATACTTTGTTACTTTGTATATAACAGCAAAGCTTTTTATTCACCTTTTATTTCCTGCTTTAGTCACTTATTAACAATGATTAGCATTGCAACCATAGCAGCTAAGCAATTGAAGAGAGGAAAAAAGGGGTAAAATTTGTCAAATTGCTATTGATTGGAACATGTCACTTAGCTTTTTAGCACATTGAACAAAGTCCACAATTAAAGATAAAGGAACACCCTATATGTCGTTACCGATACAGGTGTTAGGCTCTCCTGTGCTTGAGTCCTTGTGAGAAGGAGTGTAGAAAGCGGAGAGAGGTTTTTAATACTATGTTAAGATAGTAGTAGGTGGTATTCCAATTCCAATAAATTATATTCATATAGTTATATTTTTGAGTTCCCATCAGAAAATAAAATGAGTGTCTTTAGTTTTATATTCGAATTTTCAGTTGATTTATTTCAAATAGAAAATGTCATATTTGAAAAAATACAGTGTTTAAATTATAGAGACATAGCATTTTTGGAACAGAAATGACCTTATAAATTATGTAGTATAAATTTTTTTGTTTTATAAATAAGCCATCTCAGACCCTCATAGGTGAAACAATATGCTAAAAGTCTAAATCATGGAAACAAAAAAAAATCATGGAAACATTTATGAATATTTCTATTTTTCTTTCTGTTTTTATTAAAGTGACAATGGCTTATGACACTGCATAAATTTCAGGTGTACACATTTATCAGCATCTGTATATGCATTATGTTTGTCACCGAAAGTTTAGTTTCCATCCATCCCCATATAATTGACCCTTTATCTACTCAATTTATCTACTCACTTCCTTCTTCCCTTCTAGTAACCATTCTGATACTGTGGTCTAACAGTACATTTGTCTAACTGTTTTCTCACTTCTTCTGAGTCTTTATCCTCTATACATGTGTGAAATCATAGTATATTTGTCTTTCTCCATTTATTGATTTATTTTACTTAGCATAATGACTCTATATGTCCATCTATATTATTGTAAATGACAGGATTTCACCTTTTTCTTTTAATAGCTGAATGGTATTCCATTGTGTGTCTGTGTACTTGCCATGTATATACAGATAGCTATCTATCTATCTATATCACATATTCTTTATCTGCTCATCTGTGGAGGGGAGCTTAAGTTGTTTTTACCTTTTGAATCTTATGAAAAACACTATGATGTATGTGGGGGTGTAAATATCTTTTCAAATTAGTATTTCTGTATTCTTCTTTGAATATTTCTTTAATTCACATACTAATCTCCATTCACATATTTCAAAACAAAGTACTTGAAACATGAACTTTTACCAAATACTGTAATACAAAAGGCAGTGTGTGAGCCAAAAAAAAAAAGTTAACTAAGCACTTATGTAGCATACAGTAACTTGTATTATTGTATGAAAATTATTTCTTATAATCACTCACTTGCTATCATTTTATGACCTGGGTTGGGGGGGGGGGTGCCTTTATCTTACCCATTAAACAGCACAAAATACCCATACTTACTCACTTAAGATGCCAGGACTCAGTGATATGTGTTTTATCATTTCAAAAGAGAAATCAAGGTGGGCACAAATAATAAATTAAAGGTATAGGTTAAGGTTGGGTTTGGGCATAATTGACCAAAAGTATGACCATAAAAAGAGGTATTTGGTATTCTTTCCTTTTACATATAGTATGACTCTCAAAACACAGATACTTGAAAGAACAGAATTGAACCTTTACACTATAAAATGGATTGGAAATGAATGAATCCTTGCTCAAACTCTGACTAGTATAACTTGTATTATTTTTATTGTATGTGTTTTAATGAGAATACACAACAAAATTTAAATCATAAATTGTATTCAAGAGTTTAATTATAAGCAAATATGCCTCTAGGCCAACACAAATATGTTTTGAAGAGAAAGTGAAAGAAAATGGAATACTGTACTACAAAGCAAGGGTTTCTTTTTTCTGGTTACGAGTGAATGAGGTTCATTGCTCCTGATGTTTTTGTTGTTGTTATAATCAATGTATGTGGAAAACATCAGTCCTGTGCAAATGCCCAAATAATTTTTATAATAATAAACACCATATATATTTATTTACTGAACACCTACTATCTCCCTGCTGGGATTTTCACATTATTTGGCTCTGATTTGAAAAAGTGGTATTCAGAAGTGAGATCTAAAAGCTAGAAAGTAAGATTCCCCTTATTGTAGTCTAAATCCCATCATAGTATTTGAATTAAAATAATCCAAGTAAGATTTAATCTTCAGTCTTTATTTAATTCAAATGTAATAAAAGAATATAGAAGGCACATAATAGTGGAGGTATATTACTTCCTTTACATAGTAAGGCCATACCTTGAATTCATTCTTATCTCTTCAGAATAAAAGATGCTGTTTGCAATCAGTGTTCTGGTAACTTCATGAAATAACATAGAATATATCAAGTGAGAGACACATAAAGATAGTCAAATGACACTTGTTTATCTTTTATTGATAAACAATATTACTTTTAAAACTATGTATAAAAACCAAGATATGGAGATTGAAGTTTAGATTACCCTCACCCCCATCTTTCCCTATGTCCCTTCCTTTCTCCTTTCATCTTTGCCTCTGTGCATTAAGGCATGTGCATGTGTGGTTTTATAGTTAGTAAGGATACACTTTAGTACGAAAATGAGAATTTTAATGTTGGCCTACTTGGTTGTAAGTCTATATTCTCTGCACTATAATAGCATGTCACAAATTATGTCTCATGGACTATTTCTTCTGTAGAATTTATTTGTGTTACAGTAAAAAAAAGAAAGTGTTCCTAGTCTAAGAGTTTGGTGGATATTGATTTAAAATCTTTTTTACAGGATTTCTCAGAGCTTTAATATGTTTATTTAGGCTGTGAATTTTCAAAAAGCATACTGTTATCTAAACTATCTCAAACAATCCACATGTTCCATAAAACATTTTCTGGATGTGCATTATAATTCATAATTGGATTATGAGAATGGATTTTCTTCAGAAAAAAGTCCTGTAGAAAGTAGTTGCTTCATCTCCAGTATCAAGAATTTTTAGACTCATGTCCTTAATTTAAGAGCAGAGAATTAAAAAAAAAAATAAAAGCAGAGAATCAAGAATTAGATTGTGGAAGAAAAGAAAAATGTCACTTTTCAACAGAGGTAGTTTTTGTCTTATTTTTCAGGTAACACAGTTAAAATAAAGTTTCTTTTTTAATAACACTATCAAGACTAACACAATCAGATACTAATTTTATGGTTGAGTTTTTAAAAAGAAATCATTTTCTTTTGGTGGAATAAGCTTCCTTTTTAAAATAAATGATTTAAATGAATGAATGAATGAATGAATGAGTAAGTGACTCTCTCCAAACTGGCTACAATGTCCTTCATCATGTTTTTCTCTTGCCAAGTTCTATCTTTTTATGTATCACACAGCATTTGGTCATCTCATGAATTATTCTCTGTGTATGCCTTTTCATTCTTTCTTCTCTCTAACATTCCTATCCCAAGAGAAGTTAAAATGAAAAATGAATGAGTCTGTATTCTCCAGTCCATGAGATCTGTGATCAGACCTGTAAAAACCTAAGAAAAGTCCCTATTCAACATACAGGACAGAAAAAGACTAAAATATCACTGGGAGAGTGTTTGTAGACACAGGCTGTGTCTGTGCGGCTGACTCCGAGATCCCTGATCTCACTGTATTTGCTTCTAAGAGCCAACCCTTAAAGCATTTGAGGCAGTAGTTGTGCAGGTGCCAGCTGCCAGTCAGCAGTTCTTCGCTTGAACCAGATTGTAAGTCCAGCACTTCAAGTGGAGAGACTGAACCAGTCAGCAGGAGAATTTTCTGCTGCTCACAGAGCATGTTGCTCTGCCTTCTGGAACTAGGAGCAGAAGAATCAAGTAAACCATGTGACCATTACACATTGAAATGCATTGTGAAATTCATAGAGGTCACTGGGTATTGGTAATTCACTTTAAACTGGTAATTGACTATCCTTTCTATCCTGGCCCATTTTCCCCCACACTGCTTCATTACTTCAAGATCCATCTTTTCTTGTGTCATAAGTGTAATCTAGTCCATCATTTCTTAATTAAAATGTGGCTGCACATTTTTTCTTGCAATCTCTCAGATGTGTTCTTAATGGCAATTTCCTTTTCTGCAAAGTTCTAAGGAATGATTAAAGAATGCTAGAAAAAGAATCAACAGTGTGCTATAACTTTGTCAGTGCCACACATCTTGACAGTACATTGTCAAGCATCATAAAAGCAAGGGGCCACGGAGGGTGTTGCAGGGATGGGAGGTTGTAGGGGAAGTAAATAAATTTCCTTTGCTTGCTAATTTCTTGCTAATGTGGCAAAAGGATGCTTCCATTTGGTGCAGGTCTCTCCCTAGTTTAAGTCATTCAGCAGCTGCTCAGAAGCCTATCTGACATCTATCAAAGCTTAGCTAGATTCATTTAACCTAATAGTTCTATTTTCTTGGTGTTTAAGACTTGTGTTCACCTGAGACTCAGGACCTTCCTTGCCTCAGGCAGCAAATCTATCCTGTTGTTTAAAAAAAGGAAAAAAAAAAAAAAAAAGACTCCTCAAACTCTTCTTCTAGGTTGAACTAGCAGGAGTTAGGTTGATTTTCCTCACTTGGAACTTGCAGATACTTTGTGGCCAATCCAGGGCCTTCATAAAGCATCTGGGCAGCTTCTGCAGGGTTCAGCAGACTGTCAGCAGGTTTTCCATCTAAACATTGAATGGACCAAGTGAATATTTTTCTCTAAATATCTGGTTGCAAGGACTTTTACAAATTCCCCTTCTACAAATAAAGATTGCTTCAATAAGAGATTATCAACTTCTTAAATCTAAAGAATCTAGTTTTTAAAATCTGTGGATTTTACAACAGATGGAGAAGTAAGTCATATAGTTATGATTACTACCATTCTCTTGGAAAGCTGTTATCTAAAGATGCCAGTGAAATAGGCCCAAACATAGGATGACTTTGAATTATTTTTTTTGAACTTTCAAGAGATTATCTGAAGTCTTAGCACCCCTTCTTATCTTACCAGAGTCCATGAAAGAGCTGTTGGTTCATTGTGCATTTCTCCAAATGGGCTTCATTCATGCACCAAGACTACAGTCCTAAATCTGAAAGGTGAAGTATATACCTATTTTTATGTGTAGCTATGAGGATGCATTTTTGGTTCACCATAACATAAAGACATAACAGAGATTCAAATCTCAACAGGGTAGAACTTCCAAGGCAAGTTAGTCTATAGAACACTAAAAAAAAAAAACCAGAGAAATCTGTCTTCTAGATATTAGAATAGAAAGTTTGTTAGGGTGCTAAAGACATTGCACAGTTATTTACCTGATGTGTGAGATATGTAGAAATTATATGTTCTCAGTCAGGGTTGACATTCTTTTCTCCCTAATTGTACCCCTTTTTCCTGCTTTCTTCCTTTGGTTCATCTCTCCATTAACTCATTACTGACTTCTTGAGGTCACAGTGTCCTTTCCCTTCAAGCAACTCTCATTTTACTGAGAGTACCAGTGCCTGTAGTGTTTATCCACTTCTAAGTGGTTTGTGGAACTTAGCTTTTGTTTTCCTAATGAGCGAATCAATTCTTTGATGGCAAGTGCTCTCTTGCTCACAGTTTCTGTATCCTCTGAAGTACCTGGCATAATCCTAAGATACATACTAGGATTTCATTTAGTACATGTCTGTTGACTCATTGATTGTAATTAGTTTACAAAATTTAGGACACTGGTACATTATGCTAATTGAAAAGAAGTGGTGACCCTTAGATAGAAATGGGACACTGCATTCAGGAACAACAGGAGAGTGGAAGACCACGTAAGTGCATCACGATGGGAGGAAGTCAGATTTTTCGTTCCCGCTTTGTTATAGACAATGATTGAATTTGTCAGGACTTTGTCTCATAAAAAGAAACAGGCCTTCCACTGCATCAAGTATTAAAAAAAAATCAGGCAACAGATCTAATTAATAACAATATAAAAGCCAATTTCACAGCCCATTACTTCAAACAGACTGATATGAGAAAGTGGAAGGGGGGCTTGAACAAACATGGGCGTTTATGTTTGTGGTCTTCATAGTGACCCAGAGCCAAACTGGGGAAAAGAAGAACTTCTTTGTATTCCCTCACCAGCTGATAGTTTGGGGCTCCATTAACCCAGACTGTAACACAAAGGAAAAAGAAACAGGAGAAAATTTAAAGCCCGACCCTCTCAGTTTGCTTCATTAATAAGGCTGCAAACTCTTCGTCAGGTTTCTCCTCCCTTTACCCCTCCCTTTCTCTTTCCATTTCGTTTAACTGAAGGCAATTCATCTAATTTTAATTAATTTTTACTTGCAGCATTATCACTTTGAGTATAAAGGAAAAAAAAGATTTTTTTTTTAATTACAAAGCTAACGGCATTAATTACTAGTACAGTAAATGCATCAGCGCGCAAAAGCCGAGTAGATTCCAAGGAGCTGAGGCAGCAATTGGTGAACATCTTAACAGCTGGAAAAGACTTAGTCACAAAGGAGAAACCTTTCTATGGTAACAATATGAAGTCTGTCTTCACACTGATTGAGCCACTGTTTAATTGAAGGTGACAAAGCCTATAGACTGGGGACAAAACTCTAGTGCCTTACAGAGAAAAGGTTACTCAGAGAATCTCTCTGGACTGCTCACTGGATCTTCTGTCAAAAGAGAACCCAGGAATTAAACAAACTGGAATATTTGCTTGGTTAAAAATAAGCAAAAGTGTTCTACCCACAAACTTGAAGGTCCAATATGTAAATCACCATAGAGCCTCCACTGCCTTCTTGTGCATTCTATTTGACAACCAAAAGGTCATGAAGAAATATCCTTGTGTCTTGTAGGTAACAGAACAAGTGGGTCCCTATTTCTGCCTGGATATATCCTTAATCTTCTGCCAAAGGATTACAGACTACACCTCTATCATTATCTGTATATGGTTCAATAATTTACTGCCAGACAATTTCTGCCCTTTGTTTCTGAATATTTCTGTAGACTTATCTAAAACCTTCTGCTACAAATCCACCATCATATCTTTGTCATTCAGCTACTTGCTCGCTCTTTTTTCCTTCCATTACACTATTTTAGTCAATGATAATGTTTAAGTATGACACTGAAAACCTACCTTTGCCATATGTAAGATCTTAAATTATTTAGAGAAAATAGAAATTTGGCCAGTTATCACCGAAGGCTTTGTTACCCTTGGATACCTTAAACCTTCTTCAGAAATTCTGCCAAACATATCAGACCTCTCTTCCCTTTTGTGTTATGCCATAATTTTCTCAAATGCACAAAATTTCAAATGGAGATAAAATAATTTTTGCTTTTGGCCAGAACCACTATCTTTCAATAAATATTCAAAATGACTTGCACAAAGAAAAGAAAGAGAGACCCCTAAATTATGTTCTCTAGGCCTTTTTATTTTCCTTTTTTTATTCATATATATTTAACATTGATTGTGGTCCCCATGGATTTTCCACCACCATTTCACCAGTGCACCATCACCTCAGTCTATTGTGCTCTTTCCACCCTCATCTCATTCCCTCTCCCCTCCCCACGAAGTGTCCCCAATTTGTCATTGTCTTTTTGTTTTTGTTGTGTTTTATTTTGTTTACTACTACTACTACTATTATTATTATTATTACTGTTACTATTATTTTCCTTGGTCATTTATTTGGTTCCCTTATATACCTCCTAGGGGTGAGACCATCCACTATTTTTCTTTTGCCTTCTCACTTGTTTCATTGAGTATAATTCCTTCTAGCTCCAACCATGTTTCTATGAATAACTCTAGTTTATCTTTTTTGATTGCTGAATAGTATTCCATCATATATATGTACCACATCTTCTTGATCCAGTCATCTATTTTGGGGCATTTAGGTTGTTTCCAGGACTTACCTATTGTAAATAGTGTTGCAATAAACATAGGGGTGCAGGTTTTCTTTTGAATCAGTGTTTTTGTTCTTTGGGGTATATTCATAGGAGTGGGATTTCTGGATCATATGGGAGTTCCATTTTTAGTAGTTTGAGGAACTGTCACACTGCTTTCCATAATGGTTGGACCAGCTTTCATTTCCACCAGCATTGTAAGAGAGTTCCTTTTTCTCCATATCCTCACCAGCATTTGCTGTTGCTACTTTTTTTTGTTATGTGCCATCCTCACTGGCGTGAGGTCGTATTTCACAGTAGTTTTGATTTGCATTTCTCTGATTACCATAGATGTTGAGCATTTAGAAAGCACATAGCTATTCCTTTGGCCTCATTACATGGGATTCTACTAGAAAGGTGATGCTGTAGACATCAAGGGGGTGGGCATGATTTAAATAGGAATGCCCTACACACATTACCATGACAAAACTGGGGAGTCTAGAGTGTCACCCAGCAGGCAGTTGGCATTTTCTAAACAAAAAACAAAGGGTGAGATTCTTACCAAGAAAATTAATGTTTATATTGACCACATTAAGCATTCTAAGAGTCAAAATAGCTTAGAAGATGTGAAAGAAATTGGTCAGAAAAAAAAAAGAAAAAAGATATTATTGGGTTTAACTCAAGTACCAGTCTGTAACAAACAGTGGAAAAAAGCCCGAGCTGCTGGAATCAATTCCCTGTGGATGTATGGCATGATAGGTGAGAGAAACAAAGAAAGACTTCTGGACTATTAAATATACATACACACACACAGACACACACACCGGGAGATATAGAAAGAAATATATAGATATAAATATATAGATATGATACTTATTTTGTTTTAGGGTATTTTACTTCATATTCTTAATATTAAAAGAGGATATATTAGTTTCTGCAGGTTTAACATACTTCATAGCATTTTTTATATAAAAGTAGCGTTTGTGGTTGTAGGTGTGAACTTTACCACAAATTACAAAGGTGTTTCTATGGGAAAAGCCTGTTGACAGTTCCAAATGACTAAAGAAATTTTGAAATGCGTGCTTTGTATACTGGCAATTGCCTGTAGTTATTGGTATTCCTATGGCAAATTTATTTCTAACCTATCAAAATTTAAAACAAGCAAGAACTTCCAGTTAATTTTAGCTCTGTGGCATCAACATTGGCCTGAATTTAGATTTTATTTGAAACTATTCTAAGAATATTATGGCTTCTAGATTTCTCTCGTTTTCCTTAAGTTAATAAATCAATCTTGTGTTCTGATATGTATATGAAAGGCAAACGTCTCTGTTCAATTTTCTCTGAATATCTAAATTTGATGAAATAAGACTATGAGTCCCCCTAAGAAAACAATTTCAAAGGAAGTTTTGTCATCTTCTGTTTTGTGAAATTTCCATGAGAATGCTTACAATCCACAAGGGAAAAAATTGAAGAAATTAATTTCTGAATTTGTCCAAATGTTTATTTGGATTTCCAGCTGTCAAACATTTTTACTTCATTTTTAATCCAAATGCATTCACTAATCCCTAGAGCAAAGTGATAGAGCTGATATGTCCCAAGTGGTTCCACAAGTTATCATTTGAAAGAGCCTGTGGGAAACACTACCTGAGATATAAATAGACTACCTGCCTGCCCAATGCCCCTAGCTCCCTTCAAGAGTAAAAAGGAGATTACTGTTAATCTCCTTTTGAAAGTCCAGACCAGTTTTCTTATGGATGGGCATTGATTTATTTGACACAATTTCTCTATGACAATAGTTAGAAAGGATCTCCTTTCATTTGCCAAATTGTGTTCACATTTAACAAGAACAACGTGACCACCCTCAGTACCCACAACATTGCAATACCAAGGAGAATAAAAGTAAAAGTATTAGTGATAATTTATTGAGTACTTTCTCAATGAGTCTACTAGTATATTGTACCAATCAATTTTCAGACACATTTAATCACATTTTCTGGCACTATTATCACTACCATTTCACATAAAGAAAATGAGACTCAGAGAGTTAAATGCTTTGTCCAAAGTGACATGATTACTAGGAATGGAATTTGAACTCAGCCTAGGTCTATATGATTGCAGAGCTTGAGTTATGACTAGTCTACTGATACTAATAAGGACATTGTACATTTGGGCATGCTTCTTTCATATTTAGGTATCATTTAAGAATGACTAATGGACTGTTTTGTGTTGACAAAGTTTTAGGGTTTTTTTTAACTTTTTTATTTATGCATACAAGAACTTGGGGCACAGGCCAGAGATGTAGGGGAGTGAGGGGAGTCACCAGACACAGAGTGAGGAACAGAACAGGCAGATCTAATGAAGCACACTACTGAGCGGAGCAGCAGGTGAGACAGGAGAAGTCTGTTGCACCATGTGGGTCACCTCCCTGGTTGGGGATCACACTTGTGCTGCAGTGGCTGCGGACACTTCACAGTGTGGTTCTGAGCCCCTTGCTCCACCAGAGAGGTTCCTGTTGACACAGATTTATCATCCAATACTATCACAGGAGACTTTGTGAAGGAATATATTCACTACACTTTGCATCCTCTTCAGAAAGGATCTGGATGAGTATAGGAAAAAAGTATAACTCCAAACAACATTTGGAGGATTTTTTAAAATAATAAATTTACAGAAAACAAGAAGAATATTATTTTCCCTTTTAAAAGCAAGTTCTATTCGTGCACATCCCATGTTTGCATTTGGGACCAGTCTTATTATACCACTTTGCCTCCCCAAACCAGGTCTTGCTCACTATATACAAACACATATCAATGTGTTTAGATAGCTATGTCCTATATAAGATTAATGGGAATTAATAGAATGTATGATGCTTTATCTTTAGTCTCCTTTGGGCTAATACCAGTCTGAATGAATTTTATAAGACTTTGATAAATTATGGCTGTTGTGACACCAGCCATTATATAGTTGAAAGCTATGATCCTTTAAAATGTGAATCATTACTGTTGATTTTTACTTAATAGACAACAAATGGGACTCTCTCTTCCATAGGTGACCTCATCTATAGAATTTCTATAAAAGGTGATAGAAGAAAAGAAAAAAGGAAGTGTGAGAGTATAACAAAAATAGGGGGTAGATAGGTGGGATAAAAGACAAAAAAAATAGAAAAAAAAGGAGGGAATTTTTCTGAGAGAAAAATAGCTTGACATATATATGTATCAGAGTGGTTAACCCTAATCTCCAAAACACCTTTAATTTCTTGGTGATAATGACAAAGATAATCAGGATAGAACCTTGGTTGCCTATTCCTGAAAAAAAAAAAAATCCCTTGACTTAAATTTGTTTCAGGATAGAGGACTCATGAAGGAGGGACTGCCATTCACAATCCAGTGGTGGTGGTTTGTGAGAGATGATGGGGCAGTGGGTTCATGGAGCCTGGCTCCTCAGAAGCTACTTAAAGCATGGTTAGAAGAGGTAGTATTTCCATCACTTCATGAAGTCCATCTGTGGCATACAGCATTGCATTAAAAAAAATAGAGCAAACATTCTTGAAAGGACTAAGCCATCTAATATATAATTCTGCAAGGATGTAGGCCATAAAAGGATAAAGAACAACCAATACTAGATGTCACTGACTTTAGACAAGGAGTCCTGTGGTATTACTAGAGCTTTGAATGATATTTCCGTGATCACAATATAAGGCCTATAGGATAGAGGATAGTGTCACTGGGAGACAATTACGTGAACAGCTTCTGGTGATAAAATAGAGCAAGTGGACTATTCTATCCCTCTAGCAAAGATCAACAATGGAATGAGACAGAACCAAGGAGTACCAGAAAGAAAATTTAATTTGCTGAAATCACCTTCTAGTAGAAGTAAAATAAATGGCAATTTGTCAAACTTTGATCTTGTCCCTCTGGGTTAGACAATCAGCTGTTTTCAGAAGCTGAGAAGATGGGTTATCATCTGAAAAGAGGATGCAACATGAAACTTGAGAATGATTAGCAGTTTGGTACCGAATATTCAGGAGAATGGGGTAGGGAGAGAGCTATGCATATTAGTAGATACTGTTTTTTAAAACAATTTATGACATTTTAGCAAGACTTGGGGATAGAATTTGAGAGAAACCTGTCTCTTGTTCACTGTTCGAATCAATGATTTTAAACTGAGACAAAGGTGTATGTGGAGAAGCACCCTGAAGAGCGTTCCGTTTGACTTTGAAAGCTGAACAGCTATGTGCATAGAGAAGAGAATAAGCCAGTTAAAAAGGCACAGAAAAAATTGACATTAGTGCTTTCCTTTCAGTTATTAGAAAATGATTTATAAAACCGAGTGTGTATTTGGAGAAATGATTGTTATTTTAAAGAATCACATCACAATGTAAGACACTTAGGGCAATGTTTATTTTCAGCATTTTATTTGTTTTTTCAAATGCAAAAAAATAAGGTAGTGAATAAACAATTATTGTTTTGTCAGGTTATATCTCAATGATTCATTTTAAAGTCAATTAAAGATAATCACATTTAACCCCTAAATAATGATCATTTTAATTTAAAAAAAGACATCTTCCTACATAGCTTCAATGTCATTCTTACATAAAACTCAAGCAGCAATGATTTGTTTAATCTTTAATACCTTCTACTCTGACTTATATTAATTTCTTAAATCTGCTATGATAAATTACCATAAACTAAGGAGCTTAAAACAACAAAACTTGTTCTCTCACACTTTTTGAGGCTAAAAGTCCAAAATCAATGTGTGCAAGAATGTGCTATCTTTGAAATTCTAGAGGAGGAAATTTCTTTGCTTCTTCCAGCTTGTGGTCGCTGTAGGCAACATCACTCGGGTAACCAGTCTGCAGGTCACCTTCCCAGCTGTGCTTGTGTGGTTTCTTTTTCTGACTGTGTCTTCTCCTATAAGGATGCTAGTCATTGGATTTTTGAGGCCACCCTAAATCCATTACGATCTCATTTTGAGATTCTTACTTAATTATAGCTACAAAATACTTGTTGTCAAATCATATCATGTTCACAAGGATAGGGAGTTGGGAGGTGGACTACCTTTTGAAGGACCGATATTTAATCCACTCTGTGGCTCCTATTTGATTCTCCCTCATTTATTTCCTAAAGTACCCTTTACAGCTGATTTGTTCACTTTCAAGATTCATTCATTCCATAGGCATTTAAATGGTAAGCTGAAAAAAGCTTTTTCTGATAAGTAATCAAAACTTCTGTAGACTAACTTAACTTATGGATTAATACTGAGCACTTCATATAGGATAGACATCCTGTCTCAGGTGCTGTGTATACAGTGGTGAACTAAGCAAACAGAGAGTTATTCTGAAGATTGCTGTAGTGCTGGCAGCACTGACACACAGACAGAACCTTACAAATGTTGCTTTAATCTGCATGAACGAAAGGAACACAGCTTACATGCACAGAGACATTTGTGTTTTCTTTGCATTTTTGACCTCTTAAAATTGACAAGGTTTTTTCTCAGATTCTCAGAATTTTTATCATGTGCTGTTTCACAAGTTACATGTTTATAGGATCTTTATAAGCCAACATGATCAATGAGGAGCTTGAAAGTGGATAAGGAAAGATTTTCAGTAAAGAAGGTAGAAATTTTGGAACTATAAATAGTACCCTTTTTATTCTGTTTGTCTCTTTTAAATTAAATGTTGATTGTGTTATCTAGTTCTGAATTTTGCAAACTTTTGTCACATTCCATTGGTTCTACCAGTGAGTTGAAAAGTTATTATATCAAGAAAAGGAAAAAGCCAAGGATAAGTGAATAATACTATTTTTTCAAAGACTATAAAGTGATTTCTAATATTACTTACCTGGTTTTTGGATGTGACATGTCTGACTGAAGAAATATTGTCAAATACTTGAGTATCCTTGGGTGAAAGGTCTAATTAAGTGAGCTTTACTATTTTTATTATTTTCTGGGCATGTTAAAATAATTATGATTGGATAACATGAAAAGTTGTTCCTTGAAATAGCTAACTCGGCAGCTTCGTAGGGGAGGTTATGATCTTGGACTTGTAAGCCTAGTTGAGTCATTAAGCAACAGAGAGCACAATCTAATTAAATTTGACATCCTCACATTGGGAATCATACCCACAGGTAGTACTACAGCATGAAACTTCAGGAAGGTATTTTTTTTAAAGAAAGTTCATTAGACAAAGACTGGGGGGGAAAGTTTGAAAATGAAAATTTATGAAATCAGCAAAGGGACCGTTTTTCAAATATTCCCCCAGAGAAGGAATTAGATCTGTGAAAGTATCAGCAGTTTCCAAAGGGTTATACAATCTTTTAAGCAGTTGGTATTCACAAAGGTCAGATCTCAGGCAGTCACACCATAGGACTTGAATCACTAAGAACCCCAAGTCTCTCACATGACTTCATACTGTCACAATCGGGCCTCCCTGGTGGAGCAGAGAGTTCAGTGTCAACTGTGAAGCACAGCAGCGCGAGTTTGATCCCTGCCCAGGGAGGGGACCCACGTGGTGCAGCAGACCTCTCCTGCCTGGCCCATTGTTCCCCTCGGCAGTGTATTTCAGTCTATCTGCCTATTCTGCTCCCCATTCTGTCTCTGGTGAATCCGCTCACCTCCTGCAACTCTGGCCTCTACCCCAGCTTTTTTATGCATAAATAAATAAATCTTTGAAAATAAAATACTGTCACAATCACATGACATACTATCAGAGAACATGGCCTCTTTATTCTTTAAACAAAAATATTATGATAGCAAGATTTTAATATCACCTCAAAAAGATCTCATAAACAATATCATTCTTTTAATAAAAATCTAACATTTTCAAATTTCTTTTAAATGTTTATATGAACACCTTGAACTTTGTTGAGATATTAGTGCGCAAATCATCTTATGGTTTGCTTTTCTCTTTAACATGATAGTCTAAATATTTTCAGTAGTTTTAATATTCTTACATATTTTAATATGTATAATATTTGAGTGAACTGATATGCCACACTAGATAAATTTTCTAAGTTTGTATATTTAGACTGGTTGATTTGTATTACTATAGGTACATTTCAGTTAATTTTTGACCAATTCAAAAGTTCTTAGTATTAAGTAAGAATGAAATATTTGGTGAAGAGATGAATACAATTATTTCTATCCTTTCTTGGCTTGTGTTACTGGGAAAGTCATTATGATTTTAGAACTTCTATTATTCATCCAATAGTTATTTCAGTCATTGTATGACTATGTTACTTTCAACCACCCTGGTATTTATCTGTTAAACATCTGAAAATAATTATAGGTTAATGGTTTCTTTAGTTTGCATGCTTTGTGTTATGTCAGTTACACTAAAGAAGAATATTTCACCCTTTGTGTAATTTACGTATTTAGTAAAGAGGATCTTTATGGAAAAAATACAGAAATCTATTAAAAATTGAGTAAAAAGATGAAACATGAGAGCAGAGCAGTAGAGGCAAAGAAGATATTAAATTCCTCCAGAGTCCACTCCAGACTTTTACAAAATGGTGCCCACTGGCTTTGTTCTCTTTCTTTCCTCATGGTCCAAAACACTGTTTTACTCTGTAAAAATATGTCAAACATAGCTCTCATTGTACAGACTTCACACCCAAACCTGAAGACTGACCCACAAAATCAGAAAGGAAAATTTGAGTTTTAGCCTTGTCTTACACTTACATAGTTAGCTATAGAAACATATATATGCCCTAGAGGGGATATTTTAAAAAATTATAATGAGAACCAAGTAGTTATTTTTCATCCATGGTAGGTGACTGCCAGCCCAGAAAATGTAGCACTTGAGAAATAAAAAAGTATCTAATTATTTTCTTAAAGTCATGAAAGAAGCATCACATCATAGGATGCCAGGGCTGGGAGGGACCCAAGGCTCACACTCATTCCAGAGGAACAGTGTCCAGAGAATGACAGCTGAAATCACACAGCTGAATGTGGAGGGAGAACCAGACCCCCACATTAGTGGGTTCATACAACCCCATCCCTCTGGGTCATTCCCCAAGAAAGAAGCAGTTGCTGATTATATGTAATGGAGGTACACAGAGACCCTACTCATAGGAAAGGCTTAGTGATCATTGCTGAGGGAATTCTTGAACCCTGGAATTGTGATAAAAACCTTTTGAAGAAGAGCAGTAGAAAAAGTTCATGTCTGTGTTTTTGCTGCCCCTATCCTATAAACAAACATATACTTGTTCTCAGAGTTATAGAATATGACACACAGAAGTTTCCAAAGTGTTTTCTGTAAAGTTGTAAGTTTCTTGACTTTCCTTCAGGGTCATAGTAGGAACAGAGGTGATGATACACCAGATGTGCCAATCTCTCTCCCCCTCCTCTCTCTCTCTCTCTCTCTCTCTCTCTCTCTCTCTCTCTCTCTCTCTCTCACAAACACACACACACAGAAGCATGTGCATGCACACACACATATGGAAACCACTGATCTAGATGAACAATCTGTTTCACAGGCACCCCTGTGGAGGTTAAAATGGCAGAGAGCGCCATTGTTTGTTGGGAGGTGAGATGTGCAAGTGGAGGGCACATAAATTTGGAATCCTGAGGTTCTTGGTCTAAAAGCAGCCTCCATGAGTTTATCAGATGTGTTAGCTTGAGCAAGTTACTTAAGCTGCTGAGTCTTAATTTTCTTGTTTATAAAATGGGATAATTGCATTTTCACATTTTTAAGATAAAATGAATCAGCATACTTATACAAATAATTTCTGTATTTTGAATAAATGTTCAGATTATTTTCATTGTGTCCCTTTTTCTTAATAGTGTCAAAGACACTACCAGAACCATGCTTCTTGAATCACCTTTAAAACTCTTTTGATTACAGAATGCTATTTATCCTGTCCATGTCAGAATTGTTTTCTTATCCATGGTGCTTGATTATGCCACTTGATAAGTGGCCCCCAAATCCCTTATCTCATTCCTCTGTTCCAGTTTGATAAATACAAATCCTAAAATTCCTAAAGGCCTGATACCAAAGAATCCATAATGGCTGTGCCATAACACAGCTAATCCTCATACCTGATAGGAATAAGTAATCGTGGTCTTGAACTGTTCACCTTCCTGACGCTTGGCAACACAAAACATCCCTAAGTCCCAAAGCTCTTTTCCAATGACTGCTATCCTTTATTGTTCATTTTTGCACAGTTGGCATGTGTTCCAACCTGAGTTCACTCAGTTCCCCATCACTCCCTCATTCTTGATGCTTTGTCCTTGTAGAAGTATGTGTCGTGTTTGTTCATGCACATACACACATGGACACACAATGCATGTAGATATGTGTGTGCATAGGTGCATACACATGTGCACACACTTGCACATACACATGTGCAAATGACAATGCACAATGGTAAGGTGTTGTATTAAAATGTTTGCAATTCTTTGCTACTAGGAGCTGAAGGGCAAAAACATAAATAAAAAACGTGAACCTGCTCAGAATCCTTAGAGACAAAGACTGTTCACACTTACTACAAATGAGGGCAGAGGAAGAGAAATGCCACTCTTTTTGGAAATGCCACTCTTTTTGGAGATGAGAGTCTGGTAGTGGGAGCCCGTTCACTGATCACCATTCAGTCCTGGCACAATGACACTAGGGAGTGAATTTGGTAATTGTACATCAAAATTATCTGGAGGTGGGGAGGTTGGTATAAGGAAGATGATTAGATGTCCAGGAACACTGTAAGTTATATAGTAAAATTGTAAATATATCCCAGTAACAAATGACCTGGAGAAAAACATTGTTTTGTTCCTTCCAAAGCAAAGCTCATCAGGTAAAGCATGTTATGATCTAGGACACTCTATAGCTGGTATGCTGCCGTTTTATTTGTAGTAGCCCATCTGGGACTGAGTACATAACTAGCCTGCAATGTCCTCTCCTTAGTGCAGCCTGTGAATCCGCCTTTTCTTTCAGGTAATGGGCCCTATTACTCTTGCAAGGCCATCTCTTCCTCTCGCCATCCCCAATATCCCACATTTGCTCCTAAGTCTTAAACTTGGTCTTGAGTACCATGACCCATGTCCGGAACCACATGACCCATGCCCCCTATTCTTTTTTTTCCTTCTTCTTTATTTATATATATTTGACATCAATTGTAGTCCCCATGGATTTCCCACCACCATTTCACCAATGCACCATCACCTCAGTCCCTTGTGCTCTTTTCTGCCCTCAACCCACTCCCTCCCCACTTCCCACCAGGTGTGACCAATTTGTCCTTGTTTTGTTGTGTTTTTATTATTATTACTATTATTATTCTTTTCCTTGATCACTTATTTGTTTCCCTTATAGTCCTTCCAGGAGGAAACTATTGGTATTTTTCTTTTGCCTTCTGACTTATTTCTCTGAGCAAAATCCCTTCCAGCTCCATCCGTGTTTCTATGAATGATTTTAGTTTGTCACTTTTGATTGCTGAATAGTATTCCATTGTGTACATGTACCACATCTTCTCAATGCAGTCATCTGTTTTTGGGCATTTAGGTTGTTTTCAGGTCTTACTTATTGGAAATAGTGCTGCAATAAACATAGGGCTGCAGGTATTCCTTTGCATCACTGTTTTTGTGTCTTTGGGGTATATTCATAGGAGTGGGATTTCTGGATCATATGGGAGTTGCATTCTTAGTAGTTTGAGGAACCATCACTGCTTTCCATAATGGTTGGACCAGCTTCCATTTCCACCAGCATTGTAAGAGAGTTCCTTTTTCTCCACATCCTCGCCAACATTTGTTGTTGCTAATTTTTTTTTATATGTGCCATTCTCACTGCATACCCCCTATTCTTCCTTACTGTGTTATCTTCACATGCTCGACAAGTTTAAGACCAGACTTGATTCCCCTAGTTTTAAAGTGTGCTACCTTTTCACCTGATCTACTGTGGTAATCATAGCCTTGCTCAAACACTGTGAGTGAAATATTACTGCATTCTGGATTATAGGTTGGTCTGGCAGCCCCCTCGAGGGTATTTGCAGTCCTTTCTTGACCCCCACTCCTTCAGTTTTCTTATTTGTCACTCAAGATCTCCTCATAAAACTTTGGTATGAAATAAATAAACACACATTATATAAAATGCGGAGCACAGTACTTGGCACATGGCAATACTTCTGAATAAGTGAGGAGAAAATTGTAATCCTATGCTGTTCTTCCCCTTCCCCCCAGGATACTGTCAGCTCCTTGGCACAGAGCCTGTGTCTTAATATCTGTGAAGAACATAGTAGGTACTCAATTTATTGGAGAGTAGTGAGTGAAAAAATGCGTGCACTTACGAAGAAATCACAGAATTAGAACTCAGAAGATTAATCACCCCAAATTTTCCATTGTGAGAAGAGGTGAAATTTGAAGGCAGGTTGATTTGATATGTTTCCAGTCAGATTTCTATAACATGGATGCTTTCTTCAGTTTCTTTACATTGTGGAGGGCTAGCTCTTTCTTTTTCAAGTATGATTCCTTAAGACTTAGTGATGAAAACAGCCACAAATCCTTGAGACTTGATATTAAAGTGTTTTGGCTCAGTTACCTGCATGAATTTATCTATTTGGTGAAGGTGTGGAATCCCACCACAACAGTCACCAGCAGTGAGAATTAATCTCCTGAGTCTTAATTAAAACAGTCTTTGGAGAATTCAACTGCCTCAGGAAGTGCCAGAAATCGCATTTGAAAGCTTCCTGATTGTGATATTTCCAATGTCATATTGCAGATTCAAGAAACTTGGGTGTTTGGAATAAGCTTAGAAGAACAGCCTCACTTTAAGTGCTTATCTTAACCACCAAACCATCTGTTCTTCTCCCATCGTGGCTTTGAACAGTGCATAAGAACACACATGCCTCTGCATGTCCTATTTTGCATCTGAACATGATCTATTTCCAAAGTAGTTTATTTCTCTCCTTTCCCCATCAAGTAAAGCAAAAAACTAGCTGTGAACATTCCACAGACCTGAAAGAATCTCCACCTCTTCCTAATACCTCCTCCCCAACACTCCATGAATCTCCTGTTTTAAACTCATAGTAATGTCAGTGAAGTGTTTTTTTTTTCTTTACTATACACATCCAACTCATTACTATACCTACTAATTTTTCCCTAAGTAGTTTTTTTCTCTCTCCTTTCCTCTTGATGTCATGCATTTGATTATTGTGAAAGCCTTTTTCTTGATTTCCCTGCTTCTAGATTCTCCCATGCCCATACCATCTCAGACAAGATGTTAGAGTAATTGGTTTTAAATAATAAAGCAGAAAACAGAAATGAACTGATTTCATCCTATGTTTTATTACAAGACTAACATTGCCCAGAACAGAGACAGTTAATTTCACTTTACTTCTGTCTTCAGAACATACCTTAAACAACACAATAAATTTTGGACATATTTAAATGACATCAACAAGTTGAAGAAGACGTATTACAAAGTGAACCTGATGAGAATGGATCTGGAAGTCATGGATATTAAGGAACAAGTAAAAATTTCTAAGTAAATTTATTTTAAAATAGAAACTAGAGGGCCTCTAGTGGCACAGTGGGTTGAGCGCCACACTGTGAAGCATCCACTGCACAGCAGTGCAAGTTTGATCCTCGGTCAGGGAGGTGACCCACATGGTGCTGCAGACCTCTCCTGCCTTGTCCGCTGCTTCCCTCAGCAGTGTATTTCAGTTCATTTGCCTGTTCTGCTCCCCGCTCTGCCTCTGATGAATCCTCTCACTTCCCACAACTCTGGCTTCTACCCCAGCTCATGTATGCATAAAAATAAAATAAAAATCTTAAAAAAAATAGAAACTAGAGCGAGACATGACAAACTAAGACTTAAAGAGATGTTTCACATAAGGATTAAACGCTTCTTTTTTTTTTTTTGTCTCTTGCAAGGATACAACTAAACCACTGATTAGAGACTGTGGTTAGGTTGATTTCAGACACATTAAATTAGAATTTTCTAATATTGCATCTATATGTTTTTTTTAATTATTAATTATATTTGACATCATTGTATTCCCCAGGGAGTACCCACCACCATTCCACCCATGCACCATCACCTCAGTCCCTTGTGGACTTATATGTTTCTTTTTATATGGAAAGGGATTAGCACCTTTGTGAGATCGAAAGTTATCACATGCCTACTTTATCCAAATGTGTTGGAATATATTCATGAATAAGGAAGAAAACTAGACCACCTGACCTCTTGGACCCTTTGCAGAGCTAAGTCATTCAACCATTTTAGTATTATTATTCACCATTTCCCCCTACATCTCAAATATGGAGCTACTCCCATTAGCAACATTGCCCACCAGATGGTACGTTTTTACAATTAATGAACCCACATCAAACCCAAACCTTAGGGGTCACTCTCAGTGTTGTATAAATGTATAACTTTGGACAAATATAAAATGACATGTACCCATCATTATAGTGTCGGTGTTTTCACTGTCATAAAATATCTCTGAGCTCTGCCTATTCATTCTCCCCATCCAATCCTGCCAGTCACACATTTTTACTGTCGCATTGTAATGTAGCTGGGATCCTACTGTAGGTACCCTTTTCATATTGACATCTATTACTTAGTAACATGTATTTAAATTCTTCATGTGTTTTCATAATTTGATAGTTTATTTCTTTTTAGCATTAATATTCCTTTATTTGGCTGTATCACAATTTATCCATTCACCTAATACAGGGAAGTTGATTTGCTATTTATCACGTTTTTCTGAACTCCTTTTAATCAACATCCCAATTTAATCAACATCAATTAAAATCTCCATCTACCATGATTAATCCAGATCACTGAGTCTTATACTCAGTCTTATACTTAGTCTTATACTCAGTCTTATACTTAGTCTTATACTCAGTTTTATACTGAGTCTTATACTCATTGCATTTATACTCACTCCAGGGCAAAGCATACTTATTTCCTCACTTGAAGTCAACTCTAGTTTTTTGTTTGTTTGTGTTCTGGTTAAATTCACCTTTGTGATTGTTGGCAGCTAAGTTAGTTAGGGTGCAGACTGAGTGAGATATTCTGGGGGAGGTGGGAAATGGTGGATAGTGACAGAAATGCAATAGATGGTCACTTTTCTTTCAAGTAATAGTTCAAAGGTAGACATTCTTGACGAGGACAATTTTATAGCTCCAATAAATTGCCTCCATCTCCCAGGCCCAGTTGGATTTTTTTCTTCGTTCTCTCCTTGCAGGAAGCAAGTTCCTAAAAAAAGAGGCCGGTAATTTGAAGCACAACTTTGCAAGTAGCACATATCACCTTTACTCACATTGCTTTCCCCAGCCTTTAGTGTCAGGATGGTGTCCCAATGAAAAGAAAATTGGGAAGTAGAATCTTTCTAAATGACCAGGGATCAGCTAAAATTTGATTATAGATAAGAGAGAATAAATATTGGAGAACATCTCACAGCTGAGCAGAGAAACCCCCTCAGAAATTATTTTCTTGGGAATATATTGCCCCCCTCCCCTTTTATGATCGTTAATTCCATAAGCTTTTTGAGGACAGAGATAACTTCCTCAGTTTTTGGTTCATCCCTGGTGTATCCAATCTAAGTGTCCCATACATGCTGAGTTCTCAACAAGAACTATTGAATTAACAGATGAACAAGTAAATAAAAATGACCCAAAGCATCACTTGAAAGCCTGTTTTCTTTCTTGGAGACAATTTACTTCTTTTACCTTTCAGTCCTTCTAGGACTTTTATTTAGTCACAGTCTGTTTTAGATTCAATATTTCTCCTTCCCTCTTTACTCATCTTACTGAATAGGCATGATTCTGCCATGCTTATCCCTGGCTGGCTCCACCATATATTTTTAGAGACACATGTTTACTCTTTAGACCAGGGCTAACAAACTAAATGGAAAAACGCAGTGCCTGTGTCACAAAATACTACCTGATTTCTGACTTGGCAAAAGAGCATTTTATCATGCAAAGATCAGCTATGCAACTTTCTCCCTGGGCTAGATTTGAGCTATAGGGCATTTTGTAATGTGATCAGTAGTTTGAATATGACTTGACCTAAAGGCAGTTTTTAATTTACACATTACCTGAAATAATAAGTGTGTCAGAGAAAGCAACTTTTTTTGAGTCATGATTTTATATGAAAGCCCATTAAAAGTTTAGAGATGAGTTTCTATAGCCTTTAACCTATCAATAATTTTAATAACTACAATAATTTAAACACTTTAAGTATGAAGTGCCTATAGTTTTAAGGACATGGTCACAGACAAGGAAGCTTTAGCCATTGAATATAATAGTTTAAAAATACACAAATATAAAGTGATCCACTGAAAGTTCTCACATTCTGGAATTTAATACCTTATATGTAAATATAAAGATTTAAAATACTTACATTTTCATACAGGTTATTTCATTAGGGCAGGAAAGCAGAATAATGCTTAAAGAGACAAACAAGTCTCTTTACTTGACAAATAAGTAAGGCAACCTGCCACCGCCTGCTCTATGTACATAGCTTTATACTCATCCAACTGATGAAGAGGGAAGAATGCTCCAAGCAACTAGTCTAGCACTTACATAAACTTGCATCTCCAAAATGTGTTTTCATGATTTTTATAAGCTTTAAGCAGTTAGATAGATGGTCATAAAATGCTTAAGCATTTGTAGAATCTAATCAATTCAGAACGGTGTCTTTGAAGTTCATTTTACTTCTGTAGTTTCTTTGAAGTTTATTTTGTCTCTAAACAAAATTCTCCAAATTAAATTTCTGCCTTAATAGGGTAAATGGTAAAAGTGAAATTACATCGTGCATATGCTCAGAAGAATGTCAGTCTCCATGAATTAGTTTCTCAATTGCTTTCATCTTTATACCATTTAAAATTACTTTCCTTTTCATTCTGATCTTTATCATGAAATATTATGGCACTGCTGTAAGGAAACCTTCCCCTTTGGCATCCTTTAGATTTGCTCTGAGGGTAACTTTCTCATCATTGCTAAATCATCTTGCACCCAGAACTGGACTTTGTGCATTGTTCCAACTGGCTGATCATAAGTATTCTCTCAATTCCAGCTTCCATTTATTTGCTATCACAGCACCCATGGTTCATTATTTTCCAGAAGTACTAGACTGTGAATTCCCTCATGGCTGCTCAACAAACTGTGTCAAGCAATAAAATCCCGTGTCACTGCACTAGGTAAAAGTCTCCTTCCTTAGTATTCCTTTCATAGTCTTCATCACAATCAGAATCCGAATGTAACGTAACTTCTCTCTTCTCTTACATGTCAGAAAGCATGATCAGAATGCTGGCACAAGTTTTAACCCATAAAACAAGGTATCATGCTGTGATATTGCTCATCCCTTGAATTTTGTTTATGTTAGAAAGTAAGAACTGGTAGATAGCAGCTACCTCATTAAACAAGAATTGTTATGGGTCTCTATCTTTAAGATCAATGTTGAGGCCAAATTACTTATCATTTTGCTAAGTTTACTAGTTCTTTTAAGTTCACAGCCCAAACCTGGACCACTGAATAGAAATTCAGTCACAGTGTAAAATCAGCACATTACTACACATTGCCATAGTCTGTGGATAATGGCACAGTCTACCTTATCCTATTTTTAGATTCTCAGTTCTTAATTTGAAATAATCTAAAAGCACTTACCTTTTTCACATTTTGGGTTAGCAGAGTGTGAATTCCACCCAGTTTATTATAATCTAAGTTTGCTTTTTGGTCATTTTTCTCTGACTTTTCATTTAGTCACTTGCCACTAGAAGTTGCCCCTACTATTGAACAGCAACTTGTACATATGGCTCATCATCATCAGAAGCAGCAGCCCAAAGGAAACATGGTACACTAAAGAAAAATACATATTTATTTGTAAACTGCTTCCTATTAGGTGAGCAGTCAGAAAAATAAAATCCCAAAATGTGTTCAATTTGAGATTCTAGACTAAGGACTAAAAGAAATTTGGAAGGGTTTTTAAGTAAATAAAAATGAGACAAAATTTGTAAACATTCACATAAAAATATTTTGAAAGAGCTAAAAGAGCTTTGTTTCCATCATAAAGGAAATCTACTAAAAATGTAGCAAAATACTTAATGGTAAAATAAGATATTCTTTGAAAACCCATAATAAGAAAAAGACACTCAGTATCACAACATCACAGTGAAAGCTTCTTAGCCAGTGCAGCAAGACAAGAAAGAGAAATAAAAGGCATAAAGTTTGAAAAGCGAGGAGTAAAACTCATATTATTTGTAGGAAATATGATTGTCCACATAAAACAAGAGGATTTACACACTGTTAGAACTATAAAATAGCTTAGACAAGTGGTTGGATACAAAATCAATATACAAAAATCAATTGTATACTTCAGCAACAAAGAATATATATCTATATTGCTTCTAATCTGGGCTCTTTATTGGTGCTTAGGGACAATGGCTATGGGCTTGTGTGCTTAATTTGAAGATATGGGGACTTGCAGAACAAATAGCAAAAGTAGTAGCATCCCAGGGGAGTTAATCTGGCATAGGAAAGACTTTGTAGAGTGGAGGCTGCTGGAAATAGTACTTAATATGTGTAGGAATGAGTCAAGTAAGGATCTGAATGAGTGGAACCAGGTTAGCATTGATGGAAGAAATATGTAGTAAAAAATGCCAGTTAGAACAATCACAGAATCCACATGTCAGAGACTATATCGAAGGCCTGAGAGAGGAGGTGAGTTTGCCAGGCAAGACCAATCTTCCTAGAGTAGTTTACTGCATAGAAAGTGGTTTAGTGGTATTTATGCTAATTAAAGATGAAAAGCTGACTCCCTGGATGAGACAAATACAGCCACATGTCTCTACACAGTTCAAGTCTTACTTTTCATTCATCAAGAAGGAATCTTCAGTGCAGTCAGGTAAAGGTCTGTGGACTCGGGGAAGAGAATTCCTCAAAGTTCATGGTACTTTACCTGTTTCAACTGTTTAGATGACTTTCAGTGAAACAACATTCATTTTCTGTACCTCCTGAGCAAATGCTTTACTAAAATGAAACCATTTCCTTTTACAAGTAATATGGGGTGACTGGATCTAGATTAAAAGTCATTTTAAGGGGTCCATTAACCTGTAGGCAACAGGAAGCTACTGGAGTGCTCCACAAGAGAATGGCACAGACCTGGACCATGGGGGCTGGGCACAGTCTGGCGGCCAAGCAGAGTTCCCTGATGTTGATCACAGAGAGGAGTTGACTGTCCCATGACTCTTCCAAAGAGAAATCAATTTAATTTGATGAAATGACACTAACACAAAAGATGACGAAGACACAGTCCCTGCCTTCCTGAAAAGTGTTAACATTTTAAATGTTTGGATGAACTTGGTGTAAAGAAGCAAGGCTGTTTTTAAAGATGTGCTTCCTGGTGCTGTCTGAGCTGAACCAGGGTCTGAAGAAGGCTCTGCTGGGAATGGCAATTAACAGTCCAGGCACATGCTCAGAGCCAATGAATGCAAATGAAAAACAAACAAACCCTAAGGTGGGTTGGAGAGAAGGAGGTACAGGAGGGAGGGACCTAGAGCAGATGAAATAGCAGGCCCACCCATCCGATGAATTCTTCTCTGCACTCGTTTCCAGACTGCACAGGGTTGGCTGAGCGTGCACCTCACTTGTTAATCTCTTTTTTGCATCCCTGTTTTTGTGGCTGTCAGAACTCCATATTATGCAAATTGGGTTTAAGCAATTAAGGCAATAATGTTTTCCTTGAAGAGTTTGACAAGGTGGTGGGAGCTTGGACTAAATTTTGCAGACAGGAGCTTGGATGCTTATTTACCTACAAATAGAAGAGGAACAAGAAAAAGGAAAACACTGCAGCTACAGGTTCACCTGAGCTGTGCTGCTGATTTTCTTGCTTTTCCTCAGTCGCTTCATAGAGAACAAAGGGTCACTCTGCAGTATTAGTGGGTGGTAAATTTAGAACAAATGAACACTTTTCACAAGATGTCGTTTTAACCTGTTGAATTCACTGCTGTAGGAGGCCATGGAATCAAATTTCCTGATAGGACTTTAAAGGGGATTGGGTGAATTCATGACAAATAACATTTGATGCCACTGGAGCTTTGTCTCTTGTTTGGGGTCATGAGTTGATTGTCTTGCAGCTAGAGAGAAGCCAGGTCAGCGAGGTGGACTTTGTGTCTTCAGCAAACTGAATTGCACAACAAATGAGAATGGTACAATTACCTTCCTTTGAAAAATCCACTGTCATTAGGAAATCAGATATGATGCATCAGATTCTTAATCGGGAAAGGCACATTCTACATTTCTATACTTTGGGGAACAATACCCAGATGATGTTGTTCTTAACTTGAACATGTGGCTGCATAACCCCATTTTATAGTCTGCCAGATACAGTTTTTAAAACGTTCTATAGTAGTTTCAATATGACTGCAAATATTCCCTTAGCCGATTGAAACCGGGCCCTCACAGCACAAGCTGTAGGTTACTGGATACAGATCAGGTTTGTGCTATGAGTTGATTAGTGTTAAATGGTCCCATCTGCCTCAAGCTTCCTAAAAGGGAAGAAATAGTTTAGGAACTCAGTTCTTGAGAGACTATTCCTGGGAAGACTCTGTTCCTAGCCTCCGAAGAAAGAAGGCACATCCAGCAGCCAATCTTCAAAGAAAGAAGAGAAGCCGAAAGTCTTCGGAGAGGCTAGGGGCTGCTGACATCATCTAAAAGGGGGTATCAAAGACCCCAGGCCAAGAGTTTCAAAGAGCTGTTGCTTGTGTGGGCCACCCCAACTCACAGTGAGCTATTAATGCTGATGTTTCTTACAATACCTCCTAGTGACCAGTGATGACCATCACTACTGGCTGTGGGTATCCAGCACTGTTAGTGACCAGGACACTTTTGAGTGCTATTAACTGCTCCTGATTATCTAGCACCACTTTCCTGTGCTGCTGCCTCCATTGATGTCTGTTGCAGCATCTGGTGCTGCCCATCCAAATCTTCAGACTGTTTCTGTGGGCTGCTGCAGTATCACCTCAGAGTCCCCACCTCTGAGCACCTCCAGCTGCAGTGAGTTGGATCCAGCCTGTTGCTTACCAGCATGCCACAAGGTCCAGGCCCTCACTGGTAAGAGCACCATTTGGATGAATGGCCTTTTGTTTAAGACTTCTGGACACTATATCTGAGATGAGCTAGCTAGTTATTTGTGGCCTTAGAAACTCTTTGATTCCCCTGTTTGTTAATAAACCACATTGTTGTTCCCTGAGCTTGCAATTGTGTGGTGGTGAAGAACCCACAGACAGTGACCTGTCCTTTATTGGACACTGTCTTTTGACCAGCTATAGCTGCTCTGTCTCCCTGTTTTCAACAACAGTGTGGTTGAAGCTATGTGATACATCAGAGTATGATTAGAAAATAGTTCCCTCTCTCCTGCCTGGCATTTATTGACTATTCAGTCTCATTAGTGAATCAACACGTGGTTAGAAAATACCATTATGCATTTATTGTTTCTACAAGGAGGGAGAAAAATGAAAAGGGAGTCTAGCTCTTGATTATCCTATTACCATAGCCTTATGCATCTTTTCAGTTTCCCTCATTTTCCAGTCTTTATCACTTCCAGCACCCCCCTTCCAAAAATATAATCTCTGCCACCCAACTTCAGCATCTTTACCCTCAACTTCCCCTTAGTTCTCTAATTTTCTCTGATTATAATCAACAGTTGCTAGGACCACCTGCTCCCTTCCATCAGTTTATCAAATCACTGAATTCTGACCTCTGCTCTCTGAAATAACTTTAAGAAAAACAAAAGCCAGATATCCAGTTAAATATTATTTGCTTAATAAGATTGAGTCCTCTTTTCCCTGAACTCACTCCACTTGGTTTACAGAATTTTGACCTCTTTGCTTTCTTGAAACTTTGATTTTCATTTTGAGACAGCCCGGATAAAAGAAATTGTGAGGTGGTAGGATGAGTTTCCCTAAATCATCTTTGAACTAAATCATGGAATAAATCATGGACTTGCGAGCCCTGACCAAACAATTTGGCCAGAAAAGTAACCTTGAGGTGCCATGATAAAAATCATTAGATTCTGATTAATGATTATCTTACAATTTCTTATGGGCTTTCACCACTTTTGTACTTGGAATGTGTCCTGGCTGTGCATGCCCGGGCATTGCCCATTCCAGAACAATTTGTTAAGCTGTTCTCCTATTCCCTGCCTTATAGATTTACCCTTTAAATATCCCCTCCTAGCTCCTTGGAAGGAATCAGGCTATATCTTCCTTCCCATACTGACTTCTTCAGTTATGAGTCTCTCTAATAAAGCCTTATCTGGTTCAGCTATATCTGATGCTTTTTGGTGAATTCCTTCCCTAGAGAGCAAAGAACCCACTCTTTGTTCAAAGCCTGTAACAATTTTTTTTTTCCTTGATAATTGTCTGCCTCACTATTTCTCATTCTTTTTATACATTAATTTACTCATTCATTCATGTTTTCTAATAGATTTCTACTTGTGCTGAGAACTATGATATGCTCTAGAGCTACAAAACTGTGAAGACATAGACTAAGCTTTAAAGAAATTTTAATGGGAAGCAAATAAATGCAAATATGTTAATATGGTATAGTAAGTTACATTAATGTTAGGGTAAATGGATATGAGTGGAGGCAGAGAGAAAGCACAAGTGACTGATAAGAATGAGCATCAGTGAAATCACCCTGAAATGATTGACATCTGAGCTGAGTTTTAAGTGTTTAAGAACAAATTTACCATGTCTTATAAAATTAGATGTTGCCCAAGCTTTCTTCCTAATTCTTCCCACTCAACTATAGAGATACTGTAAAATACCAATGGAAAAATGCCAACAATCACTAGTATAGATCTTAACACTAATTTTCATACTGAGCTTTTTCTTATAAAAATTTCCACCAGGATTTCTTACTTCCTGGTAGAGACTCTTCTAAATTCTTTCTCTATACAACCCACCTAAATAGCACCCTCACCCTAAATCCTTCTGTCTATATTATATAATCTTAGTTGATAACAAACTCTTTTATTCAGTCACTGAACTCTAAACACATTTGAGATTCTCATTCTTCTCCTTTAACCTACACAACATATTGATCACCAACTTCAGGAGCTTCTACTTCTCAAAGGAACAAAAAAATCTATTTTCTCCTTTTTTAGCCCTAAGGTCATGATTTCCATCATATTTATTTCATTGTGGTAACTTCCCATCTGATCACATTGAATTTAGCTTCACACAAATGCTACCAAAGAAGTTCCATGCTTTCTTAAAACATTTCATTCCTGCCTTACCTTTTCAGCATCATCTTTCCTCATCCTTTTATACCTAATTTGCACTTCACCCACACCAGTCACTTCTGCTTACCTATGTCATTTTTGTCTGTATCCCCATGCTATTTCTCAGGGTTTCTTCCTGTGCAATCATCCACCCCAACCTCTGACTTCATAAATTGAACTGTTCTTTAGTATCCCAGTTTCAATGCCATCATCTTGAAATTCTCTTGAGGAATTACTTTCCAGGCAAATGGATGGATAGGGATATGTGCAGTCATATAAATATCTACTTATCCATCTGTATATAGTAAAAAAAGACTATGAATTGTCATAATAAAGTTGGTCATGTGACTGGACCTGTAGGGCCAGCAAGGCATGGAGCAGATTCTCTATGGGTCTGGGAAGACAGGTAAAAGACAGTCCTGGAGCCCTCGGTGGCTTTTTCAGCCTTTTAATGATCTGTCTACACCATTTGTAGTGAGAAAACCAGGTGCAGGGCAGGCAAGGAGTCCTAGGGGCCTGGGGGCCAGGAGGTCTGGGGGCCTCCTAGCCCCCTTAGAATCTTCAAACTTTGTAATCTCTGGTATTTGCATCTCTCCTGGTCTCTATCATACTCCATTGTATGGTCCTCTCCTGCCTGGTCCTCTGCTGCCATCCTTATAGACTCAGTCTCTGGCTCAGGTGTGCCCACTCACTCACATGCACCCACACCACACTCCACATGCTGCCATCAGGCATGCATTTAAGACACAGGTATCGATCATTGATGCTAATGGCAGGAGGGAGGAAAAAACCCAATCACTTCCATTTACTCTAAAGTACCCTACACTGTCTCCTTGGGATGAAGGACTGGGTATTGTACCGATGCTCAGCAGATGCCCAGAAAACATATAGATTGAAGGCATGCTTTCCATGACTGTCAGTTTTCCAATATTTGTCTGAAGAAGCCAGAGGTTCCTGTTATTAAGATTAATAAGAAATAGGTGATTAATATTGGTAAAGAATTAAGGTTGTACTGAGAAGAAAAGAGAACAATTGAAGGGATTGTATTACAAAATCATCTGCCCTGCCAAGAAAGTGAAATACAGAAGAATTTGAAGAGTTAGGACAGTGTTTCTAGCAATCTTCAACTTAATATGCTGAGTCTGTAGAGTTGTTCCTTATCCAATCTAGCTGAGTAAGGTGAGTTTGTATACTTCATACTAGTTTGTAAACCATGATTGGCTGGCACTGTGGGTTAAAAAAAATGATGTTGTCTGCATCTTGAAGCAGCTGGCTCTGTGTGAGTATTGTAGGTAGACATTAAAAGGAGAAATGACAAGGACAAAGTTATAAATTCCACATCTAGAGTCTATATTCATGCAGTCTTTTTTGAATCTCTCCTAAACACAACCTGAAAGAAAGAAGATAAAGGGTTTCATGAGGAGGTGCACTGTGGAACCCAGATAGGTAGATAGGCAGACAGACAGACATAGGAGGGGGCAGAGCGACAGAGGGGCATTATTTTTTGTCAAACATTGCACTAGAAAGCACTGGTCATTTGGAAGAAAGAAACTGAATAACCTCTAGTTTCTCCTTAATTTAATGGGCCTTTTAGGAGGTGCAGACTGCTTGGTTCCCAGGGAATGAGAGTCATGGAATGAAAGTCAATGGCAATGGAAAAATCCAGGCCAGGAAGGCTTTCTTCTGTTAATCAATATCATTAGTAGGGACATAGACAGTAAGAATGTGGGAGCCCAAGAAGAAGGTGAGATCTTGAATGAGGATTGCTTGAGGAGAGCAGTGATCCAAAGCAGACTTCCTCTGCACAGAAGGGATGAAAGAAGGGAAAGGAAGGTGTAGGGTAAATGGAAAAATTGCCAGGTTTTTCTGCCTTCCCGCCATTGGTGTCAATGATGGACACCTGTAGCCTGCATGCACGCCTACCTCAAGTACGGTATGGGCATGCGCAAGTGGGCACACCTGCGCTTAGACATGGGCGTATAAGGGCGGCGTCACAAGGGTGCCAGCAGCAGGAGAAGACAGTAAGCAGAGAGAGACCAGAGAACCCAGAGGGAGTGAGATGCACCAGGGGCTAGGAGGCCTGCCAGCTTCCTGCCCCCTGCCCCAGTCCCCGGCACCCCTGCTTGCCATGTATCTGATCACCTTTGATATAATGAAGCAATAAAATCCTGAAAAAGCCACCGAGGGCTCCAGGACTCCTCCTTGACCCGTCTTCTCAGAATCATTGAGAACCTCCTCTGCGCCCTGCTGGCACTACAGAAGGTAAGGCTTAAAAAGGAAAGAAACGTTTTCCCCTTGAAAAGTCTACCCAGGTCAAGCACTGGCTTTATATTTGGCTAGACATGATAAGGTGGATTTGTAAAAAAGAAATATTCCTGATACTTGTTTTCCTAAACTTTCCCCACCCCACCCTCCAACTTCCTGGCATACAGTTTTCATAAAAAAATTGAAATTTTATTTTGACAACAATAGCAGGAATAAAAAGACCTGAAAATGATCATGATGACTTAGGCAGTATATTAAGGAAGAAATAAAATCATAGCTATTGTTAATGATGATCTACTTGAGTCTGGGTTCTCAAAGATTTCCGTCTGACCATGAAATTGCATAAAATATGTTTAATGGAATTATTGTCAATTCAATTCATGTCAACAAATACTTATTGATAGCTAGCTAGGTGCTGTATTAAGTTCTGTGGATAAGGAGATGAACAAGATAATTAGTAATATAATCAAATATTTACTAAGAACTTGAGCCAGGAATGATTCTGGTTACTACAGATGGAGCCTAACACCATCTCAAGTTAGTATCAAAGTTTTTCCTCATGAGTATTTTCTGATAGTCTTAGTCAAAATCATATTAAAATTTAGCTGGAGATCTAAGACTTTGGTTTATCAAAATTTAGTTAAATATCACCAGCAATCTTGGAAAGGTCTTGAGAAAAAGAATGAAGAGAACTGATCATTGTATTAAAAATAAAGCCTTTACATTTCTGAAATATGGCTTTTGTTCCAATAATCAAGCAATTACTGTTTCCATCATTTCTAATGACCAACAGTATTCTCATTTTGAGGCTGATGGTCCTCAAAATTGATGCACATAAAAATTCTTAAGTGTTTATTTTTAAAATAGATTTCTGGACTCTAACCACTAATGAGTCTAGTTGAGTAGATGTAGTAAGGGATCAGAAAGAATCTAAGCAGCCTGAGTGATTCTGATACAATATGACAATGACAAATTCTTGCAGAAACTGCTTTAAAAAGAGCCCTGTCTTTGAAAAGTTTTTTTTTTTTTTTCCTCAATTGTTTTTAACATCTTTCTCTTGGAAAAGATTTTTTAAAAATTCATTCATTTATTTTTGGACTTCCATCTTTACCAAAAAGGAATACAATTAGATGGTGTATGGTTTCAACTTTCTTTTTGCTAATTTATTTTGCTTCTTGTTTGTATTCCAGACAAGATGATTGTGGTAGATTACATACTGATGTTGGTCTATCATACCAGTTTAGGAGAAAGGTTAACAAAACTTTTTAGAGATATAGTTGGAGTGCATATTTTTGCTCCTTAATTTAACTATATCTGTGTTAATTAATACTGACATGACAAAAAAGTTTAATCAGATATACTAAAATAGATTTTAATAATAGAAAGTCTTAAAAAAATGGTTTAATCAGGAAATGCACAACCAGGGAAAGAGAAATTGCTCAAATATTTAAAGACACCTAAAAATAATAAAGAAGTTTTTACAAAGGTGATGAAATTGTTACAAGCCAATCAGAGAACACAGAGGCCACCCAGAGACTAGCATTAACTAGAGAGACAATAGGAGAGATTAGGGTGCCCAAGGCCAAAGAATTAATCTTCAGAGGCGATACAGCTAAGGTCAAAACAGTTACCGAGGTATGAATAGTCTCCTATATGCTTCTCCTATGTTCTATTCTCTAATCCTCTGCCAGTGTTTTAATGGGTGAATGAACTTGGGTAACAGGAGAACCTGGGAAATGTGTGTACCAGTTATCTTCACAGTGATTTAGAGATACGGGGAAAAGTGAAGGATGGTTCTTAAAGAAGTTATATGAACGGAGGCATATTAAAGTGTTAAGAATTATTGATTGACTATAGCTTAAAAGCTAGTTGACTATTACTGGTTGTCCTTAGGTTTTGGTTGCATGACCTTGAGGTTTTACAGATTTAGATTTTGGTTTGCTTAGGTAAGGACTTCGGTATTAGAACCACTGGGTTCTAAGGTTCATATTTAATTGATTTAATAGAGAAATGGAGAGGGATATATTCCCCTAGTGTTTTTTCATTCTAAGAACTTTGATTGTCTTCAATATTCTTTATGATCCCCTTTTTATATTGTACCAAACCTGAACCATAAACTGGGATTCAGTTGAGTAGAAGGCAAAGTGGTTGGAAGGTGGGAGGAGTTTCTTAAGAACACCCCAACATCAGCCTGCAGTTTATGCCTTGGGAGTGTGGTGCTTGAGATCCACAGGACAAGGTACAAAAGAAAATGGCTTATCTCTGGATGTTTCTTCTGCCATCCACATTGTTGCCAGACTCCTTTCTGCACTTCTCTCTAGTGTCTCCCCAGGGCCATGTTCATGGTGGCCATCTTCAGCTCAGTAGCCTGGTTTAGAAAGACAGTCTTGTATCTCCTTTACCATAGCTGTCAACACTTTACCCCTGATCTCTCGCACATAACCAACCCCTCCACCTCCTTCTTTCTTTTTGCTATGATGCATTGAAGCTGACTTTTCTGTGCTGTGGGGGAAGGCTTGACTTAATTGGTAAACTTTAAGGATGGCCAGTTCCAGTTGCCACATGAATGCAGCTAGGAAAGCATTCAGCTGCAAAAGTTTCAACTTTCTGTCTGAAATGCAGCATGCATTAGCTGTACAAGCATATGCTGTGCAGCACTAGAAGAGTGAATGTGGGGTTGAACTGGGGGCCAACAAAGAAGACTAGGGAGCTGATGATAGTGTGACATTCATTCAATTCCTAAAGAGTATGACAGTGAATTCTGGTTATGTTATACATGGGTTAATGCTTTGCTTTCATGGTTTTGTGTTTTTCATTTCATTTTAATGTTTTGTTTGGCTAATCGTTACGGGCCAAAAGGTTGGAAATGTGTGGCTGTATTTTCCTACATTTTGGTGGCCAGACTTTCAGACCTTCTCTAGCATCTATTTTTAATATCGAGTTGATCTAGTTGCAATCCCAAAATTGAAGTTTATTGTTGCAAAATGGGATCAGCTTTTGTCTAGCTCAGTCAGTGTCTGGCTTGTAGCCTTCCTTTCTTTTTGTGAATACACTTCTTCCTACAAAGTAAATCATATGATTGCAACCTCAACACTCTCATTTGTAAAGTGTGGAAATAACACTTATAGCTTATGATTTTAGTGAGGTCTTAGTGGGTTCATATGTATAAATGTGCTTTAAAAACACTAAAGTATTACAAAAATAAAGACTATTAATATCACCCTCTTCCTTGTTTTTAACTGCACAAGAAACTAATCACCTACCATGGGGTTGTTCTGTCACAGTGCAGTGGTTGGCTTATCACTAGAAAAGTTATCTAATTAAATGGTGGGAGAAGCACCCCTGGTATCATAGTGTATTCCAATTATATTTACCAGGTAGGAAAAATTAGACTAGAAATTTCATTTCTGGTGTGGACAGCTCCCTGTTCATCAGCCAGCCTTTCAGAGCTGAAGAGGTTCTCAGAGATCAACTATTTCAGTATTTTAATTGCTTCATAAGGAAAACCAGGGGACAGTAGGACAGAACTGAGCACTACTAAGGTTGTAGCAGAATCGATCAGGTGCAAAGTGGCAGAAACTATCCATTTGCCTATATTTGCTGATCTACCCAGTTAATTCTCTTCTTTAATTTTTCATCTTTTCAAAGGTCACTTGATAATATTTTCATATGTCATCCTATTCTCCAGCTTATTCTGTCTAGTTCCATTCCCACAACATATTAGAAAATAAAGGGGAAACGTGAAATGGAGAAAGAAAAAAAATCTCAGCCAGGGACAGGGAAAAGGAATGAAAGGTACAAAAGAAGTTGGAGAAATTTATGGAGAAATGGAACATGAAAAGGTGATGAGGATGTCTGGGAAGAGAGGCAAGTGATTAACAAGAAGTAGATGGAGCGGCAGGAATTACAACTGGCTTGCACTGTTTCCTCACACATTCAATTGTTCTATTTCCTTCCACCTCTTAAATTTACCCGTGTCACCGCCACAGCAAGAAGCACTTCTCAAGCTACCTCTCACTGATGGGACACTCAGAGAGCCTGCTAAGCCTTTGTTTGACAGTGAGTTACAGTATTAATATCCATACAGTGTCATCTGTTCTCATCGACTTAACAACCATCAAGCCACAGAAGTCACACTAATGATTTTGTTTCAAAAACAATACCTTGCTGCAGTAAAACACTTTAAACAATTTTAAAGTTAATTCATATCTGACATTTCACATTTCCTCACAATGATTAGGATATGTAGATATTTTTGTCTCTGTTTTACAAATGAAAAAGTTCAGACCTGTGGCTATTAAATAACATACTGGATATCAAATATAACATTAATAATTTATATCTAAGTTATTTAGGATTTAATTCTGAATAAATAATCAGGATATGATTGAGTAGGATCCAGAGATGTTTTGGGGACAGTTTTACCATTTTTCTTAAAAGCTTTCATGTTTAGAAAATATAAATTAGAGTCCCAAGGAAAGCACTGATATGTGTCATTAGCTAATTGCAGAAGTATAAGGCAGGTTTGTTGGGGGACAATGAAGAAGCATAGAAAACAAGATGCAGACCAGTCACTGAGCCTAAAAAAACCCACATTTACAGAGGAAAAAAGTTCCATTTCTTCAGCTAAACTGCCAGGTTGACCCTGAACTCCATGAGGCTGGTTGGGATCCAAACTTTGGGTCTAAGTCCCAGGGGCTCAAAATTATCTTGTCTTCCCAGAGTTCTTAAACTTTTTGGGACTATAGACTCATTTGGAGACCTAAGAATAACATCTTGCCATAAAAATTCACACAATGACTATTTCATTCAACATCAGACAGTTACAGATACCCTAAAGCCCTCTGGCAGACTGTTTCTCAAAGTGTGCCCCTTAAATCACTTCATGAATATCTTCTAGAGTGTTAGAAATTCCAACCATAGTAGCAGAAAATATTAACCTTCTTTGTAACTCTTTAATGTCCATGATATATGCAACTGTTCTGATTTGAAAACATGAAGCCAGTGTAGTAAAAAGGTGAATGAGCCAATCTGTTTATTCCTATTAAAATGCAGGTACACACTGTTTGTTTATCTCCCTCTGGGAACAAGCTGGGAAACTGTTAGTGTTGGAGAAAATAATAATATAAAAAAGTCTTAAGTGTTGACTCTACATTTTCAGGGCTTGATAAGTCCTTCTGAGTGTAGCACTCCATCACTTTTCTCAGCAGGGTATAATTACTCATAACTTGAAGGTTTTATCTCTGGGCTGCCTCTAATAAAAATGGGGGGTGGGTAAAATCTGCTATTCACTGAAAGTATAGATATTTAATTAAGTATCACATATAGTTGTTTCAGTCTCTTGTGTGACAACTGCACAAATTCAGGAATTTGAACTAGTGCTAGGGAGGATTTGTAAAGTAGGAATTTCTTAGTGTCAATCTCTTCTCTCTCTCCCCGTCTTCCTCTCCCTCTCTCCTGTGTGCTCACTCACGTGCTTTCTCTGTGTGTGTGTGTATGTGTGTGTGTGTTTGTACTTCTGTTGCACCTAAGGCTCATCCTGGGGTCTCGTTTTTAAATTTCATATTGCTTGAGAATCATTCACAATTTCTTTTGGAACCCTTCTCAGTATTTTTAAACTATGAAATGACTAGCTCATTTGTACCCCTTCTCTTGTACAGGCTAATGTCTCCTTACTTAACATGCACATGTGATGTATCTGATGTAATAGGGCAAAGAAACAGAGAAGGCAAACTGGGGTTCTGCATTGATTGAAAGGGGTAGAAAGTTATGGGTCTTCCCAAAAGAATATATGCTGTTTAAAAATCTATACCAAAAAGTCTCTAAGAACATTTGTTCCTTCTACCCTGGACCCAAGTGACTGGGTTGTTTCCAGAAGGTGTGGTTATAGGGCTGAGGCCCTGTGACTGTCCATCTCTGTTGGAGATGATCTCTGGAATAGACTGATGTTTTCTTGGTGAAAATATTCCCATAATGGACAATCAAGAGGTTCCGCTATATCTATTTCTCATGATCCTTAAGATATCATCATCATTGCTACCTCAGAAATTTTTGTCATCACTATTTCTTACACCAGGAAAATGCTTCCCTTGACCAGCCATATTTCTCTCTACCTAGGTTCATCAGGTTTCCATTGTGCTATCACTGCCTCACAGAAGGCTTTACTTATTACTCATTAGTTTTTAGCTACTTTTTCTTTATAATACTAATCGTGGCCAGAGAAATATACTTTGTTTACCTATCATCATTCCACTCCACTGGAATATAAAATTAGGAAATTAATTGGTTGAATCTCCTTTATTTTTGCATTCCCTATAGAAACTCAATAAGTACTTGTTGCCTGAGTAGATGAATGTATCACATTTCCTATTTTTCTTGTTTCCTGTCTCTCAAAGATAAATCCACCATAAATCTTTAGCTTAGAATAAAAGGAGCTTGTGTGCATCTCTCAGAGCAAGCAGGAACCTGAGAGCCAGTAAAGAGACTGTCTTTCTCTGTAAATAGGTTGGAGGGAGCCTAGGAAGTCAGGGTATGGAGTGAGATTTGGCAGCTGCCAATGAGAAGACACTAAAATCCTCCAGGGTCTGGGGGAGAGAAGAAGCCTTGAGGCTGAGCAACTTAATGGCTCCCCTGGGAACTCCAGGAAACATGCAGATGCCAGGACTTCCTAAAAGTGGTATAAGATGTCACATTAGATGTGTAATCAATTGCGTCTCCTATGATAGTCTCAAAGTTAGCTATTTCTGGGGAGTCTGACAGAAAAAGGCAAGAGCTTGAGCAGGCTCAACTGAGACAATAGATTTTCCATTTTAAAAATTGTAATGTTATTGACTTTGTCTATTTAACATCAGGGTTACATTTTTATTCCTCCCTATGTGCACATGCCTCCATTGTTTTTTTTTTTTTCACTAAGTTTTTTTTTTTTTTCATGCTTTGCCAATGTGTGTTTTATGGTTACCTGTATCACACCTATAAGTGAAACCATCAGATGTCTTTTACTTTCTAACCTCAATGCATTTTTCCACACCTTCTATTCCTTCTACATAGGTAGATCACTCAGTGAGGCAAAGGGATCCCACTAACCAGTGTTCAGTAGGGAGGACATTTAAGGAAATAAAGTTATGGTGTTTGACATCAGAGTAGACTGCCGGCAAAATTGTCAATAGCCTATTGATTTTACTTAAGATGATTTGCATAGAAATGTGTGCATATCCTAAGGTCAACATTTGCTGCTTTAACTATAAAAAAAAAAAAAACAACAAATTCTGCGTATGATGTACCTTTGGTGTAGCTAAGGGAGTATTGCTGGAATACTATGTATTTGGAATAGAAGCATGCTGAAGGAAGTTTCATGCCTGCATGGCTTACTATGTGACATGTATGAATGGAGAGTTTCATCTCAAGAAAAAAAGGAAAAAATACAAAGCTATGTTCTGCAGCATCCTTGATACTTTGAAGAATATACTGCTGACATTTTGAGGCAATAGAAAGATCATAATAATGGGGAAAAAAATAATGGGGATATGGGACCAGGCAAAGAAGGAATGAAAGATGGCTACCCTTCCCCATTCTTAGAGAAAATTATTACTGACAGTCACTTTAAAAGTGCTACATTCTAATCTCTGTTTTACTTCATCTGCCCAGACCAGGTTTCCCATCTATAATTTGCTCAAAGATATTGGCAGTTAGGATCTGCATCCAGGACACATGTGATTTATCCTGCAATCAGTTCACTTTTGCACTGCAATTCACTAGGCTATCCAGCTAAACTAATGTGAATCCTGTGTGAAAATGAAAAAGTGTGAAATGGGCCAAGGAGTTGATGTAGATCTAGAAGCTAGCAGAATTGAAGACATTTGGAGACATTGTGGAAATCAAAGAGGTCAGCGTAAGGGCATGCTGCACCTTTACTGTTCTGGAGTGTAAGATCATTAGTATTTACAACCCCACCCCTCCCACCTCCAAGTTGCATTTTCACTAGGCCATCAGCAATACTCTCATCCATAGCAGAGTCTTTCTCTTAAGATCACACAGTCAAAATATAATTAATTAAATTTTAAAAATTGAAAAAAAAATCACACAGTCATTGTTAAAACCACAGACTTGAAAACACTTGAGGTGTATATTCAACTGTTGTAAACCCTGCTGGTCAAATAGTTTTTCCAGGAAGAGGAATGGAATCAAATACCAAGGAATGGGACAGGAGTAGAGATAGTAATTTAGGTCTTCTGAGAGTAAAGAGAGCAATTACATGGTGTAAGAATCAAGAGCATGGAGAAATGGATTGCAGTCCTGTAATTTCATTGGACTAATTGGGAGTCCTTGAGGCTCGATTTCCTCTTTATAAAATGAGGGTATTTGTCATGATGTCCTAATGGCACCAATGTGATGTAATTAGGTCTATTCAAGAAATAATCCTTATCTTGATTAGGTAAATAGAACTTGATTAATTCTACCCTGTTTAACTACTGCCTCTCAAAATGTCCTAGAGGCGTCTACCCATTCTACCCAGCAAGCCACCCGAATTCTCCCAGAAGAAACGGATCATGCTCCAGTATCCTTCATGACAGAGATCAAACCAAACCCAAATGTTTTAAAACATAAAACACTTTTACAGATGATGGTGGTTTGCCTTGCAAGTAGATGGCATTGGTGGGGACTGGATGATGAGGAGGAAAGAGAGGGGGAGGCATAAAGGAGAGGTGCCTTTAAAACATCAAAAAGACTTTGTACATCTTTTCTGCCCTTTCATAAAAACTTCATCTGGCAGCCAGGTTGCCTTAATGGTCTGCCTAAAAAGGCCCACCCTGGCCTGACAGAACAGACTCACACTTCTCAGCTTCGCTTTGCTTCTTTGATGCTGTCACGTGTCCTTCATTTTCTGCATTTCATTCATTCTTTGCCTTTAAGCTACAAGGATGAAAGTGACTTGCATTAAAAAAAATCAGCTTACATTTTTTAAAGGGGCAGATATTTCACAAAGACTTTGATTTCCTTCTAGGAGAAAGTCATTGCCATTTTTTAAAATGAGAAACTAAAGAGATTTCCACTTCCTTTCCCCTCTTACTCTTCACCCCAATTCTTCCATTTTCAACAATAAGAAACAGCATTGGATATAGTGTATACAAGGGTATGAGAAATAATTGTCTCCTAGAAAGCACTTATGCCACTATAGTGAATAAATAAGCCTGAGCATTCATTTACTGCTAAACAATGACAAAAGATAATTAGGATGTTTTAAAGCACCATACTATATTCAACATCTGTTACACGTCAGTTGAGATAGTTGTTTTTAAAAAAGGTGGTGTTGTGGAAGAAAGCTAACTAATGAAATACAATGCTTATAGTCTTCACGTGTACTAAAAAGAGTACATAAGAAAAGTCTGAAGCATTATACATGAAATCAGATAGACAGTGCAAAAGCCTTACAGCACAAAAAAATAAAAAAGAAAAACACTATACAGTAGGATTCTATGTGTGGATATACTCAAATAATAAAATGTGGTCATAGAGAAGCCCTCTAGACTGTCTCTCAAAATAATGAACCTAGCTTTAAAATATGGAGGGACACTGAGAACCTATAAAAGAAAGGCAAGTAGTAATAAAGGATGACAGTTTGCCAGATATGGACTATCTGAATACACACAAGGGAAAAAATAAGGAAATAAGATTTCCAGAGAGGAAAAATGAATCCTTCTACAACAGGTGTTTAGAACTCAAGTGAAAAGGAAGTGTCTGGAGATGATGCTTAAATTTGAACAAGAATTGATGCTGGAAATGTGTGTAAAAACAAAATAAAACAGCCCCTCTCCCCACCACACACAATTCTAGAAGGAGAAGAAAAAGTGGAAAATGTATCACCCAGCAATTAAACTCTAGGAGAGGAAGCTGTGCCAAAACATGGGAAATGAAGACAATGAAAGAGAAGATCTGCCAAGTTACATAAACCACAAGAAACCTGAAAACATTTAAAATATCTCATTAGAAATTCAAGATAAATGTATTCAAACACACCAAAGGTTGGCAAAAATAGAACAAGTGTATCCCAAGAAAATCAAAGAATTTCTTGTTGGAAGGAACATCATAGGGATCGTGAAAAGCAGCTGAAAACTGGAAAATCAAGCAGAGCAAGCACCGTGCATGTAGGAAATCAACAAAGAGTATGCCATAAGAGGTACTCAAAATATAATACCAAAATGTCTTTCAGTCAGGTAACCGAGCCCTTGTTATGCACCTACCTGGAGTTCAACTGGGTGCACACTTGAAGGGACAGAATCCTTTAGGAAATATGAAGCGCCATTTGGAAATAGTTGATGTAAGACAATCAGATAATGGCCGAAATACTGGCTTTTTAAGATATTTCAATTGGTCTCTGAGCAGCACCAATGTCGCATTTGATGTATTCAGGTAAAATAATGTCAAAATCAATAACTTTCTCACTTCCATATCAGTCTTACTGTTGGCATACTCTTTGTTTTATTTTGTTTGCTGTCTGCTTGGGTTTTTTTTTTTTTTTTTTTTTTTTTCTGAGATGAATGTGACAAAATAGAGCTATCCCCAATAGAAATTGGGGAGTTACTAACAAAGGATTAAAGGGATGGGCCCTTTACAGAGACTTGGAAATAGTGGACAGGGGAATACTGAGCTAGCTCAAACCAGAAAGAAAGTGTTTAGGCAGAACACTACTTGTCAACAGAGCATGATATATCAGCATTATGGAAATCACTTTAAATATGAAAAAGGAACATTTTAGAACAAATAAAAGGAAACTTCTCTAAGCATCATAGACTTTTAAATTTGTAGAACTTATAAATCTAGAAATGGCAGATGGTAAATAGATGAACAGAGTAATAAAGAGTATCTATTCAAAATACTAGTTCCAAAATAGAATTTTTTATTTTACTGGTAGGTGGAAAAATGTGAATTTCAAATTTTACTGTGTAGTTGAAAACCATTCCTTCTCATGTTCTATTCTTTGACATCTCCATCAACAGACATATTTTCTGCTGGCTCCAGGTTTTGTATTTGTCTTGATGTTGAGAGGCATGAGTTCCCAAGGAAATAAGGGAAAAATCATCAGATAGCCAACAACACAGAACTTCGAATATACTGCTTGGTGAAGGTGATACAGATTTCATTTATAAGTGAAAATAATTTATATAATTCCCCCATGGCAGCCCCTTCTCTAAATTGAACCTATAAATTACAGTACAGATTGTTGAATTTTACACAAATTTTGTGCAACTCTTTACCTGTAACAGAAAATCCAGCTAAAACATGAAAATGATAGATTTTTCCCATAGACTAATACATGCGATATTGCAATATATATTTGAAAGTAAATAGATAGTTGGATAAGAAAAAAGATGAGAGAGAGAGAGAAAGAGAGAGTTAAAGGGGTACATGTTTAAAAGATGGTGTTACATGTACTATGGAGATCTAACAGGAAAAAGGATTTCATAACTCAATCTGTTAGCTCCACAAGAATATTTTTGGGTTGGTATCTTCATAGTCCAAATTTCTAATTAAATTCTCTCCCCCTTACCCTACATCCATCCTACACTTCATCCCTGTCTTCTAATACAAATATCATATTTCAACATGCTTCCAAATGCTACACATTTATATCTCCATGGCCATCCCTACTGATATATCAGAGAGAACAATATGTCAGGCGCTCTTTTCTGCTTAGTATTTGTCTCCCCAAAACTTCTCCCAGTCTTCTGGCCAAAGTGTCATCAATGCACTCAAACCTAAAGATGGTCCTAATATTAATGCTAAAACAACAACTGTCATTTATTAATTAAATGATATCACCATACCAGGAACTATATGTGGTATGTGCTATCCTTATTACAATTTTAGATATAAGGAAACTCTTGTTCTACAATATAAAGTGACTTGCTCAAAATAGCTCGACCAGAAAGCTGGGAAGACCCACTTTTATTTGAGTCTAGACATCTCTATTAAAAACCAAGTAAACAAACAACAAAACCCAGAGGACTCTTATGCCTTGTATCCCTATTCTGTTTAGAAATTATTTTAGACAAGACTTATTCTAGCCAGTCTTCTTGTGTTCTTTACTGTTTCTCATAACCCCACCTAAATGTACATAAATACCTACCCTGAAGGAATCAGGTGTCATTGATAGGTATTTCTGTAGTTTTCATTGTTAAGATGCTTTACTCAAAATGCTTATTTTAGTTGACCTCATTAGTTTGCAAGTTCATGAGGGCAGGGAGAGTTTTCATCTCATTCACCATCTCATCAGTGGTGTTCCATACAGTGTCTAACATAGTTGAAGTCCTATATATACACATGTGTACATATATGTATATTTACATCTATATTTAAAATAGAATATAGTAATAATTATATGAGGTAATTAAATTTTAGACTGCTTTATTTTCCTCTAGAAAATATATCTCATTAGAATAATATTGGGAATAACAGAAGTAGTAACTCGGAAGCTGGTATTTGTCTACATCATTGGTTACAGTGGTTTCATGAATGTTCTTAGAGTCAACCAATATCACCCAGTTAATTCTTTTTTTTTTTTAAAGATTTATTTATTTATGCATACAAGAGCTGGGGTACAGGTTAGAGTTGCAGGAGGTGAGAGGATTCACCAGACAGAGTGGGGAGCAGGACAGGCAGACTAACCGAAACACACTGCTGAGGGCAGCAGCGGATGAGGCAGGAGAGGTCTGCTATGCCATGTGGGTCCCCTCCCTGGCTGGAGGCAGGGATAGAACTTGTGCTTCAGTGGCTGCTTTGGCTTCATAGTGTGTTGCTTAACCCGCTGAGCCACCAGGGAGGCCCACCCAGTTAATGGAAAAATATTTTTTTGGAAATATTGGGAAAATATTTTTGGAAAAATATTTGAAAAATATTGAAAAAATTATGGAAAAATATTTTTCAGCTCCTTTTATGTAAAGGAACTTTTAGATATAACCCATTCAGGCCCTACTTATACAGAGTAGGCTTGTAAGTATCATTGAAATGGAAATCCATCATGTTCTACTCTTTTTAAGTAAAATCAATAACTTACCATCTTTAAATTATCTTCCTCCACTGTTCTACAGTCGTGGCACCTAAATGCAATCATTAGATAGACTAAAACACAGTTACAAATAACAAATTCCTGGGTTCCATACAGGAGATTTTCACTTAATCTGTGGTAGGATCTGTTCAGTCTAATTTTTTAAGGTACCTCAAGGAAAGCATCTGTATAGACAGGAAGTAATCTTGGGCCACTGGGGTCTGGTGTTTGAACAATGGTTATCTAACAATGAGCTTAACTACCTCAGGATATTGTGATCAATAGTAAAAACCATTTGTTTGAAGTTGCTGTGTGAAACTAAGAAGCATATAAATACCAATTATTTTGGAGGGTGGTATATTTACTTTGCATCAGTCATACTGATATCATCATTATACGTTATTTGCAAGGGTTTTTGAAACCATGAACAATGGGAATGCATAGAAAAGTAGGATGCCTTTAGGATATCCTAAGTCATTACTGGCATAAACTTTCTGTGTAGACATGAAATCAAGTACTTTTACACAGCTATCCTATTTCAAAACTCATTATCAGGATCTGTTCCATCAACCACTACATTTGAGACTGACAACTGGTAGATTAGGTGTTGAACAGCACCTTTCACTTTGGGTTGGAAATCTGACTTTGACACAACTTTAATGAAAGGAGGAGTCAGAGTTAAAAATAATGAATCAAAGATGACTGAATTATTGGACAGTGTTCAAATTTTTACACTAGAGGAAGCAAGCTAGCTAGAAAACTTACATAAATGGAAAACTAAGATTTAAAACAATTACTTAAAGCACAAAAATGAAAATTATATTGGGAAGTTTGTCAGGAGCCGTAAGAATAAAGTCCGGTCTCACTTCCTGGTCAGCCTTATCTCCTGGTTAAGCAAGGGCGCCAAAAAAAGAGCGCGTCAGAATCATAGCCCTCCCACCCTAGCATCCAGAACCATAGCCCTCCCCACTCTGGAACCTCCAACCAGCAAAGGACAAGTACCTAACACCCAGCCAATCATCCAGAAATAGCCCTTCCTCCTGCTCCTCCCCGTAGCCCACCTGAACACTCATATACCGCTGTTCAAGAATAAAATATTAGAGGCTTGATCAGAATCCTGTCTTGCTGCTCTTCTTTGCGTTTCTTGTTTGTTCCATTCTCTTAGGATTCCCGCGCGCCCTCGTTGTTGTCCCGCAGGCCTGGGCAGAAGTTCTTATCTGATTCTCATCAGCACCCATTTACTGTCTTGTCTTTGAGCGGCTCTCACAATATTCTACAAAACATCTTCATGGAATCACTTCACTCATCTTCAGGATGCATTTACCTTTGGGGTAAAGAGTATTAGCTGTTTAACAGAGCACAGGGCTCAAAACACCACACTGAGATGTTATTATCTCTTCAACTATTCAAGGGAATTTTATCATATTAGCAATCATAAGAACTATGTATTCTTTATGCTAGTTGTTTTGCCCTACTTTTAGACCAGAGGCATGCTTCCATAATGAAAACATGGTAACTTTTATGGCTACCAAAATAGGGGGGGAAAGCCTATAAAACTATTGGTCATCAAATTCAGTCATATCTAGTACCCCTGCATTTCCTTCTTTCCTTCCTTAACCGTGAGGGTGAGTAACCCTGCATCCTAGTGGGATTCTGTGACTGTTTCCCTTCTATAATAGCTAAAAACAATCTCTGTTTATACCTCCTGGGTTCTTCATGAGTCCAGAAATCTTTCTTAGAGAATAGCTCTTTTCTTAGCCGTGACAAATATCTAACTACTTTAACATTCTCTCTGAAGCTTTGATTTTTAAGAGAAAATACAATATAAAACATCTGGGATAAGAAATCTAAATATCTATCTTTGGAGTTCTGATAATGCGCTCTTGAAGCATCCCATTTTTTTTTATCCCTTTATCATCAGTGTAATTGTGTGCTCATTTGAGCAGTAATTTGTGTAAAGTCCCTCTCCCACCCCAAGGGATCTTAAGTTCCATGAAGGCAGGGATTATGCCCATCTAATTCAGGACTACTTCCCAATATAAGCATGGAAGCTGACACATATTCATTGTTCATATCCTTCTGATGTCCCAGGAACTAAATATGTATGTATATCTTTAAAATTATCTGTCACTTGAAAGTAACTGACAAACATTTCAGGTATGAACCAAAGTTGTTATATTGCTATTATAAATATGCTTGATATGTGTAGCTCAAATACTGCTTTGTCCAAGACAACTATGCTATTTAAAAATAATAGATTCTATAAAGGAACTGGAAGGTCAAAAGTATTTTTTCCCTAGCATCAATTAGGTACATTTTATTATATATTTTTTCTGATATTAATATCCTTGGGAACTGTCAAGTATGTTCAACTAATCAGTTGTTCCTCTCTGTCTCCATCTACTGAAAATCATCTTCTACTGCTTAAGTAAGAAGCACAGGCAGGATTTTCCCATGGGAGGTGCTTGAACACAGAAATTATGCACCCTATTGGTATGACTAGTATATTTTCTGAATTATGTGAGGAAATGACTGAATGAAACTGTTTCCAAGAGAGTCTACAATGGTTTCTGTAGTCTGTGGGAATTGGGGTAGCAGCCTGGAGCAGCAGGAGCAGGCAGAAGCAGCCTTGGTCTCTAAATCTCTGTTTTCATCCTGTTTGAAAGTATTCTTAGATAAATTTAAACTAGGATGTTGTCATGGGTGTCATGAGAACCCACTGCTGTTATGAGCCTCCCTCCCCCCCCCCCCCCCCCCCCCCCCCCCCCCCCCCCCCCCCCCCCCCCCCCCC
>JAGFMF010011737.1:1530387-1661173 GCA_019455555.1 Galemys pyrenaicus | reverse complement strand
CCTTCCTTCCTTCCTTCCTTCCTTCCTTCCTTCCTTCCTTCCTTCCTTCCTTCCTTCCTTCCTTCCTTCCTTCCTTCCTTCCTTCCTCTCTTTCTCTCTTTCTCTCTCTCTTTTTTCTCTTTCTCTCTTTCTCTCTCTTTCTCTCTTTCTCTCTTTCTCTCTTTCTTTCTTTCTCTCTTTCTTTCTTTCTCTCTTTCTCTCTCTCTCTCTCTCTTTCTTTCTTTCTTTCTTTCGTTCGTTCGTTCGTTCGTTCGTTCGTTCGTAGAAATTGGATAGCTGAAATGCTCAGAGGCACTGGGATACAACATCTTGTCATGAACTATAAAATGGTTAAAATGCACATCAATAAATTCCCTGCTTTCAAGAGGAAGAATGGCAAGAAAGCAGTGAGACCAGATGGCACTTAGGATAACTTGAAGTAGGAGATTTTTAATCAAGAAATAATACAGGGCCTCCCTGGTGGTGCAGGGGGTTAAGCTGCAGTACTGCGAAGCTATCTACAGTCACTGCAGCCTGAGTTCGATCCCTGACCAGGGAGCTGACCTACATGGTGCAGCAGACCTCTCCTGCCCTACCCACTGCTCTGAATCCTCTCACACACACCCACACACCTATGACCTGTAACCCAGTTCTAGTATGCATAAATAAATAAGTCTTTTAAAAATTCAGTTTTGTCTAAAAATGTAATTTTTAATTTTTCGTTTACTTTTTGTGTTTATTTTTATCTAGTGAGAAAGCTAAATATATAGCTAGATGACAAGAATTTGCTCCTTTTTTAGTGACTAGCCTTTTTTTATGGGAGTTGAATAACATAGGGAGACATATGTTACCTACATATATTAATTCTTTGAATTTCTTCTTAGCATCCATAGTATATGCCCTCCAATCTATCCTGCCCTTCCTGTTCCTCCTGATTTAGGAAATAAAGCCTAGTTTTATCATGACCTTATAATGATCTGCCTGCTTTAAAGTTCTTTCTATTTGCGCTATATGGTATATAAGTATTTTTAAGAACACATCGACATATAAACAGAAGACTATCAGAATAGTTGCCTTCAACACAGATACTAGGTTTTTTACCACTTTTCATTGTTTCCATATTTATTTATTTTAAAGATTTTTTAAATTTATGCATACAAGAACTGGGGTACAGGTCAGAGGTGTGGGGGTTGGGTGAGAGGATTTACCAGAGACAGAGTGGAGAACAGAACAGGCAGATTGACTGAAGTACACTGCTGAGGGGAGCAGCGGGCGAGACAGGAGAGGTCTGTCACACCATATGGGTCACCTCCCTGACCAGTGGCAGGGATCAAACTTGTGCTGCAGTGGCTGCATTTTGCTGCAGTTTGCTTCATAGTGCATTGCTTAACCCATTGCACCACCAGGGAGGCTCCTGTTTTCATATTTAAATTGTAAACTCTCCATTGACGTAACTCTAGTATCCTTGCTAGAACATGATCTGCCATCTAGCCTAGAAGCTCTGTTATGGAAAGGTCCTCTCCATCTAGATTATGACTACCCACAAGTCAAAGACAACATTGTATTGACTTTTACATCCCTCTAATACCCAGGATGCACTTTTCACATACTAGGTCCTCAGTAGATACTTAATGAAAGAATGGGTAGCAACTTTCAGTCATTGAATGGGTAATCTAATCTAGAACATAAGAAAAAAAATCATCCCACTCTTTTTTTTTTTTTTCTCTGAGATTAATTTTTACAAAACCTTCAACAAGATCTGTGATAATTCTCATCTCTGGATAATTCTTTTTTTAAAAAAATATTTTTAGGCATACATCAACTGGGGTGTAGGCCAGATGTGTGGGGAGTGGGAGGATTCACCAGAGACAGAGTGGGGAGCAGAACAGGCAGATCCACTGAAACACCTTGCTGAGGGGAGCAGTGGGTGAGGCAGGAGATGTCTGCTGCTGGGGATCAAACTCCTGCTGAAGTGGCTGCAGATGCTTCCTACTGCAGTGCTTAACCCCTGTGTCACCAGGGAGGCCCCATCCCTGGATAATTCTGAAGAAACTTTTTTAATTCTCTTTAAATCATTTTTTATTTAAACTTTCTCCTGATCTTGTTCACATTGTGGCATTTCACATTGGCTACATTGTAAAAACTTCCAGACCTGGAATTTCAAGGGACTTGTTTTCTGCCTGCCTTGTGGGAGATTTTTTATGTAGTGCTCATATTCTCTATAGTACCTGGATTCCTATTAATGGGGATCAGAGTGAGGTTTGATTCCGTACTATCTCCTCAAGTCACTTATAAAACATGAAATCCAAACATTACTTTTACTGAATCTCTGAGACATATTACAATTCAGAAATGTGAATTTTAGGATTCACTGTCCCTTCTTTTAATCCGTGTTACCATGCAAAGGTGCAACACAAGTATAAGAACACTGAAACTTAGAACTGCAAAGTACTTCTTGAATCTTTGAGTGGTTTTTCAACTGTGTCCCAAGGTCTCCTAGCATTTGTAAAAGAATTCTTAAGAGACTCCTTATATGAGAAAGTTGTATCTTTTGCCAAGTTTGTTTTTATCTGTTTTACATAACTTTGGTACCAAGTAAGATTTGGCTTTGTAAAACAGCATTCACAACTAAGAGCAAAAATTCCCAAACCTTTACGGTGAAATAAACTATTTTAAGGAATAAATACAAAGGAATAAGAACATACATCTGAAGAGGTGTGAAAATATACTTCTGAATTATACATGGTGTCATAAACCAATGTCATCTCAATATAACATACAATTTGAAAAAAAGGTATGGGATGAAAACTTAAAAACTTTCAAATTTTAGAAACTTTTAAATACCCATTTCTCAATTTTCTTGATATTTATCTCATCAGAAAGACACTTAAGAGGCAGAATATTATTGCTTTCTTTTATGTACACTTCCCCCTTGTAATAAGGCCCAAGTTTCCTTGAGTACTTAATAAATCCCAGTATGTGCCAGTTATGGCTACATTGCTAGTTCTAACTAGTCTGAACAATGAACAAAATTAATTATGATCTTCTAAAGAAGATATGAACAATGCTGTCCCTCAAAATTCATATACTGAAATCCTGACTCACCAAGATGATGGTGTTAGTAGATAGGGATTTGGGAAGGTATTTTTATTATGAGAATAGAGCTAGTCCCATACTTAGCATTTCCCTTTTATTTTATTGAAAATATACACATTCTTGTGTATTTTTTCTGCAGAATGATACATTCCTCCCTCTTTTGAGGGTATTCTCATCTATCTTTAAATTCTCCATTTCTTTACTGTTTCTATTACAATTATTGACATATATTAGAATATTCAATAATACGTCTGAAAATACCAGTTGTTATTTTTCTGCATTTCTAACGCTACTGATAAGGAAAATTATTGAAATATTGTAGTGTTTTGGGGTTTTTTTTGAGTCTCATGCCAACTCTGTTAAGATAAAGAACTATTTTTGGTAGGAATATATAAGGAACTTATATATCAAGTAAAGGTCTAAACTGTGTGACCTCTAAAGTGCTTTCCATGTCTTAATTTTTATGATTCTATGTTATTGCACAAGGGTGCAATTTTATAAACAGAAAAATAAGTTTGCCTTTGGGTGCTTGACTTTCACAGCCTTCAATTTGAACTTTCATTGGATTTACTATAACCCTAGTACAGTGTTCTTTGCATTGTACTGAATGTACCGTGAACCTCAGTTCTGCTTCTCTGCACAGAAATGCCTTAATTATGAGTCTTACTGCAGAGATGTCTTGTTGCATCACTGTAGTACCCACTTTTACCCACTCTTTTTTTTCCCTTAGGAAAAACAAAAGGGGGTGTGTTTCTAAGATGCGTATGTGATTCTGTTTGGGTATGTATATGTGCTGCCATAGATCTGTTTCTTCCTCATATTCCTTGGATATATGCCTCTTATTCAATCATTTAAACAAGATCTCTTGAATACATTCTGGCTTATTCACATTGCTCTAGTTCCTATAGGGATAAGAAATAAAATGATATGCTGCTGCCTTTCAGAGCATAGTCTTTTTGGGGAGACCTAAAAAATAACTTGTGAATGATAACCTCATATACCTTGGGAAAGTTTGATATAAATCACCACATGGGCTAAATGATGGTTCCACTGATGAATTTATTGATTAAGGAAGAATTATTGGGGTTCTTCTATTAATGGAGCCATTTATGAAGTTGAACAGTGAATGGGTAGCACAAATCAGTGCAAAAAATGATATAGAAAAGAATAAGAACAGGTGATGGGAAATGGACTGAAGCAAAGAATACCACACATAGAAAAGCTCAAATATAGGAATGGAAAAAAGAGTGATGGATGAACAAAATGATGCATGTGAACAAAATGATGGATGAAATTGAAAGGAATTTGATAAAGTTTGCATAGCGTATGACACAGCTGTCACTCTACATGATTGGGATGAAATAAATATTGTATTTGAAGTAGATTTAGCAAAGGTAGAGTAGAAAAATAATAATAATGGAGTCTTCTAAAAACTGGACACAGAAATCCCTTTGTGGCATTTGTAATGAGTTGCTCATTATCACAGTTGTAGAAGAAAAGAGAAGGGACAGATATAAGATATAACTGCACTTGATGACCAATAATTTTAGAGGTTAACACCTTTGGTGCTTTTTAGTGAAATTATCATGTTTTCTTTAGTGACTCATGCCTCTGGTCTATGAGTAGGGCAGAACAATGAAGCATAATAAAAGACATAGCTATTATGATTGCTATTATTATAAAATCACCTTGAAGATTTGAAGAGAGAATAATAGTCTTAATGTGTCATTTTGTGGGCCAGTTCTGTGTTAAACAGCTATTATTTTTTTTTTTACCCTAAGGTGACTGCATACTAAAGATAGGTGAAGTGATATCCAAGAATATGGCTTGTAGAATATTTAGGGATCAACACTAATAAAAAGGCACCATATAAATGCAAAGTGTCATTACCAATAGTCATAACAGTGTAGGTTGTTATTGTCTTGGGAAGTTTGTAAGAACTAATTGCTACATACAGTAGCCATAAACTGTAAGAGATGATATTTTGAGTCACAATGTTAAAAATGTCCAAAGGCAGCTAAACAGCCTTTGGAAATAAATGAGACTGCTTTGATTTTTACCTGTGACAATGCACAAATCTGGCATTTTCTGATTTGGAAAAGTTCTCAGTCTGGAAATTAAACTGTCAGAGTTGAAAAGTATGGGAATGTGAGCACCAAAAACTGCTTAATCAAAGTGCTGGATACTTTTTCAAAAGGGATAGGAAATAGATTGTCCAATAACAATGTAACTATGTGAAATGCATCTTTGGAACAAGGCAAGATGGAAGAAAAGGAAGTAGGCAAGGGAAATAGGAGATTGCTTTCGCAAAGCTTAAAAAAAGAAAATCCCCCCACCCTTCTCATCTATATGGCAGGCATAACATCAGCTCTTAAATAAATTCCTTACCTTCAACTAAAACACTCGTCTTATAATTCAATCATGCAAATGCCTGGGTTTTCAAAATATTTGTTGACAGATTGTACATGATCATGGAAGACCGAGGGGGATGAAGAAGAAAGATAGAGATTATTATCTTTAAGCTTAAATAGTTCTATTCCTGCTATAAAGAAAATAGTAACACAACACAATGGTAAATAGTTTTCATATCTTTCAATTCTTAAATTATTTTTGGACATTTGGCATTGGACTATAAATTCTAGAGTTATTCTTTGTGCTTTATTTTTTCTAATGAATCTTTGTTAATCACAAGTTGATCATTGTTTAGTCATTTAATTGATAGACTGAAAAGGTCACAGTATATATCATATCATGTTATGTTATCCTAAGGCTTGGGAGAATCAGTTGAAAGAAATGGAGCGAGATTTACCCCAGTAGAGATTTATTTTGCTAAACCAAACCAATATTCAAGACAGCTAAAATGCCTCATCATGAATGTTAAAATAAGTAAATAACACAATTTTTGAGAATTTAGTAAATAATACTATTGTCAAATTATTTGACTCTTACTTGAGAAAGTTGGACTGTTCTCTCCTTTCAGTCATCTATTTCCCAATAGACACTATAGGTGTGGAGATTTCATTCTCTTTACTATTCTGAAAAGAGAGGGACAGGAAGGTTTCACCTAGCGATGACAATATAGATAAACTGATCTTAAATTTTAGGCTATTGCGGAAAGCTCTGATCATAACAGATACCATAATGATTCTGGAAGCAGGCCTTCTTTTTTTAAAACATTTTGTTTATTTATGCATTCAAGAGCTGGGACACAGACCAGAGGTGGATGGGTGGGTGGGGTGGAAGGATGCACCAGAGACATAGTGGGGTGCAGAGATCCACTGAAATACACTGCTGAGGGGAGCAGTGGGCAAGTCCCTAGCTGGGGATACAATTCATTCTGCAGTGGCTTCAGAAGCTCCACAGTGAGGTGCTCAAGTCCATTGTGCCACCAGGGAAGCCCCTGGAAGCAGGCTTTCTTGAAAGCAGGTTTTCTTGAAAACTAGGAGCAACTGGCGATTACATTTCTACCCCATATCTTTTCAATAATATTGCTGTCATCTTCCTTGGACGTTTTCAAATGTTCTTACACCGAGGTTTAAAGTTGTTTTTATTTACATTATTTTTTCTTTGTTTATATATATAATTTATATATATATATTTGACATCAATTGTAATCCCCATGTATTCCCCATCACCATTTCACCAGTGCACCATCACCTTGTGCTCTATCTGCCCTCAACCCTTTCCCTCCCACCTCCCTACCAAGTGTCCCCAATTTGCCCTTGTCTTTTTGTTTTTGTTGTGTTTTTATTATTATTATTGTTGTTATTCTTTTCCTTGATCCTTATTTGGTTCCCTTATATTCCTCCTAGGAGGAAACCATCCAGTATTTTTCTTTTGCCTTTTGATTTATTTCACTGAGCATAATCCCTTCCAGCTCCATCCATATTCCTATGAATGTGTCTAGTTTATCTTTTTTGATTGCTGAATAGTATTCTATAATGTATATGTACCACAGCTTCCTGATCCAATCATCTGTTTTTGGGCATTTAGGTTGTTTTCAGGTCTTATCTATTGTAAATAGTGTTGCTATAAACATAGGATTGTAGGTATTATTTATTTACATTATTTTTTAAGAAAAAAAAAGAGTTGAATTTGTTTAGAAAGATCAGATATTTGATTTTGGTCCTTTGGTTCCATGGAATTGTAGTTTCTTACAGGATAGGAGGGTTCAAAGCTACTGCATCCTCTGAGCTCTGAGATGTTATAGATTTAAAATGATACATAGCTAGAATGAATGTTTTTTCAATGATATTGTGGGTGAGAAGTAGTTGTGCAAAACATATTTTTAAAAAATACAAAATATGTTCCATGTTCAAACTGATAAATAAAAATAAAATCACCAGATAGGACTTGCCCAGAGATCAGTCAGTTTGTTTATGTTTTTAGAGAAAGGTTCTATGGTGACGTTATTAAAAGAGTAGAAACAGTAGTAGGAGTATTAAAGCTTTGAGTGTGGTGATAAAACTTAGGTGCCTGTCTAATATAATTCAGTTTTGCTAAGGTTTTCATCCTCCCACAGGATTCAAGGAAAAGTGAGACTTTCTCCAGCTAATATATTCTGATTAATCTAATAATAGTAATTCCATTCTCTTCTCAATGATTGGTTTAGAATTAAGAATAGAAAAAACACTTGTTAAACATTCAATATTTGCCAGGAACTGTTATAAAAGTTTGTTTTGCATTAATTAAAAAACAACCCTACACTTCCATGTTTATTGCAGCACTATTTACAATAGCTAAAATATAGAAACAACCGAAATGCACAAAAACTGATGACTGGATCAAGAAAATGTGGTGTATAGATATACACAATGTAATACTATTGAGCAATCAAAAAAGATAGATCATACCATTCACAGCAATATGGATGGAGCTGGAAAGGATTATGCTCAGTGAAAGAAGATAGAAGAAAAAAGAAAAATATGGGGTAATATCACTTATAGGAGGAATATAGGGGAACCAAACAAAGGGTCATAAAGAAAAAACTTAGAAGCAACTAAGACTTAAAGCAAGGGATGGGGAGGAAAATGGATCAAAATAGGGGTTGAAAGAGCACAAAGGACCATGGTGACGACTCACAGGCAATGTGGTAATGGGATATTTATGAGGAGAAATCAAATACTGTACAAAAATGAACAATGGTGTAAGAAAATTTTAAAAATAATAAAAGAAAAAAGATAAGAGTTTGTTTTGTATTAACCCATATAATTATCATAACAATGAGAAAGGTAGTACTGATAACATCATGTTATAGATAAGGACACAACAGAGATAGCTAGCTAGGAATTCCAATGTAGGAGTTCAAATTCAAGTCAACTCATTCCAGTTTTCATGCTTTTAACCACAATTTTATCTTGCACAAGGCACAATTCTGACCAATGAGGTTGGGAAAAAAAAAAAAAAACTCATGAGAATTTCTCAGAGTTTCCTTGTACCTAAGTACTGGTCTAACATGGAAAAGAAAGAATCGTCAGGAATCACAGAGAAGCAAAACCAAAGATCAAGAAGCCCACCGTGGAGCCTATCCCAGTTTTTCAGATCTTGTTATGGGAGATAAACATTCTCATTGGCTAGTTCCTATGTCAGGATTTTCTCCTTTCCATAATCAAAATTTTCCAAGCAATAATGAGTACATTGAATATTTATTATACATGTTATCAGATAGCAAGTGTGTTAAATATCTTATGTAACCCTCACAACCGAATATAGGTTTTATTATATATCTATTTAGACAGAGAGCAACAGATTCACTGCAATGATATAGCAATTAGGTGGTGGAGGTCAGTTAATAAAAACTGGAACTAATTTTCTTAAGTACCTTGCCCAATTGTCTTCAATCATAAATACTATTTCAGAGTAACTTTTGTATCCAGTGCTTGTTACACAAAGTAAGCTTTGCTGTTAATTGTAGGAAAGCTCAAGCTAGAGATATAGACAGTTGAATGGATATAGATTTTGTCTGTCTTTAGCCATCAATCTATCTCTATAAATCTGTTAATCAAAAAGTAGTAAGTGCATTACACTGTCTTTGTCATTAAGCAATTAGATTGAATCATAAAATTACTGTCCTCCTCCAATTGACTAATAACAAGGTTAATAAGTTAAAGCTATTGATAGCTTAAAAATCGAAATTATTCTTTTAATTCAGGCTGAAGTGATCCAAACTGAATTTTTATTTAGTTATGTCTGTATACTTGGCTACTCAGGTATATGTGTGCTTTGATTTCGTTGCCTTGTTGCAGAGAAACTTGAAGGCTTTTGGTACTTTAGGAATGCAAATTATGATAAAACCCACAAACACAGGAAACCCACAAAATGGATCAAGAGATGTATTAAAAGACCAATAGGAGAGCTGGCCTTGTAATCATGATTTCTCATGGACAAGGTTTGAACCCATCCTGTATCAATGAGTTTGGCTATGAAAATTGGTAGTGCCCACCTTCAGTGTTTACATCCTATACAGGAGGTGCAAGCGTTACTCAAATTCATTCCAAATTTATTATAAAATGTACTGAGTATCAGGCATTAAAAATAGGTGAGTCTCGGGGCCTCCCTGGTGGCGCAGTGGGTTAAGCAATGCACTATGAGGCGAACCACAGCCACTGCAGCACAAGTTCGATCCCTGCTGCCAGCCAGAGAGGGGACCCACATGGTGAGGCAGACCTCTCCTGCCTTGCCCACTGCTCTCCTCAGCAGTGTACTTCCGTTGATCTGCCTGTTCTGCTCCCCACTCTGTCTGTGGTGAATCCTCTCACCACCACCCCCCCCCCACACCTCTGGCCTGTACTCCAGTGACTGTATGCATAAATAAATAAATCTTTAAAAAAAAATAGGTGAGTCTCTTCACAAGACCCACTGACAGTAATCAACAGCATGAGTGTGCAGAAAAATAAATTTTTTAAAATGTTTTCAGCTGGAGTCATCAATGATTCTTCTGAGCGTACAAAGAATGGAATGAGTTATCTTTGGGGAAGGGAGTGTGCTTTTAAAATAAAGAACCAAGTTTAAAAATATAACTTCTATAGGGTCTTCCTCCTAAACAGTGATGGCTTTCTTTACAAGGAAAGGAGAGTGTTTTGTTGGTACTGCTGTATCATGCATAACTGGAAGCAGAGAGGGTGAAGGGTGTGTGAATTAGGAGGGAAACTTAACCACTGGCGAACAACTCAGCCCCATGGTCAGTCCTTGCCTCAACCTGTCTTTCCCATTTTGTTCTCTCATGGGGATATAAACTGGACTATACCAAAGGGTCATCAAGAACAATTGTTACACTTCTAGATTCAATAGAGGCAGTTTAGGAAAAAAAGCAATTTAAGTTTTGATGTTTCTTGCCATTTCATATTAGCACATAGGTCATATCCCAACTCCTAAGTGTAGGGAGTAGAGCTTCTACATCTACAAATCTATTTTAAAGGCTTCTATATCTGTCCCTTTTAAGAAAACTTCCATTTTAGAAAAAAGACACCATTGAGATAACATAATTAGTTGTTGCTTAGAAAAATAAAATGGTACTGTGATTTTGGGTAAACAAATTAAGGAGCTGGACCTACAAATATCTGTTCCATAATGACAGCTTGATTTCTCGTAAGATTTAATCAGTAATGTTGGAATTTTTGGCATCCGTGGGAAAGATGTTCAGGTCACCCAGACTACCCTGCACCCTGTAGGCTCACGCCACAGGGTGAGGACATAGTGCATCACTGGGGTCTTCCAATCAATCTTGTCAGGATTCTGTAAGTTAAAGGCTTAGGAATCAAACATAGCAGAGGAGAAACAGAAGAAAATCCCTCCCTCCCTCCGCATGACTTTTGGGAGGAATTCTTAGAGGTTGTAAACATCAAAATAATCTCATTAAAATTTTACACACTATTTCTGGGATGAATTTCTATCAAAGGACTACTTGGCAGTCATGGTGAGGGGTGGATTTATTGGAACAAAACTGACAATAAAATGATGGTGCTTTTTCTCTCCCGTTTCAAATGTAAATGAATGTCCTTTGATTTGGGGGAAAGGAAACCACAGTTATGCTACCCATCATGGCCTAGAGAGAACTCCCCTTCAGGGATGTTATCTCTTGTACTCAAATGACCCATAGGTTAATAAAGAAATAAAATTTCCCAGGGCATCTTTTTCTCCAAAACAAGTGTGATGATGGTAGACAGAGGAATCTTTTGTATTCCTTGGGGAAGAACAATTTGGACAAATTATTTCTACTAACATAAACATATTTTAAATAGGTCTAAAAATTTTGTTCAGAGATGTACTAGACATCGAATTGTTCTTGAATTTTGTTTTTTAGTGAACATGAATCACTATAATAAATTCAGTTTTAGAAATTCATAGAAAAGAATGTAGAACTCATTTTGGTCTGGTTTCCATAGTCTATGTGTTACATATTGGAACCACATTTAAAAGAGTGTTTTCTTTTTATTTTTTTTAACTAATGAAATATCACTGTTTTATGTCTTTGTTGATATCTTAAGAATATAGAATCTCTTCCCTTAGGTGTGGTATTTGTAGCTCTTCCATCACCAGAGCTCCTGTAGCCGTCTTCTGCAGTCTGTTGTGATCCTTCCCCCTCACTCGTGACCCCCACTTCTGCTCCTCCCTCTCTACTAGCCTCTCCTCCACCCTTTTTGGATGCTTCAGAGCTATGGTCATATTTTAAGAATTGGTTTTATGTTTGTCTTTGACTCTGTGCTTGATCTCTCTATATTACATGTATAAGTGACACCATCTGGCATTTAATTACTTTCTTCTAGTTTATTTCACTTAATATGATCTCTTCCAGCTTCATACATATCGCTGCAAATGGCATGAGTTTGTCATTTTTGATCACTAAGTAATATTCTATTGTGTATATATACCATATCTTCTTAATCCACTCATCTGTTAAGGTTGTTTCTGTATCTTGCCTATTTTAAATAGTGCTGCTATAAACATAGAAGTTCTGGTTTCCTTTGGAATTAGTGATTTTTGTGTTTTTCTTTTGTTTGGGGGTAGATATCTAGAATTGGAATTGCTGAATCTTATAGCAAACCTAGTTTAGCCTTTTGAAAACCCTCCATAATGCATCCCATAGGGGCTGGATAAGTCTACATTCCCAGCAACAGCGTAAGAGGCTTCATTTTCTCCACACTCAGTGCCTGCACTTGTTTCTTTTTTAATATGGGCCATTCTCATAGGTGTGAGGTGGTATTCATTGTTCTTTTGATCTGCATCCTCTTGATGGTGAATGATGATGAGTTATTTCATATGCCTATTGGCCATCTACCATTTCTTAAATAGGCCAAGTACCTATTTAACTCTTCACCCCTTTTTTTGGATTGAGTTGTTTATTTTCTTTTTGTTCAGTTGTATGAGATCTTTAATTGTATATAGATCTTTTTGTATATAAATATTTGTTATCACTTCCTTGTCAGAGTGTGATGCATAAATATTTTCTCCCATTCTGTGGGGTGTCTCTTCATTTTGGTTTCTGTTACTTGGTTACTGCTTCTTCCACTGTACAGAATCTTTTCAGTTTTGACATAGTTTCAGTTGTTCGTATTCTCCTTTGTTTTCCTTGTTGCTGGATTTGAATCTGCAAAGATATTTCTGAAATTTATTTCATGGAATGTTTTCCCTAATTTCTTCTATGAGCTTTATGGTTTCTAGTTTTCTATGTCTTTTGCCTGTTTTGTATTGATTTTCATGTACGGTATGAGATGGCAGCCTATTTTTTTTTTTTTTTTCTTTTACATATGGTCACAGTCCAGGTTTCCCAGCACCATTTATGGAAGAGACTTTCTTGCTACATTGGATATACTTTGCTACTTTTTTGTAGGTTAGTGGCCTATAAATCTGTGATTTTACTTTTATTGTTGAACCATCCTTGTGTTCCTGGTATAAATCCTGCTTGTCCATAATATATCTTTTTAATGCATTGTTACATATGATTTGCTTAGATTTTATTGCAGATTTTAACATCTGTTCATTAGGAAGGTTGGCCTGTAGTTTTCTCTTTTGTGTTATCTTTCCTTAGTTTTGGTATTAGCATTATATTGGGCTCGCAAACTATGTTTGGGAGTATTCTTTCTTTCCCAGTTTTTTTGAAAGAGTTTGAGCAGAATTGGTATTAATTTGCCTTTGAAAGTTTGGTAGAAATCCTTTCGAAGCCATCTGGTCTTGGACTTTGTTTTGGGGAGAGTTTTGATTGCTGCTTCATGTTCCTTGCTTGCAATTGGTTTATTCAGGTATTCTATTTCAGTCTTGGGTGATTATATAATTTTAAGAACCAGTCCATCTTATCTAGGTTATTGAATTTATTTGCATATAAATATTCATAGGAATCTCTTATTAGCTTCTGAATTTCTGCAGTATATGTTTTAAGTTCTCTTTTGTTTCTGATATGTATTTGAATTTTCTCCCGTTCATCTTAGCCTAGCTAGAGGTTTGTCAATTTTGTTGTTTTTTCAAAGAACCATGTTTTGGTCTTGTTGATCTTTTGGACTGTCTTCTTGACTTCTGTTTCATTTATTTGTTTAATTCTTATTATTTCCTTCTTTCTAATGACTTTGGACTTCTTCTTTTTCTAGTCCCTTGATATGAAGCACAAAGTTGTTTATTTGAGTTCTTTCTTGTTTCTTGATGTGACCTTGTATTGCTATGTACTTTCCTTTCCATACTGCTTTTGTTGTGTCCCATATGTTCTAGAGGATTGTAACATCATTATCATTTGTCTTGAGGTAACTTTTTTTTTGTTTCTTCTTGGATTTCCTTATTGGTTGTTTTAGTAGTATGTTATTCAGTCTTATGTTAGAAGTTTTTTAAAAAATGTTTATTTCTGAATAAAATAACTGATATAGGCCAGGTGTGGAGGAAAGGGTTGAGATGATGCACCAGAGACAGAGTGGGGTGTAGAACAGGCAGATTTACTGAAATACACTGCCGAGGGGAGCAGTGGGCCACATAGGAGAGGTCAGCTGCACTGTGTGGATTAGCTCCCTGGCTGGGGATCAAATTCAGGTGATAGTGCTGATAGCTTAAGATCAACATGAGTAGACTTGATGATGTCACTTCAGGTCACATGACTCAGCATACCAAGTTCAAATGTCTACACTAGATTTTTCTTTTTTTCCCCAGTAGCAATGGCTTTGTGTCCTATGCTTCAGTGCAGTTACAGGTTAATTCATACACATATATTTTACTTTTTGTGTTATTGTTGATTTATATGTGCCTAGTGCCTGTGTTTACTTATGATTATATTGAAAGTTGAAATAGGGTATAGCATAATCTCTAAGAGCACAGACTCTAAAGTCAAACTGCCTGCGTTCAAATATTAGTCTTGTGGGCTGATAGCTTTGTGAACATGGAAAAATAAATGAAACTCTGTCTATTCTCTACCTCATTTTGACCATTTCAAATAAAATAGAGATGTTCATTGTGTCTTCCTCCTATGGTGAAAGCACTTAGAACAGTGCGCATGTGCCAAGTGCTATATAAAGGAAAATGTGCTGATATCAGTTGTGATGCCTGTATCATTGCACAGAAGGTGTTGAAAGTATATTTTTTTCTCAGTGTTAACTACCACCTCAATATACCATTACTGCATTGAGCCAGTGTGTCACTGAGTAATGACGTACAGTAGGGATTATAGTAGCAACTAGGATTGAAATAGCCAAGTTCCCTAACCATTTATTTACTTTAGAGTGAGAGAAACACATAAAAAGTGAGGTGATGATAGACAGACAGACAGATAGATTGGAAGAACAGGATATTAAAGACTATAGAGTTTATGTATTAGGGCCAAAGGGATGAATAGTGACTACGTGCAGTGGGAAGGCAGCTGAAAACTCAGTGAGAAGTCAGTCATGCATATGGCAGGAAAAGATATTCAAGGGATCTGGAGAGCATGGCTTCTGGTGATAAGGAAGTTAGCGTTTTTGCAGCATAGAAGCAAGGGGGTGGTTGATGACAGTATATGAGGTCTCTGCAGTAACAGAGAATCAGTCTATTTTGCTCACTTTTCCCTCATAATTAAAAACAACCTATCTGGGTCACCAAATCCAAGATACATATATAGAGCCCATATTTTTCTTAATTAACATCTCTTGTCGAAGCTATGGGGGAAAGTTTTACACAGAGACATTCATACACACACACGTACACAAGCACACATGTACAAAGCATACGCCTACCTTTAGCTGAGCTTTTGATTAATCCAGTTTTAATCCATCTACCTAATTGTGCTTTGCTATTTTCTCTTTCTCCTCCAATTGCTTCACTGGGTGGGGGGTCTGGAGAGCAAACACATTCATTATGTTGCCAGCAAACAAGATAGGAACTTCACTGCAGGGGACAAAATTAAATTTACAGCTTTCCCTTGTACATGTCATAAACTATTGATTTAACACAAGAGGAGAAAGCTTCAATGATGGGGCACAACTGCAGTGTCGAGCCAGGCTCTGGCCAAGGAGAGGTCAACAGTGACTGCAGATAAGCCAAGATCAGGCTTATGAGGCCAGTTCCTGTCCCCAGTCAAAGGATTAAAGTAGGGATACTTACTTGATTTATATGTTGAGTGTACAAATTTTTAACCTACACCGTTCCCTACTGAGACATACTAACTTTATGCCTAGACAAAACATTAATTGATCAATAAGGGAAAGTTCGATTCAGTGAATGTTTCTATCTACTACCCCTGGGTTATTAGAGCTACATGAGGAGTTAGTTGGCTCAGAGGCTCAGTTGGCAATGATAAAGGCTATCCACTTGTAACCAATCAGAAAAACTAGTTTTCTTACAGGAAGCATGTACTGATACCAATTAGGGGTAGCACCTTCATGCACCCCTCATGTCATTGTGTATGGCTTTAATGCTATTCCTTGGTGGTCATCCTCACTAAGCTAGCGCCTCCTTGAGGGCAGAGAAAGCATCACGGGCATGCTTACATCTGAAATGAAGAGAAGAGGATCTGAAACATACTCATAAATGTATTAGTTGAAATTAAAACCTGATGTTCATTTCAAATGAGATGAGATTAACTGCAGCAAAACAACTTCTCCTTACTCAAATCTTCACCTCAAAACATGTTCTCCGTCCTTACTCATTTTCTTTATTGCTTATCACAGCTCTTAGAAGGTGGAGTTACAAATGAAAAGGAAAGAGTGCATTACAATGTCAAAAGATTGAAGCATGACTGTCTATTGATCTATGCATCATAATATGCCACTTTTGGATGTTAAATGATCTGACTGTAGAAACCAAATACTTCTTGTATTTTGCATGAGTAAGTGCAAAATTTACCTTATTTGGAATAAAGGAATGTAAAAAGCACAAAACATGGTTAAGTTAAAAAGCAGTATTATCCAACTTTTGTACATATATTTGGCATATTCATAGTTTAAAGAATCCATGCAAGGTGAGAATATAGTAGAAATGCTAAAATGCAAAACAAAAATCATTTATACTTAGAAACCTTGTCTAGTGAACTTTAAACACAGATGTAAATCTCTGGAATGCACGTGTGTGTCTATTTCCCCATACAAAATATTTGAAAACTGTAAACTGTATATGTGACCTTCTGCTCCTTTTCTTTGTTTTACATGTGTTGCTTTCCTTCTTTTCTCAGTCCTTTCTCTTTTCCTACAGACCCAGAAATTTCCATCTTATGTTATTTGTAGGTGGGACTCATAAGCAAGCAGTCCAGGGAAGGGACTATGTGGCTGACACTAAGCTATAGCAGCCATAGTAAAGTCTGTGTAGGGAGCATGAGCAGAGCCAAGTCTAGAATGGATGCCAGAGCTGTAGTTCACAGAGATTTACCAAGGCCAGGGGATCCCAAAAAATTACATCCATCCCTTGGAATGCAAAGTATGAATAGCCACATACATACCTACTTATCTAGACAAAAATGAGGGTATGAATGCAAAGGCAATATATACAATCAGGTAATGCCAGTGTTTATCTTTTGGATAAAATCTGCAAGTTTATTTTGCTAAATTCCTTTAAAACATGATATTAAGGTAGGGGTTGTATGACTATAAAATGTGCCTGGAATTAAGCATCAATAAATGAGAAATTTTCATCCCAAACCAACCACCAAGTTATTATACGACCTTAGCAAAAATATCTATAAAGTTTCATCTATAATTTGTGACAAACAAGTTGAGCTCACTATCACTTCTAAGCTAAACTGATTTGTGCAATGCAGAGACTTCTGAAAACATTATAACAGTGAATATTTTCCCAAGTCTGATTACAAAGTGAGACTTAAAGAATGAATTCATGGTCTAACTGAACCCTCACTAAGTCCCGCGGTCTTTATGGAAATATTGGGGGGTGTTGTCTCTTGAATTTCTCCCCCCCTTTATTTTCAGACCAGAATGAGTTTTTTTAAGGAAGGCTTTCCCAGGGACCAGGCCATTTCATCAAACTCCACAGACCATGGAATATTGCCAGTACCAACCATACACAAGACATGTGTGCTGCCAATCACAAGATGGTCTGAAAACCAGTTTTCTAAGAGCACTTATTGCCAGCCACATGAGGTTGTCTAAGATTTAGCTAGGAGAGCAGTAATTTGCTATAGACTAGCACTAGAATTCATTTTCATATGCCAAAATGCAAATGTGGATATGCGGAAAGAACCTTTGTCTCTGGGGCAAAGAGGCGGATCCATTAATGTTCTTTTTTTTTTTCTGCCCTACTTCCCTTTTATTTTATTTTCTGCTTGGGGTGAATTATTTTGACATGATTATGCACTCTCATTCCAGCATCCAAATCCACTATTCCCCACCCTTGCCTGCCAACCCCCATTTATTTAGAATGTTTGTGTATTTATGTGTGCATTTTGTTGTTTTTTTATTTAAATGTTTCCCAGAAGAGCTCCATAAAGAAAATCTTCACATCCCTGCTGAGCCTAGTATAAGGATCCAACTATGTTTTTAAGGAGAATTTGCTGTGTCATCTTTTTGCTGCTTGAATACTACACCTTGATACTCTTTAATTTAAAATCTTTATTGGCACTTAAGCCATCCATGAGATAAGTGGGTTCCCACTTCCTTTTGTTGTGAATTTTTAGCAGTTAGATTACTACTGTTTGTTAAGGAACTTGGAGAACTTCTTAAGCCCATGACATAGCTATTTCTAATGCCTACTCAAGACTTATGTGTCTGACATCATCAGTCACAGGCAGAAAAGTCACCAAGCCAAGTGGTGGGACCATCACCTGGACCGGCGACATGCCATTGTTCAGTGTTCCATCTTTTTCAATACAGATAAATGGAATAAACCATAGATGGTCTTTTAGTCCATATTGTGAATATAGCATTATTCACTATTTATAGATGGAATAAGAATTTAAATGTTTACTCTGAAATGTTAGTACTGTAAAATCATACAGCTCTGTGCACTCTTGTTCCATGATTGGGTTCCAAAATCATGTCCCATGATTTTTTTTTTAATTGAGTTATAGTAAATCTTCTTTCCTCATTAGTTATTAGGAAACGAAAGAAAATGGCATACTTCTTTTTCCAAAACAAAGTATATTCTAAAGCTGAATTCTCTAATATTATAGACACTAGCCACATGTGGCTAGGGACTACCTCACTGAAAAGCACATATAGAGAATATCCATCATTGCAGAAAGTTCTGTGGAGAGCATTGTATTCTCTCTTAATGTGATCTGTGCAGTCTTCTTCTGCTTATTAAAAACACAAATTTTTACTTCATTCAAAACCTCCTAAATCAGAATCTCTGGGGTGCAACCTTCAAATCTACATGTTAATGTACTGCTTAAATGTTTTGTATTTGCAGTGAGGTTTGATGATCCTCCATGGAGTATGTCCTATCTGTCACAAATGCATTCACATGCCAGTCACCAAAATGTTGCCAAATATATTTAATTTAAAATAGCTTTCCCTTGCATGTTGTATCTTATCTTTTCTCTCTTTTGCTCCATCTTTCTCCTCTCTGTTCTTTCTTCCATTCATCCCCCCCCTTTCTTTCTGTCACTGAGATGTCTTTTCCCCATGTCTTCTGGAATCCTAATATAATTTCGTCAGAAAATAATTACTAAATAATTTGATTAACATGACTAGAAAAAAATCTATTTCTCCTCCTTAACAATGACTGAATTATTGAACATAACCTGCAAATACAGTACAGAGCAAAAGAACACCTGAAGAAACTAAAAATTCTCGCTTGAAAACTCCATCAATCATAAAATTTGTCGACCTATTAGAGACCTAATTAATACACCTTTTCTTAGCTCTTTGATTATAACTACCAGTAGAAATTACAAAGAAACACAGAATAAGGGTCACAGGGATGAAAGGACTCTCAGAAATCATTTTCCCCATCTTCGTTGAATTATGTCTGTGTCATCACAGTGAACATCAAGTCCAGAATCCTCCACATTGCTTGATCATCAGTACTTGCCTTGGACCTGGCCATGGTTAGGCTTCCCCAATTGATTCTGATAATCAGGCAGCTTTGGAAAACATTTATCTGGGCTATGACCCCTTCCAGTGGTTCACATTCAGCCTTCTTCCTGAGGTTGTCTACTTAACTATCACAGAGTTGGAAGAATACCTTTCCATAGATGTTCAGTTGAAATGATCTTTGAAGCATCTATCAAGCATTGCTTTTTAAGATTCTGAATAATGGGGCTAATTCTCTACCTAAATGCCTTTTCCACAAAAGATACTTCTCTACCTGATGCTAGCAACCACATTTTATCAGAACTTTCTTTCACCCTGGTTATACCCCAATTGTAACTTGCTCTTTGCAACCATTCTATTTTGAGTATCATATCTTATCATATTGGTCTTTTTCTTTCGAGTGATTTCCAGTTCACTGGTATCTTTTGAAAATATAGTGCTCTAAACTAATTTTTCATATACATGAAGTCTGAATTAATTCATAATATTTAATAGCTATATCCCCATCATGTTCCATTGTATCACATGTCCTGCTCACTCAGCTAAACCCAATACTTTTTTCATGTGCACTGCTGTTCATCTTGTACTCCCCAAACCAAAGCATCATGCATTTATGCATGTTGCTAATTTCACTACTGTTCATGTAAATATATATGTATGTGTGCATGCATATCTCTCTCTCTCGCTCTCTCGCTCTCTCGCTCTCTCGCTCTCTCTCTCTCTCTCTCTCAATAATTGTTCAGATAGGAGATAGGAATAACCAGATTCCTTCTTAGAACACTAACCCAAATTAGAAAGTTTAATCTGATCTCTGCATTCTTTTACACAACTTTCAGGATTTCAGCAGTGATATCTGTTCCCTTCTGTAACAGGTAGTACAAACCTATATGATCAGTTCTAATGTAAGTCAGACCTAGAGGTCTCTCTTCCCCTCTTTCATTTTCTTTCCTGCAGTGTGGGATTATAGGTTTGCCACCCCCTGCCTGGGAACTCTGAAAGAGACCTAAAGAGAACTAGAATTTTCACTAGTGCCCTAAATCACCATTATTAAGTCCAAAGAGCACATCCTGTACAGGAAAATTGCAGTAGCATATGGGCAGCCCTCTGCACTTCATATGTTATCCATCACATTACAGAGCCCTGCCACATGTTCCTGAAGCGGCCAGGGAAGAGCTTGGCTCAGTGCTTGCTGAGTAGGGCCGCTTAATCTGTTTTACAGCAAACAGTTTTGCAATTACTATGGAATCATGGACCCAGCTGATATTTGAGCTTTGTCCTCACAAGTTGTAGCAAATAAACATACACCACAAAGACAGTATACTGAAATCAGTGGAAAAGGAGCTAGACAAGTGGAGAAAGGCTTATTGGTTACAGATTTTGGTTGTTATACCTGTTCATGCACATATGTGTTATATATATTTTTCAAATGTATACTATCAATGCATTTTTCAAATATGTATGTTTCAGATACATGCACATTTATGTGTCTCCAATACACATACACATTGATATCCATTAAGTAGTTATTATAAGTCAGATGATAATTATAATGGAGAGAAAGTGACCAAAATATTACATTCATGGCAAATTCTAATGAATGAAAAGGGATATTAACTAAATAGTTTCCAAAATTAGTGTAAAGTAGTAACTATTGTGATGCTTCACAGAACCTCATGGTGCTATGACAGTCTACAGGGTACTTTCTATCTTTGACTAATGAAAGAAAGCCTTCATGGAGAAGTGACGGTTGAGTTCTAATCAAAATGGCCTGAAAATATTTTTTGTACCACATCCCCTAAATGTATTTATTATGCATAAATTACATACATATAGTCTTGCCAAGGAATATTTTAATATTTTCAAAATGTTATTGACCTTTAATATTTGGAGAACTATTTGAGGATGGTAAGCAGTATGACTTGGGGTAAGGGAAGGGTAATTATATGCATGGCCTTGGAAGAGGAAGGAGTAAGATATTTTTGAAGAGCTTAAATGAGCCTAATGTGGTGTTAGACTCACAAAGTAATTAGGTCCCAAATCAAACAGGTCATTGTCAAACCTGTAAAACCTTAGATTAGTAAACTAAGACCAATGGGAAACTATGAAAAGTTCAGTCTGGGGAGAAGATTCCATTTGGGTTTAGACAGGATTGTGGACATGGATTGCATTAGACTTTTTAAACCTTCAGCGTGTAACTTTGTCAGTGAATGGAGAGTTTAAGACTAAAGTTTATAAGGATGTTCATTGTGTTCCAAACTTGTTACTAAAAATATCTTTATAAATTAGTCAAGATACATAATGTACCAAATGACATTAGAAATGTAATATAATCTGGGGCCTCCCTGGTGGCACAGTGGGTTGAGCACTGCACTATGAAACACCCATGGCATGGGAGCACGAGTTCGATCCCCAGCCAGGGAGGGGACCCACATGTTGCAGCGGACCTCTCCTGCCTCGCCCGCTGCTCCCCTCAGCAGTGTATTTCAGTTGATCTGCCTATTCTGCTCCCTGCTCTGTGTCTGGTGAATCCTCTCACCTCCTGCATCTCTGACCTGTACTCCAGGTCTTATATGCATTAAAAAAAAAGAAATGTAATATAATCTTTGGTCTTGAAGTTCTTCAAATAGACCAACAAATACCTGTGATTAATAATTATCATGACAGTGTCCATCATTATCATCATCCTGAAGGACATTTCTCCAAAGGTGTTGTTTTATTGCCTAAAGAGAGAATAGAACAACAAATACATGCATTACTTACAGGAATCCTATTAACTCTCCTAACACTACTATGCGATTCATAGACCCTGGACCCATAACCTTTGCACCCATAGGCTTCAAAGGTTAAAGTTATTACAGACTATTCCATGATATGAGCTGAGTTAGTAGATTTGTGATTTTTTTCTTAAATAAGTAAACATAGATTTATAATGATTGATTTGCCAGACTTGAGTTAGTTGGCTAGATTTGTTACTCTAAAAACAAAAATTTAGGGATAAGAATAAAAAAATAAAAGCAAAAATTTAACAATTTTGTTAAAATTGTGTTTTCCTTTCTCTTATTCACAAAGAAAATATATGATACCTTATTAGCTAAGTTAGTGATGAATGAGTGGTTGTAATATAGAGTTTATAACTTATATAACGTATTAGTTGAAGTCAAGGCATGAAATCTCACAAGATTGAATTAAGAGGTTTCAGACCCAGTGACTTTGATATCTGGAAGTAGTTCTCAGCTCTAAGCAAAAGCTGAGATCGAACTGACCTAATATCAATTTTTCTTTATAACATAATATGACAGTCTGCTTATAGTTTTCTATGAATTTGTAGCCATATTAGCGTTACCATCTAATAAAAGTCTTTAATTTTATGAATAAACCCACTACTGGTTTTTGGTATTATCATTAATCCATACAAAAGTATAAAAAGAATGTTACAATTATTGTTGCTCTGATGTTGGGAAGTGGTCTATGGTCCATTTAATAAAATGGGACAATTTTAGAGTTTCAGGTTGATTTTATTGTTTCTTCTTAATCCCTAGAATCATTATCAGGAAATGTGTGTGGCTTAACTGTCACCAAAGCTATTTTCATCCTTGTTGAGTTCTTTTTCCTAGTCAATTTACTAAAGAGATAGCACAGTTTGATAAGTCATCTTTTCTTAGGAAAAAGCAAGCCCTCCATAGCATGTGGCATAATTTAGAGCCATTATTCAGAAGAAACCCTGCAGAGCTGAACTCCTAAATATGGAATCACTCTCATTTTCCTATAGTTGGTTTGAATCATTACCTAAGTCCTATAGGTGCATTCTGAGAAATCCCTTTGCAGTTCTCAGATGGTGTAAAGTGCTCAAAAGGTACGAGGAATGTCAGCTTTAGGGGCACTTGAGCAGAGCATGAACTCAAATTTAAAGGGATTTTGCAACAGTCCATATATAAACATTCTGGGTTTCTTGGACAGGAGAATTCTTCAGCTCAAAACGTTTTTTCAGGTTCTTTTATAATCTTACTCTAGGTCCCCTTTAAAGAATAAATGAGAGTTTAAAAAATTACCCATAATATTATGGAAAAGTAAATCCTGTAGTATTTTGACAAATTTCTAATCTTTTTAACATTTATTTATTTGTCTATAGCATGAGGCTCTTCTTTAATGAAGGTATTGTTTATGTTCCTCATAATGTATATTTCACAAAACCAATAGAGTGAAATAAAGGGACTGGATTTAGACCTCACTTTCTACTGACATTTGTTGTTTGTGTGTGCACTTAAAGCAAATTTTATTATGTCTCTTATTTTCCTGCTTTGCTAAATGAGTAAATTGAACTTGGTGTGATCCTATAACTCTGAACCATCTATAGTTTTATAAACCAATGTTGCCTAGTTAAAAACAAACAAAACAAAACAACAACAACAAAAAAAAACATTGTTTCTTTCCCTGTGTCTCTAGATGCCAAAAACAGTGAACTGGACACAGAAGTGTTTTTCATTCATTGTAATATACTCATTCATATTGTGACAATTATTATAATAAAAGACTGAAGTGGAAACTAGTTTTTCTAAGTTATGCAAACTCAATTCAATGCAACTGAGGCATAGTATAGCAAAGTGGTTGAGGCATTGTAGTCATGATTAAGAGGGTGTGCTCTGAAGGCTTGAATACACATATAGGCTCCTCCATTTATTAGCTACGATTTTCTGTGCATCCTATAGCTTTAAAGTTACAGCTTAAATTTTAGAATCTTGGTACCACTGCAAGTATATTAATGAGTTTATTATGAGGAATATGGGTTTATACATGAAAACAGTTGCAAGTATATCTGGCATATAGTAAATTTCTCAGTAAGTGTTTCCTGCTAGTCAATAGAGTATATCACAAGTCTAAGGAATGAGAATGAATCCAGACAGTGTCTTGACATTTTATGATTTTAAAACAAAATTAAATTAACTTTGATCCCAAAAGGTTATGTTAGGCTTGATCTGGAATGGCTTGAGGAGGAAGAACAAAGTCCACAAAGTTTCTTAGACTGGAAGTAAGGAATAGTTAGGAAGACTTGAGATCATGTCCAGAGAGGTCAGATCAACTGAAAATGAAGAAAATGCAGAATGGAAATATAAGTTTTTATTCCATTGTTACCCAGCTAATTGCTAGTCTTATTTGGCTACAGTCCTGTGTCACTTCTGGGTGTCTTACTTAAAAAGAAATTGTACCTATTCATCCCTGTCCATGTAGCTAGAGGCAAGTGGCAAGCAGTTTGTGGACTGGGGAGCTGCAGCGAGTTCTCTAGACTGCATGATAATAAACATAAGAGCAAGGTTGCAGGGCCTGACCTTCTCAGCAGAGATGATCAAGTTCCTGGAGTTCAGTCTCCTTGGACAAGGCCTGGGACATGGCAGGTAAGGTGTTCACTCTGAGGTTCAACAGCAAAGTCAGATTTCTTTGTTCCTCCACCCCCAACTTTAAGTACCTTAAGTGAACAAACTGCACTGATTTACAGAATAAGGATAAAGGATTTTTTAAAATTAAAAAAAAAAAAAACCAGTATCTAAAGAGGGAGAGGAGAGCTGGCTTTTGTATTTAGAGTAATAGTGAATTTTATGTACCCTCTAAATCACACAAATCTCCCTTAAGTCTCTAGGCCTCTGAATATGTTGTTACCTTTGCTTCAAATCCCCACTGATATCACTTATACTAGGTTAACTCCTACGTAGACTTAAATTCAGCTGACATGTTACCTACTACAGGAAACCCCTTCTTATTATGTCTTTTCCACCTTGGCTCAGGATGAGATCAATAAATGCTCTTTGTAACCCAACAATTCCCTATGCAAATTTCCCTCAAATTGTAAGGTTCTTAATGCCAATGACTTTGAATTTCAGATTGGTATCCTCAGGGCCTCTTTTTGCTCAATGAAAGGAAGGATTTTGAAATAATAGGGTTTAAAATGGACTTTGGCAAGCAGGACATCTATAAGCACTAGTTAAGAATGGAAAATCAGCTGTGGCTGTTTTCCCTTCCTCATCTGAGATTCTGTGGAATGACTCAGCCAATCCTTAGTGTGGATCCAGTTGGACATTACCTGGAAATACATTATAAGCCAAAAATAGTTTACTTTATATATGCTAAAGTAGTAAAATTGTATTTTTAAATATATTTTTCAATTTAATTTTTTTTGCCTATTCAGCAGGTTTCTCTTCTCACCAAATCAATAGTTTTTATTATATACCACTTCAGCCTCATATTTTTTTCTTTATATTTCAAAACTTGCTTCTAACATTTTTTGGGTGAAATTAAAACTGTATGTTCCCACTTAGGTCATTTTCCAGCCCTCTAGGAGAATAATTCTAAGTCTTTTTTCATTACATCCTTAATCATTTTGACTTCTGTAACTGTGCATCACTTATCATCATACTCCTTTTCTTGGCCCTCAGCTGCAGTCTGACCCTTTTCCTCCATCTCTAGCTATTTTTTGGCTGTTCTTTTTTTTAATTGATAATGGAAATACCACTTTCACTTTTCTGTTACCATGTCATTGATATTTGAGGTATTTGCCTAAAGCTTCCATTTGTAGTGGTAATAAAAGTCACAGTAGAACTGCTAAAAAAGTAGTCCTTATTCTTGAGGCTTTTAAAAGGTTCTTGAAACCAAAGGTCTAACTAAAGATATTTAAGTCAATGGGTACAAAGGTTAGACTCAATTATCAAACAATAGCTAGAGTCTAATATAGGAGAAAATAATTAGCTATTTTATGAATTAGAGATCTACTTGCAGGCTGAAAATTAAAAAGAAATAATTTGTTGACTTAAATAAACTGTAGGTCTTGATTTCTCATGTTAGTTTAATTGAAAGTGATGACTAAGCTCAGGCCCCTGCTGTGAAAAGCAAGTGTGTGAAATTCTAACACACTCATGAGGTCAGAAGAGTGTAATTTACTAATTAAAACACACTAAATGACTTTAATGAAGTCCATATACTTTTGAATCAGCTTTGTATACTCAGTTCAACGTTTTATGTCATCTAATAATTGAACATGTTAATTGCAATCAGATTAACGAGTGTAGTTATTGCTTTTTCATACATACCCCGAGTAACATTCAATACTGTAGTCAGAAGATATTTCCTATTTCAACCATATATGTAATTTTTGGTAAGTTTGTGGATATACAAGGATTTTTATATCTTTCTCTGCTGCTGAAGTCAGTGTGTGTATGAAAAATGTTGCTAGTCACTCAGAGAGCCCCTTTTAAAAAAATTATATTTATTCAAGAGTTCCATCAAAAAAGAAGTGCATCACCATCACAACAAAGTCTCCTTCCCTGAGATCTTGTGAGTAACAGTATATATTCAGATAAATGAACCATTGAATAGCGTCTGTAATAGCAACAGCTGGTACCTCTCAGATAACGCTGAGCTGCCCAGCCCCCATAGATGAGAAAATAGGCAACGACTAAGTCGAATTTTTATAGATCTAAAGTCTGCTGAATACCCATTGAAAGAGAGCAAAATGTGCATTAGACTTCGCTGACAAATGCCCAAGGTTCAATCTCTCAAACAGTTTTGCAGACCAACAAAAACAGGAGTGAAAGGGATTATCTCCAGCTTCAAAATTTCAACATGGTCAAAGAGACTGTAAAATCCTTCTGGTGAGCAAGCCAGGTTTAATGGCCGGGAACAAATGCTTCTTTAGTCACTGGCCAAGCCTTTTGGATTAGTTGTAATTTCCTGTTAGGGACAGCAAAGTCAGTTCACAGCCCCCACTCCTACCTTACCCAGCTTTCCCACCCCCTTCACTGCACTCTTTCTCCTTTTCTTTCCGATTTTCCAGCACAAATCTAACTACCCTGCAGGGTCTCCCGGAGTCTTCACTTTGAGGACATGAGGGCCATATTGTGATCCATTCACCACAATTCTGCACATAAACCCACTCTCCAGAGAAGAAAATATGTACTCGAACTGTTAGCTGTAAACATAATTGGTGATTGGTGCTAGGTTGAACAGAGCACTAACAACAGCTCATTAGGGGCTGAATAGATGATCTTATGTAATCAGTTGCTCTGTGACTGTGCTCAGCATAGCAGTGGGCCTCCTATTATACATCGTCTTTTCATAGCTTATGCCATTCTCTCTATTGGCTTCTGTGATTGCAGATAGCAGAGAATAGGTGCTGTTGTCCAAAATCAGTAGTTTGCTATATGCAAACTATGCTTTTGAAACATACTGGGGCCTATTGTCTAATATCAGTTACTTATTTATTCTGAGTCTGGAATAGACCCCTTTCTGTTTACCAATCATATGCCAAATTACTCTGACAGATGCATTTTGAAAGGCAAGTAAATTTAGTTTCTGGGATTACATAAAACAAAGATATATTCAATGCCTTATCATTATCTTTTGATGTCATTAACTCACTAGGACTTGTATATCATGAATTTCCCACATGGCTAGAAACTGCCTGAAACTTGTTAGGGGCTAACAATCTACTTCTTGAACACTGGTTTATGTCCCCAAAGCATTCCTTGTTTGGAATTGGACATGACTGTAAAGGTGTAACCAAATTCTTTTATGTTGTAGTCACACAGGTTTTTATTTCAAAATAAAGGAGAATGAAGGTAGATTCCTAGCATTGTTCCTCCTGTACTAACTTGAACTCCTCCTCATAATCATAATCCAGAGAAGGCAAGCAGGGATCACTGTAACATTGTCTAAGCATCAATCCAGGTCTGCAATCTGACTCCCTGTTTCAGTATAAAGGACACTGGCTAAAGAGCTGATGCATGTGAATAAATTATCAATGAATGAAACACAAGTCCCTGTTCTTTATTGTTGTTTTCCTTAAATCTGAGGAGAAAATGAAAATCAGATACCATTTATAAATAGAAACAGTATATATTTTTGTAAAAAAAGAACTAAGATAAATAAATGAGGAGACACTACCAAAAAATTCTAAAACCTTTGAGAATAATGTTTAGAAGTCTTAAAATTTAACTGGAAAAATACATAAGGATATATTTTTTTATTTTTAATAAAATCAAATGAAAATAAATACTAGGCTGAGGAAAGGAAAGACTAGAACTCTTTTTTTTTTTTTCCCTCCTGTTTTGAAAATGTCATTTGAGCAACCCAGGAAGATTTTCAAACTAGAAAAGATTAAACTCAATATATGCAGCTATAATGAAAGCATATAACTAAATTAAGTAAGTTCAGTTAACCTTGTCCAGATGAAATATGCTCCAATGCCTATTAATAAAGTGAATAAAACTGATATGGGATCTTTGAAATATCAAGAATAAACACCAGAAGAGTAGAGATGAGAAATGTAAATTCCATTTTTTTGAGTAGGGCAGTGGATGCCCCAATCCATATAATGTAGGGCCTCTTACCAATTCTTGAAAAGTATCACAGACAGATATTAACTTAAGTGTAAAAAGAGAAAGTGATGATCACTAATGCATTAAGACAGGTCTGCTAAAAAGCAAGTTATGTTAGACAGAACTCGTGTGCTTTTCTGATCATCCTACAAAACTGTTGATTAGAAGAATGGATTATATGTTGTATAGATAAATGCTAGTGATACCTATATGCCATAATACCAGTAGTGACAGAATGGAGAAAATTGAGTGTTTCACTAAAGGGACTTAAGGCATAGTGTTAGGATTGGTATTCTGTCAGTAGACTACGTGACAATATAATGCATGGAGATTGGGTGGTAAACAGGAATGTAGATGAATATATAACATACTGAATAGAAGGCTTGGAATTTTATAGTTTTTAGGAATATAAAATGATATTACAAATCTCAGAAAATAAGACTGTAAGAATATATATCAAGTTTAACACTTGTATATGTGTAAAAGATAATGCCTATCAAGTTGACTGCAATTTCAGTTCTAGTCAATAATCTGACAAAGTTCTATCAAAAATAAATGGAAACTTAGGTTACATTAAATTCAGGAGAATATGATCCAGCATTTCCCTTTTGACCATGAAATACTAGAATCCACATTAAGGGTTCTTAAATGTCATCTTGTTCAAATTTTCTTAAAATTGTAAATTCAAAGCAATCAGATTTTATTAGGAGCCAGTTATATGCCTTGTAAATCTCCTACCTTTTTTAATTATTATTATTAACTCTTAAATTTTCTTACATTGTTCATTTTCTCCCCTCAGGTGTAGTCTTCATAAATCTCATCACCAGTGAACCATCACTATGTTCCTTGTACTCCTCCCACCTTTTGTTTGATCCTTCTCTCTCCCCCTCTCCTGCTCTATACCTCAGATTTCTAGTTGCCTACAAGTGTTGTCTCCTTTTGACCCTTTACTTGGTTTCCCTATATTCCTCCTACACGTTAAACCATATGATATATTTTTCTTCCTGATGAATTTCACCAAGCATAACCCTTCCCATCTCCCTTCATGTTGCTGGAAATGGTATGAGTTTATCTTTGTATATTGCTGAGTAATAGTCCATTGTGTGTTTATACCACATCTTCCTGATCCATTCTGTTTTTAGGCATTTATGTTGTTTTCATATCTTGGCTAATGTAAACAGTGCTTCAGTAAGCATAGGAGTACAGGTTTCTTTCTGATAAATCTCCTATTCTTAAGTTCACAAGTACAGTTATATACTTGATGGAAGTATATAAACCAAGAATCACATTATAATGGTATATATTTTGGAATAATGAAAGGTACTAGAATATAGAAGACAAATGAAAAAATATTATCCTATTTACTATTTTAATAAAAAATCCATTCACAATTTCCCATGTAATATTTAATAATTTTAAAAGACAGTTGACATATGACATTTTATTTTTTAAAACCAAATTTTCGATGGCCTCCCTGGTAGCACAAGGGGTTAAGTCACTGCACTATGAAGATATCTGCAGCCACTGCAGCATGAGTTCAATTCCTGGCCAGTGAGGTGACCCACATGGATGGGCAGAACTCTCCAATCTCTTCCAATGCTCCCCACAGCAGTGTATTTCAGTAGATCTGCCTGTTCTTTTCCCCATTCTGTCTCTAATGAATATTCTCACCCCTCACACCTATGGCCTACACACCAGCTCTTGTATGCGTAAATAAATAAATCTTTTTTAAAAAAATAAAATCTGGAGCTCTTTACCTAGAAAAGAATTGAGGAGTATATGAAAGCTATCTTTCAAATAATTAACAGGTCTCCATGTAAAAGTTCTTTTTATGTGTGTATTCAGGAACAACTTCAAGTAAAATATTAGACTAAGAAAATATACAATAGCTCCTATGGCCACCATGACAAAATATGTAAAAGAAAACTGAAACATATATACATATATATATATATTTGTATATATATATATGTATATATGACTTAACAAAGAGTAAATAGAAAACTGGGTATCTTTAGGTAAGAGAAGCAAGGAGGTACTCAAACCTGAAAATCACTTAAGTTGATGCCATGAAGTAATAGTGGGTATCTGATAAGAACTTACTGCCCATACTGTGTTCATGTGGAATCAGCTTTTATGGTTCAACACAAATCAGGAAGCTGAAAGTGTGCCTAGTGTATAAAGTTGGGGCCTACAGTCTCCTCAGATAACAGCTCTGTTAACTGGCCCCAAAAGCAACACTAAAGCTTGCTATGCACTAAGACTTGTATAGATTAAGCTACAGATTAGATATAGTTGAGGACAGAATTAATGAACTGGAAGCTGTTTCTGAGTAAATCACTTTGTATGTAGCAAATCAAAGCAAAGTGATATTAAATATTTAAGACCATTTGAAAAGTATAAAGGATGGAATGAATGAATGATGGTTAATTACACAGTGTCAACTTAGCCAGGTTATGGTGACTATCTGGTCACTTGGTCAAACACAAGTTTATATGTGAACTTATTTTTCTATATGTAACTAACATATAAATGAGTAGACTATGAATAAAGCAGATTACTCTCCATGATGTGGGTGGGCTCAATGACTAATTTAAGAGCTTATTAAAAAAATAAAAGTCCTTGAGATAGAAGGGATTTTGTTTGGACATTGCCTTTATAACTTTCAGAACTTAGCATGAAAGTCTGTAGAGATTTTCAGTCTATGTGCCTCATGTATATGATTATGGTTCTGGTTTTCTGAAGAACTCAATACAGAATGAGAAAAATAATGTAGCTAACATGGGGAAGAGATATAGTCAAAGGAATAATGGGGAAGAGTCTTAAGAATTTAAAAAGAAAAACAGATTACACAAAAGTAAATTTCCATAAAATGTCCTGTAAGAAAACTGAACACCCACAATAAAATTTTAATCTTAAAATTAACCATACAAAATGCCTTTAAAAAACACATTAAAACAGACTTCTCATCAGCAGTATCACAGACCAGCAGACAATGGAATGGTATCTTCAAAACAATGTAATCTTTTTTTAAATTTAAATTTATTCATATTTATTTGACATCAACTGTAGTCCCCATGCCATTCCCACCACCTTTTCACCCATGCACTGTCACCTTGAGCTCTTTTTGCCTTCATCCCAGTTCCTCCTGCGTTCCCCCACCCAACCCTGAGAAGGTACCTTTGTTTTTTTTTTTAAAGATTTTATTTATTTATACATATAAGAGCTGGGGTACAGGCCAGAGTTGTGGGAGGTCAGAGGATTCACCAGAGACAGAGCATGAGCAGAACAGGCAGACTGACTGAAACACACTGCTGAGGGGAGCAGCGGGCAAGGTAGGAGAGGTCTGCTACGCCATATGGGTCCCCTCCCTGGCCGGCAGCAGGGACTGAACTTGTGCTGCAGTGGCTGCGGTTTGCTTCATAGTGGTTTGCTTAACCTACTGCGCCACCAGGAAGGCCCCCAAGAAGATGCCTTTGGTTTGTCTTTTTTAAGCAACATAATGAACTGTTATTAAGAGTTGACATTCTATCTGATCAATCAGGTATGGGTCTAACATTCAGTGTGTTCTTGATAAGTTACTTAGTGGAACAAATATTTATAAAGTGCTCAAGTATGCCACAAAGTGCTAGAAGCTGAGAATATTAAAAAAAAAAAATCATACTTCATCTTCACCAAAAGGCTGAAAAGCAATGAATATAGAAAATCAGATGGAGTACCTTTTTAATAACTTCAGGGTTTTATGAGAAGAAATATATACATATATACCAAGCCTTGATATGAAGGCATTATACAACAGAGAGAAGGATAACAACAAAGATTGGAGATTTATAGGACAAAATCCTGGAGGCGATACTTTTTTGGCAGTATAAAAGAGAAGTAAAAAACATTTAGATAGGGTCTCCTCCCTGGTGGCTCAGTGGGTTGAGCGCCGCACTGTGAAGCATCCTCTGCATAGCAACAAGAGTTTGATCCCCGAGCAGGGAGGGGACCCACATGGCCCAGCAGACCTCTCCTGCCTCGCCTGCTGATCTCCTCAGCAGTGTGTTTCAGTCAGTCTGCCTGTTATGCTCCCCGTTCTCTCTGTCTCTGATGACTCCTCTCACCTCCCACAACTCTGGCCTGTGCCCCAGCTCTTGTATGCATAAATAAATAAATCTTAAAATTATATTTAAAAAAATTTAGATACAGGGGCCTCCCTGGTAGTGCAGCGGATTGAACACCACACTGTGAAGCATCCATGACACAGCAGCAAGAGTTCACTCCCTGGCCAGGAAGGGGACCTACATGGTTTGGCAGACCTCTCCTGACTCAACCACCGCTCTCCTCAATGGTGTATTTCAGTCAATCTGTTCTGTTACCCACACTATCTCTGGTGAGTCCTCTCACCTCCCGCGACTCTGACCTGTACCCCAGCTTTATATGCAAAAATAAAATCTTAAAAAAATAAATTTAGATACAGAATTAAAGTACAAAGTAAAAAATAGTTGGTGTTCCCGAACACAGGTTTGGACTTACTAGAAGAGAAAGTTCAGGAGCAAGGGTAGGGCCTGTGACCCAGAGGCAGAAAACAGGTAATGGAGGTCATGGAGGACATTGTTATGCAAAACATTCTCCACAGCTCTCAGCATTGGTCTGGGCCAGAGCTTGATGAAAATGCAACTTTTTGGCCAGACCTACTACATTAAATTCTTGATTTTAACAAGTTCCCCAAGTGATTCATTTACACAAAAAGTATGAAAAACTTTTCTGTGGCCAGATCTCAGGAAAACTTAACTGAAGGTTGAAGGGCCTAATTTTTTTTTTTTTTAGATTTATTTAATTATATTTGACATCATTTGTAGTCCCCACGAAATCCCCAAATTCCTACCACCATTTCACCCATGCACCACCACCTCAGTCCCTTGTGCTCTTCTGCCTTCATTCTGGTCTCTGCCCACCCCCCTATGATCCCTTTGGTTTGTCTTTGTCCTTTTGTTCTTGTGTTTTTTGGTTGTTTGTTTGTTTGTTTGGGCTGTAATTGTTCATTTCCTTGAGCTTTCTCTTATTTTTTTTGTAGTTGTTCCTTTACATTTCTCCTAAGAGTGAAGCCATCCAATAGTTTTCTCTTGCCTTCTGACTTATTTCACTGAGTATAATTCCTTCTAGCTCCATCCATGTTTCTATAAATGACTCTAGCTTATCATTTTTGATTGCTGAATAGTATTCCATTGTGTATATATACCACATCTTGATTCAGTCATCTACTTTTGGACCTTTGGGTTGTTCCCAGATCTTACTGATTATAAATAGTGCTGCAATAAACATGGGGGTACAGGTATTCTTTTGGATCAGTGTTTTTGTTTCCTTTGGGTAGATCCCTAGGAGTGGGATTGCTGGGTCATATGGTAGCTCTATTTTTAGTAGACTGAAGAACCTCCATATGGCCTTCCATAGTGGTTGGATTAACTTCAATTCCCACCAGTAGTGTGGTAGAGTTCCTTTTTCTCCACATCCTCGCCAACATTTGTTGTTGGTTTTTTTGTTATGTGCCATCCTTACTGGTGTCAGGTGGTCTCTCACTGTGGTTTTAATTTGCTTTTCCCTGATTATGAGGGATGTTGAGCATTTTCTCATGTGCCTGTTGACCATTTGGATGTCCTCTTTGGAGAAGTGTCTTTTAATTTCTTCTGCCCATTTTTTGATTGGGTTGTTTACTTTGTTTTTCTTGAGTCTTAGTGAGTTCTTTGTATATCTCTGTGATCAGTCCCTTGTCAGTTTTGTGGAGTGCAAAAATTTTTCCCAGTCAGTGGGGTGTCTTTGTTTTGGTTAATGTTTCTTTTGCTTTTTAATTTGATGTGGTCCCAGCTGTTTATCTTCTCTTTCATTTTTATTGCTTTGGGGGATGCATCTTTAAAGGCATTACTGAAATGTATATTTTGTAGAGTTTTGTCTGTGTTTTCTTCTATATATTTTATGATTCCGGGGTTTACATTCAGTCTTTTATCCATTTTCAGTTGATTTTTGTACATAGTGTGAGGTAGTAATCTAGTTTCATTTTTTTGCATGTGGTAGACCAGTTTTGCCAGCACCATTTATTGAATAAGCTGTTCTTATTCCATTGCATATCCTTTGCTCCTTTGTCAAAGATTAGGTATCCATAAATTTGTGGTTTTACTTCTGGGCTTTCTGTATGGTCCATTGATCTGTGTGTCTTTGTTCCAGTACCATGCTGTTTTAATTACTATTGCTTTGTAGTAAAGTTTAAAGTCTGGGGGCATGATACCTCCATTCCCTTTTTAATCAGGAGAGCTTTGGCTAATCGATGTTTTTTTGTGTCTCCATACGAATTTCATCAATATTTGGTCTATTTCCTTGAAGTATGTCATTGAGATTTTTATTGGAATTGGTTGAATGTGTAAATTGCTTTTAGTAGGATGGCCATTTTGATAATATTCATTTTTCATATCCATGAACAGGGGAGATATCTTTCCATTTCTTTGTTTTCTTCTATTTCTTTTAACAATGTTTCAGAATTTTCTCTATATAGGTCTTTTGCTTCTTTTGTTAGGTTTATTCCCTATTAAAAATGCTTGATTTTTTTTTGGCTTCAATTGTAAAAGGTATATTTTTCTTGATTTTTTCTTCTTCAGATTGGTTGTTTGTATATAAGAAGGCTACTGATTTTGTGCGTTGATTTTGTATCCTGCTACTTTACTAAACTGATTGATTGTTTTAATTAGATTTTCTGTAGAGCTTTTAGGGTTTTCCAAGTATATTATCATATCCTGTGCAAATAGTGATAGTTTTATTTGTTCTTTCCCTATTTGGATTCCTTGTATGTTTCTTTTTTTCCTGTGTTATTGCTCTGGCTGGGACTTCCAGTATTATATTGAATAGCAGTGGAGAGAGTGGGCATCCTTGTCTTGTTCCTGATCTTAAAAGGAATGCTTTCTGTTTTTCTCCATTGAGGATAATATTGGCTGTGGGTTTGTTGTATATAGTTTTTATCATATTGAAATATGATCCTTCTATTCCAAGGGTTTTGAGGGTCTTCATCATGAGTGGATGTTGAACTTTGTCAGATGACTTCTCTGCATCAACTGATATGAGCACATGGTTTTTATTCTTTTTTGTTGATGTCAAAACAATCGAATCTTAAGGATCTTAAATATAGGTGTGTGTGTGTGTATATATATATATACACACATATATATATGCCTGTAAGGAGCAATTAAAGAATATGCATTCTTTTCAAACACAAATGAGATATTTAAAATATGAACTACATAAATCTCAAATGGAACTCTAATAATGCAACACTTAAATAATAATGCCCACTTCTCAATCTAATATACTGAGAACTAAAAAGCATACTTCCATACATATAATTCTGATACATAAGGCATCAGATCATTTAAGTCAAGTTCAAAGTGAAATGTATAGAATATTTAGAACTTCATGACAATGAAAACATTTTTAGATGTTTTCATAAGGGGATTTTAACATATAAATAAATATGTTGTGTAGAAATAAAATTAGAAATACTAGAAGTACTCAGTTATAAAAGATATTTATGGAAGAACAAATTTAACCCCCACAAAATAAAAGCAAATAATGAAAGAACAGGCAAAAAATTAACGAAATAAGTTATAAAGAAATGACAGAGAAGGTGAAAAATTCAAAGCTAATTCCTTTGAAGGCTAATAAAATAGAAAAATCTATGCAATGATTGATCAAGTGAAAAAGAAATGGTAGAAAATTCAGTGATGGGTGTAGAAGAGATATGACTAAAGACAGTAGAAAGTCTAAAATCATTAGAGCATCAAATAACTTCACCTATTAATAGGGGAAAACAAATCAAAACCACAATGAAATATTATCTTACACCTGCAAGAATGGCCTACATTAAAAAGTACCAGAAACATTATGTGTCAGTGAAATGGTGAGGAAAAAGGAAACTTTGTTCACTGTTGGTGGGACTATAAATTAGTGCAGTCCCTATGAAAAACAGTATGAAGAGATCTTAAAAATATAAAATTGAAAATACCATATGATGGAAAACAGTATGAAGAGATCTTTAAAATCTAAATTGGAAATACTGTATGACCAAGCTGTACCATCTCTAGATATTTTATCCAAAGAATATGTAAACACTAATTTAAAAAGATTTACAGCAGCATTGTTCAGAGTAACTAATACATAGGAACAACCTTAAATGCCCACTGATGGACAAATGAATATAAAAGTCATGGTATATTTTGTCAATGGAACACTACGCAGCTGTTAATAAAGATGAAATATTGCTATTTGCAACAACATGGGTGAAATTAGGGGAGCTTATGCTAAATGTAGTAAGTCAGAAAGTAAGATGATTCCTGAATGGTTTTCCTCATATGTGGAATTAGAAGGGAGGGTAGTGGTATTGACACTAGAAACTTGGTAGTGGGTGAGATGAGACATCAACACATAGAGGTGAAGGCGTACCCTGAAATTTACGTGATATTGCATATCAATAATGCTTTGTTAGAAAATAAAGTGAATATGATTTCAAATACTTATAAATGGCATTTCAGTCACCTTAGCAGTCAATGTAGATGTATTTCAGCAGATATTAATGGAACTTAAGCCATCAGCTCTAACTGGTTGAGCAGGACATGCTCCTAGATATATAGAGAATATTGTTTGAGCTAGTGCCACTGGTTTTATTTCTATGACTTTTTCATATAGGCAAGGCAAATCTCTTAGTTATCAAACACCAGGTATGTGGAGAAAACCACTGGTCATTTTTCCTTGTCTTTCTCTTTTTCCAATAACCTGAATTCCCCACTTTATTTAACTTAGTTTAAACATTTCCTCTCAGTAGTTTCACTTTCTAAAAATTAAGACTATTTTGGCAAATGAGTCCCAAGTACTCCTTTTATCTGTATTAGTCAGTATATGCCCTTGAGCAGATGTGTCTTATGAACAAAATTATATGAAACTTTATTTTGCTATTAATTGATCTCTATTATCCCTGAAGTCTGAATGGTATTGTGGCCATCAAATAACAAAATACAAATTATTTTTTTTTTGCCTTCTCTAGTTCAATATAGCAGATCCTGATTTTCAGAAGGATTGCTGAAAAATAGCTTTTCTACCTGCTTATTATTATTATTATCAACCACTTTTCTAAGATCATTTAAAAACAGTTGTGTGATTGTTCACTCACCTGTCAAAATGTGGTCTGATCTGGGTGTTCAAGACTCAAAGATTAATTTTAGAAACAGTGTCACCTGGTGGTATATTTGAGTTATTGCACTTGGCTTTTCCTCAAGTCTTTCATGTCTGTGCCTACAGGAGAAACGAATCAACTTCTAAGAAATGCATTTCTTAATTTTCCACTGTAGTTCAGAATGATAACTATACCATCGCTCTACAGCACACTGTAGATTCAATGCTCTTGATTACAGCGATTTCTGATTCTGAGAAGTTCAAGCATCCTTTGTGTGCCTCCCCTGTGTCTTTCATAACATGAATTTGTTGTTTGTAGAAACTTGAAGGACCTTGGTCATATTTTGGACTGATACAAGCATCGCTCTCCTATTGTGATGCTTTGCGGGTTTGTGAAGATTAAGGCATTTTTCTGTAAGAGCCACAGGCAGGATACTGTAACCCAATAAAATACTCTGTCTGTAAACACAATGCACCCGCTCTATACTGAAATGAGTCAGAAGGCCTGGTCAGCAGAAAACAGAAGCAGTGTTTTGTCGCTTGTTGCTTCATTCCCAGTCCCCCAAATGCAGGGGCTTTATAGGTCTAATAACCAGTCTCGTGTGTTATTATAATAAATTAGTTTGGACAGGCCTATAAGGAGGAAAATAAAGATCCATTGGTTGATCATGAATGACATAAACAATACAGCTGTAGATCACATCCTGAAGTATGCATTTGCCAACTATCTAGTTTCATTGATCACTGAAGATAGCAAAATCATACATTAAAGTCTACTATGTCTTCCTGAGGGGTGGCGTGATAATAGTTGCACTTTTTTGAAACCAGAACATAAGTCTTTATTCATGCCATGAGGTACGGGAGTTAAAGTAGCCATTTATCATCATAAGTGATATCATGATAAAGATGTTCAATTTGGCCTCAGGAACCTTAGTCCACTAATTGGTGAAGAGTCACATCTAACATCTAAACCAAATATTGTAGTATCCACGTATATCCACAACTGACTGAAAGAGAAACTCTTGAGGAAATGAATTATGTTTCATCTATTTCTTTGTCAAAATAACTAGTACAGCATGGAATCCAGTGAATGTTTCTGATCAAAATAAGTTTAAATATGAACAGTTATCCCTTCAAAATCGTTCACTGATAGTGTCACTTATAGGTTGTCTGAGTGCTTGGAAGGCACTCTACTAAGACTCAACTGCAGACATACACAAAAAAGTTTAATAAAGGGTTTATTTACAAAAGAAGGTCAGATGAGGAAATGACTAATTCAAAGAGAAAGAGGGGGAGATAAATAGGTGAATGCATCCTACTAGTTCTGCTGAGCTGGAATCCCAATAGACACTGAAAGCTGGCAAAAAAAAACAAGAGACCCCCCCCCCCCCAGCCTTCCCCAAGGCCCACATGCCTTCTTTTATGACAAACCTGACTGCTTAACTCCACCTTCAGGTCCCAAGCGATCCTCCCTTCGGTGATGATGACATTATGATATTTGTAGTTCTTGGTGTCTTGGCTATCTTTCGTCTGAAGTTGGGGTGGAGTCCATAAAACCTATTTGTAGAGTTCATTCAGGAAATTTCTTGCCCCTAAAAATTGTAAGTCATGTTTGTGATGGTGCCAGAAAATAATAATTGCCCTTTGGGTGAGTCATAATATTCCAATTCTTGTTGAGTCTTCAAGTCCAAAGACAACATGGAAGTCACTGCTACCTTCTCCAGCAGAAGGAACATGAGCATATTCCCAAAGGACGAGTGTCCTAGCATTTCAAAGTCCCTCCTGATGGTGTGACTATCTCCCTACCTACCTACTTACCTATCACCACCATCTATCATTCAATATATATTTTTAGTTGACAATGAAAATATCTTGGTCACTATTATCGGGACAGTCTCTGCAAATCTCATTCCAACTGACTCATCAAATTCCCTTGGCTGCTGCCTGCCTCTGAACTCCCTAATTTAAATGCAAGTCAACATGAAAAAAGAGAGCGTTGCATGCATTTAGACTTGGGCTTCTAGGTCCATTCCTCTCTTGTACATCTCTTTCACAATGCATAGGATTCAATTAAATGGGAAAGAAAAACCTATCAATTTTTCTATAAAATAAATACTTTCTCCTACAAATGTTTTAATATCTTGTTGTGTGTCACCCATGTTCATCAATGCACCATTTCCAGTTTGAACCCATTTCACCACTTGGATGATTAACCCCAGAATCAGAGTGAGAGTTGTATTGCATGGCTTCTCTGCGATCAGTCCTTAGGGAAGACACTTCTTCACTGTTGAGGTCTTATCTCTTGAAATAGAAAATAATTGCCTCATTTTTAAGAAAATTATCTAACACAAATTGTCTTCTGCCTGTTGATAAAGATATATCTATATATTATTTTCCTGATGTCATTTGAAACAGAAGGTAGAGGCCGAATGTTAAACAGACAAAAACTCTGGAGTATATGAATTTTTTTCACATGTTTGTATTCTTCTCGATAACGGATATAGAATAGGAGCCCAATGATTGTGTGCTGAGTGATTAAAAGCCTTAAAATATTTTAATTTGGTGGTGACAATGATTATTTGCCAGTCCCATTGGAATAACTTGATCCTTTACAAATTGTGGTCATTTCCTGTGAACTTGATAGAAATACAGAGTCACAGAGTGTACCAGTGACCTACTAGAACGTGCATTGTAGCTAGATCCTTAGGATTTTCTCTCTATATCCTATCCCCTTATTAAGATGGCAGGCTTTGTTTTCCTAAGTTCTTGCTCTGTGAAAGTATATCATACTTTTATGTTGATTCTTATGGGATCTTTAATTGAAAAGGGCAGAGAGGATTGATTTATTTCCATTCCTCTAGGCACACACTTTACCCCCACACTTTTGTGGGTATTCATTATCCTTTGACAAAGACATGACTATTTAGGTTAATATGGGCCCAGTCTTCTTGAACATAAAGCACAAAGTTCTCCTCTTGAGCATGTAAAATACTATTTAAGTATTCAAAGTAATTTTATCTTGTTGCAGACTCTTCTGAATATCGGTCAGTAATTATAAAATAAACATCAGTCAGTAATTCCAAGATTTATTTACTGGCTAGGGCAAGTATATAATTATTAAAACCTCTCTCTTTCTCTCTTTCTGTGTGTGTGCATACATATACATGTATATATACACAAGACACATAAATGTAGGCATGTGTGTATATTTAATTTTTATGTATAACTTATTTATAATAAGGGTTTCTGCTGATATGTTTAAGATAAGGATCTCAAAATGTGATTATCTGGGATTAGCATAGACCATAAATCCAATGAAAAGTATTTGTATAAAAGAGAAGACAGAGAGACAAAGGGACAGGTAAAGAAAGAGGCAGAGATTGGAGTGATATGTTTATAAGATCAAAGAAAATCAAAAATTGTCAGCATTCTTCAAATGTTGGAAGAGACAAGAAAGGAGTGTCCCTGAGATGGTTTGGAGATTTGCTTACATCTTCATTTGAACTTTAGATTTCTTGAACCGTGAAAAATGTGTGTGTGTGTGTGTGTGTTTGGTTTAAGCCAGCAGGTTTGTGGTTTGTGGTTTATGGTAATTTGGTATAGCAGTTCTAGGAAACTGATGTAATAGTTTGATAATCATGTCAAAGTTGATAGTCATCATTTGATGATGTCTTGACTGAGTGAGTAGCTTTGACATTATAATCCCCCTCCCTGACATCAAATACCCTTACCTTACTTTACATAATATCTTTTATGCTAGTTTTGTAAGTGCACAGACACACATGCACAGAAGTTAAAGGTACTGGCACACATGGCAAAGAGTAAAAACAATAAAAATGGACAAGAAGAGATGTATGGTGTGGAAATGAGAATGCCAGGAATGGGAAAATTGGCAGAAAAAGAGAAAAGCAGAGTAAATTTTTTAAATATTTGCTTATATTCCATGCAAGATCTGAGGTGCAGGCCAGAGGTGTGGCAAGGGTGGGGGAGGTGTGAGGAGTCACCAGAGACAGAGGGGGGAGCAGAACAGGAAGATCGACTGAAATACACTTCTGAGGGATGTACCAGGTGAGACAGGAGAGGTCAAGCAGAGTAAAAATTTTTAAGCATCTTTTGAGACACTAAGGACTGAGATTTAAAAGAAATAAAGATCTGAAATATCTGTGTTTATAAAGGACCATAACCTTTGAATGATGATATTCCCAATACACTCAGTTTAATAAATAGCCAGCCATTATCCTCTAATTCAACCATCATATTTTAAACTGGGGGCTCATTTTATCCTGTTTTTATTTATCCTGTTATACCTACATTGAGCTCTGTGAATTATGTATGTGTGTGCATGTATGTATGTAATTGAGAAATGGGGTTTGAAAACACTCTTACCTTTTAGGAAGTGGCTGCTGTGCTCTGTAACAACCAAAGCGTGGATAGGACAATAGTCATTGTCTAGTTGAATGAATACCTGTATGATTTGTTCTATGAATGTTCTAATCCCTTGCCAAGGCTGCATGATCCTGCAGGGCATTAAAATTATTGCTATATTAGGTGTGTAAAAGACATGGGCGGTTTTTAAATAGTTTGTTCTATCTGTATCACTAATGTGCTTCTTGCCACCTTGTAGCCTCACAAATCAATATCCAAATTCAATGACAAACTTTTTCAAAATCATAACTCATTAAGCTTTAATGCTACTTAAAACAAGGACCTTGCCTGTGTGAGGCCATCAAGCACCGATATTGACTCTCCAGGACATTTTTAATGCTATTTATATCACAGTAAAGGCACTTTATTAGCTTCATCAATCAGGAGAGTGCAAATTCCACCCTGGAATCAGCTCTGCCTGAGCCTTTGGAACAGGAAAGGGTGAGAAATTATGGGATGCATTATCTTCAATCTCATTTGAAACCTCCTAATTGAAACAACGAACGAGCACAGTTTATTGCTTATTAAAAAAATGAAGGAGGCACCACTGATGTAATAATGAAAGTTTAGGCTTCTGGTTGTTTTTTCCTCATTTGACAAAGAGTTGGTGGTCAGCCAGCAGAATGATTCCTGGTTTCCACATTTAGCGACACAATGCATCTGTCATTTGACCAAGATGAATGTACTGGCCACGCAATAGGGCTGCACCCAGCTTGTAGCACAGGCCTAGACCAGTGGTTCCTGTCATCCATAACTTGGCAAGCAATACTGTCTTTTACTGGGTCCGGGAAATGCTATTCCATAGTATTTAACAGTTCAGTCTCAGGAGTCAGACATGATTGGGTTCAAATTCCATCTGACCTGTTTAGATTATTTTTTTCTTAATTGAAAAATAGGGGACTTACATTTAGGGTTTGAGAATTAGCATAGATAATGCCTTTATGTGTAGTATGCACTCAGTAAATATTCTCTATTAACATTACTAGTTTTGACAGGTTCTCACCTCTAGGTGAGTATCTAAGACTCGTGTGAAAAGATACAGCGGATGGTGATGTATGTAAGATTAAGAGCACCAGTTTTAATGGCATTATTAGATTTAAATCTTAACTGTGCCAATTATGACCTGCGGTTTTGTAAGTAATAAACTTACGTTTCTGAGTTTTAGTTCTGTTAGATGTAAATGGTTATGCGGATAATAATGTCACCCCCTCAAATTTATTCTGAAGACCAAATGGAAAATGCATCTTGGTAATGTATGTTGAGTGCTTTCTTTATGCTTATAGTGCCTCACACATCATAAATATTCCATCAATAACATTTTATATATTTATTGATGAGCCTAAAAAATTTTAGAAATAAATATGTGCATACCCAGACAATTATTAATTTCATAGACTTTGTACTTATACTTAACAAATACTTATTGTTTCCTGCCACTAGAGAGTGAGGATACCGAGAAGAACAAGACAGTGAAATCTCTCTTCATGGGTCTTCTAATCTAGATGGGAAAGACAAATGCATAGTCTTATACAGTAACTAACACAGGGTGATGAAATAAAAAGTGATTGGGGGATAGGACGTGGTTATTGATCCATGCAGATCCCTTTGAAATGATAGGATTTGAACGATGTATGAATTAGCAATGCAAATCTAGCAGTAGGGCATAACCACATTTTAAGGAAAGGAACTGCAAGTGTAAAGGCTCTGAAAGCAGAAACAAGCCTCATAAAGAAGGCCAGGGTGTTTGAACCATGGTGAGTACAAGATGGACTGGAAGAATATAAGGTATGAGCGTCAGAGGCAAGGTCATGTAAGGCTTTTGTTGATCTTGGTGAGAATTTTTATTTCATTCTGAGTATATTGAGAAGGTACTAGAAGGTTTTTAGAGCTGGTAAGGATAGGTTGATTTCCTTTTCTAAAGATCATTCTTGCTGCTGAGAAGACAGAAATGGGAGTAACTTGCTGCTGAGAAGACAGAAATGGGAGGATTGCAGAAATGGTTACTAGCACAGTAGCAGTAGAGATGAAGGGAAGGGAACTATACATGAATTATATTTGGGGAGTAGGATTACTGATGAATTTCATAAAAAATATTTTTCAAAAAGGAATTAAAGATGACTGAAAAATAACTTTTTCTAGAAAATGTCTTGTCTTAAGCAGTATTGGCCCCACTCTTCATCATCTTGGACCAAATACCCTAAATATCTTTGGCTATTTATTCAAAGGCATTCTCTGGCTTATTGAAGTCAAATTTTGGCTCATTCCAATGCCTATTCCTCCTGCTTAGCTTTTTCAAAAACCTCAGAGAGACTGGAGGAATTTGTAAGAGAAAAAGAGATAGGAATGCTATAATTGGGAAAGAGTGCTAATCCTGCATACTTTATGCAGACTTTTATACCATGTGCTAGGCATTGCTTTGAATTTATTTAAATTACATCATTTTGTTCATTCAGAAATACTATTACATGAAATATGAACCTTATAAAAGTAGGATTTTAACTATTTGTAATGCCTTCTATTATTACTTTATTTTTAATTTTTTAAATTGAGGTAATGGTATTTTACCTCATTGTGGATTTTGACTATTTTAATCAAAGTATGTCATGCACCAGGAGAGTAATGCCCAGCCAGGTACAAAAATATATATGGTGAATTAAATAATCACACACACATATGTGTGTGTATATATTTATATATATATATATTGCTATCCTCAATTTAAATGTGGGACCAGCAGAACAGTTAATTTAATCCAACTGCTCAAATCTCTATAGGTTTTTGAAAATGTGCCAGAATTTAAACTTAGTAAGTATTCTTCTGCACCTCCTGCAGTTTGTTAGACAAGGAAGTAAGTGCTAATATTTAAAATCTCCATTTTGAGTCTTTTATCAAAAGGCCTGGACCTCATTCAGACCTACAAAAGAAGTACTACTATGTCCATAATCTTTGTTTTAGTGATCTTAGGGACCACATCTGAGCAGGGTCTCATTCTAATTTGCAAAACCCTTACCTGTATTATATTTATACCACATTTATACAATAAAGGTGATGGAAGAGATGTCACAAAAGAGTAGAAATTAGACTGATCGACTGATGAAGGGGTTGTATATTTTTTTAGACACAATTTACAGGTGCACTTGAGTATATTTGGGAGCTATGTATATTAGAGCTGAAATCTCCAAATCAATTGATTGAAGTTTTTGCTATTGTTAATCCATTTAAAGAGAAATAAAAATGCTAAGCTATTATAAAAGATGTAAGGGAGAGAAAAGAAGAAAGGAGAGAGGAAGGAAAGTGGACATTTGTAGAAAACAAAATGAGAGAGATAATGCCTAAGGGTTTTTTCTCTTAAAAATTTGGGAGCTTGTTAGTCATGAGAAGTTCATAGTAAAGACATTATGTACTGGGACATTATTATGATCTCAGTTTTTTTCAAGTCCTTGCAGTCCCTTTTTCACAAAGGAAATATGAACAACTGTGTGTTATTACAAATAATCCATCAGGTGTGGAGCCGCGAGGTGAAGGCAACCTGACCTTTTCTATTCTCTTCATCCTGGTCCTTATTATGGAGTAGTACTAGTTGAGACTTAGCACAGTCGCTGAGTGGCCTGTGGGGAATGATATGTGCTACCAGGTTAAAGATGCTTATCTTTCAAGTGCCCAAGAGACATTAATTCTGAAGCATTTGTACTATTCATTGCATAGCTCTAGCAGTCACTTGCTATTGAGCTACACAGGATTACAGTGATGGTTCTCGATTATATGAGCAGCAGTTGTTCAAATGGCTTCTTGGAATTGAACAGCTGAGGACAACTGCTTCAGGACTACTTTTTTGATATAGTTTATAGGGTGCATTTATCATTACAAAATTTGGGTTATAAGATGCAGAATATTTGTCATAAACTCACTTAAGTGATGAGTTTATAGGTTCACATAAGTGAGAAACAGTGAAAGGGCTAGTTCAAGTGTTGATTGACTGCTTTCCTCTATGCCTTGCTTTATTGGCTTCCCTGTTGGCTTTATTTTAGATAGTCTCCCTTTCATGGGCATGAGATGTTGCAGAGCAGTTCCAGGACTTGTGTCCTCTGAGCTTGAAATCCCTTGGGGAAGAGCATGCCACTCGTTCCTGAAAGTCAATAAAAATCTCAAACCACCTGCATGCATTTTACTGACTTTGATTGGGTCAAATCCCTGTCTTTGAACCAAAAACAGATACACTGTTTAGATTAGCTGAGGGCCACAGCCCTGCAGTTAGTAAGTAGGGCTCAGTGTACAAGATGGGGAAATTAACATGTGAATCTTTAAATGAATATTTAAGTAATGTGAGTGAAGCCTGAGTGATTAAAGAACAATACTGGTTCATTAGAGCAAGATTAACTGAAAGTAGTGGAAGGACTGAAGGGAATTATGCTAAGTGATATTACTCTGAAGGAGAAGGGCAAAGACTAGATGAGTGTATTCATATGTGTAATATAAAAAAGCAAAACAAAGGAACAGGTAAATCTAATCAAAACATACCCTAAAAATATGACTGCAGATTGAGGCTACCAGAGGAGGAAGGGTTGGGGGATGGGAGGACGTAGGGGAGTGACCCACGAGATTATCCTGGAGGATTATGGTTACTTTGGTGGTGGAGTGGTCTGGTAACATACATCTGAAGAGGTATGAACCTATTCCCCTACAACAGGCTGTGCTGTGAACCAGTGTCACCTGCTTAGAAAAAAAGTTATGGATGAAAAAATATGAAAAGATTTTAAAGTTTTAAAATAGTTTTTTTAAAAAAGTGGAAGGATTTGAAGAGGAAAGAAAATGATCGAAAGGAGGAAAAAAAGGAAATATCTACACAGACATGATCTATACTTAGATATATGTTTAGAACTTCTAGGTAGGTACAATTTTTTTTTGACTACATGTAAATCTGACTACATGTAAAAAATCACTTTTTATATTTAATTTAAAAACATTAACAAAATGCTTGAAAAGAAGGACTGAAAAAAGAAAGAATAAGAATCTGTTATTTTTTGAGTTTTGCCATTATCATCAAAAAGATTCTCTTATTAAAATTATATTCCCTGGCCTTTACCCCATCCCTGTATGCATGAATAAAAAAAATTTAAAAATAAAAATATATTCCCCTTGCTTCTCAGCCTTTTTGCTAAATCAAATATAAAATTATTATTTAAAATTATTCAATGATGTAAAGAAAAAACACAAGTAACTTTTGTAGTAACTCTTTAAATGACAACATTTGTAGTCTATGTTTTTATATTGAATACTTATTTTTCCCAATTTGCAGGCATTAGATGACTTAGTTATGTTTGAAAGGACAAGTCAATTCATTTAAGAACTTTTGATATGTACAGTTGAAATTTAGTTCACCTAAGCTTCCCAACCACATTTGATACCCTTAATTTTATTAACTAAATTCCCTGAGGAAGAGCCCTTCCAGCTTGTAAAATTCTTATCAGTCAAATTACTTTTCCAAAAATTTCCATGCAACATAAACCAATAAGTTAAACAAGGATGGTAAATAGCAAGGGCAAAGGAGGCCATGCCAGATATATGAAGTAAAGGAAAATAGAAAATTCGATAAGGCAGCCGTAGATGAGCAAGGAAGCATGGTTTGTTTGCTTGTTTGTTTGTTTTTTGACACAATTATTCAGAACATTTGTGTCCTTGAAATCATTGTCCTGATTTTACTGTTCTGAATGGTTCCTGATATGCTTGGGAAAGTTTGTAATCTTTACATTTGGACTCTGCAATCCAAAAAAAAAAGGAAAAATATGTTGTTGCTTTGGATTTGATACCCAGAATAGAGTGAATATTGAAAGTGAGATTAATAACCTAACCCCTCTAATCACCCTCCAGATAAACATGTGGAATCCAAAGTCTGTTACATCTCTTATGCTCTCTTTCCCATTGGGCTGACCTCCAGAAAGAGATGGCACATCCCTGCAGGACTGGTCGCATCCCTAAGGTCATTCAGGCAGAAAAAGTAACATTTCCATGGAAACCTTGCATATGTTCATGTGTGCACACCTGGCATTTGTTCTTCCAGTGACCAAGCCAAATGAGGCAATTTGTGCGTTAGCCACTGGAATCAGGGCTTGATTCATTAACACCATTTCATCCTAACAGGATTGTAGAAAAAGGAATGTTGGTTTCCTTTAGGGAAAGTGACTTTCTACTGGGTCCTTGTCAAAGGTCACACTGACTATGTTTTGAGACAAGTTGGGCCATACCCTTCACATAACTGCTGTGTGTTTTGTTGCCATAGTTCCTTTTTGTAAATAAAATCTAATATAGCAAAGACCTACTTACCTTGGGAGAGGGGGATGCTATTTACCCAATGCAGGAAATTGGCAGTATATTATCAGAGGGTATTTTCTGAGCAAATATTTAATCAGAAACTCTCCTATTTGTCTTTTTTGGCCTGAGGATGCTCTATGAAGTGCAATGCAGTTCCACTCTTATGTTCATGATTTACCCAGAGCTTTGCCACAAGCTGCTGTGTATATAAAAGAAAAGTTCAGTATTTCTAATTATATTGCATACCGTGTCCATCATCGGCATTCCTAAGTAAGTATTGCTAAGTAAATTATAATCAACATTGCCCATTGCCGAATATCAGGATCTTGTGAATCCAGAGTTCTGATAAGTTTTTCAAGGGATAGCATCGATATAATTTAAATATAGTCATATAATCTTAAGCACTCTTGTATTGCTGTACCATGTACATATATGAACCTACCAAATCCAATCTACTTGAGACTTTATGTTTTTCAATAGTTTGAACATTTGTTTTTGACAAATACCCAGGAATGTTTTGACATTACTGAGAGTTTTTTAGTTAACTGAGGTGACATATGAATGGCATTCAACAAAAATACTAGTGGCATGTTGTTTTAATGTTTTTCTTTGTAGAGGTCATAGGAAAGTAAGAATTAAAATTTTTCCTCACTTTTTTATGCATTGTATTCTTACTCGGATTCTTAATTGAAGAAGCATGTATCTGGATCTTGTGCCCAGGTTTTCTTATCAAGTTGTAGAAGGATGACTCATTCAATTACAGTGATGGCATGGCCCTCACATTCAGTGACAATGATCACTGAAATTATGCTGTTCCTTGGAATATGGGAGCGGTTTCTGCTTAGCAATCTGAGTAAGTAACAGCACAGCTGTTTCCTAAGCTGTGTCCACTTTAGCGCATGGTGCAGCTATTGTGCACAATGCCATGCAGCTCTGACTGAGAACTTGCTTTGAGGCTGAACTTAATGAAAAAATTCATTAAGCCTCTTACCCATAGACTTGATAGAACTGTGTATGTTCACTAAACTCTAGAGGGAAAAATTACTTTACCAATTTCTGGGACCATCATTTACTGAGGAAGAAGTATGCTTTTGAAGTCAGAAACATAGTGTTTGAATTCCACTGCTACTTCTATCCAGCTGTGTGAAATTGGTCAAAGTCTTTCTGTATCTTCATTGCTTTCTTGTGGGGAATAAATGAAGAGATATCTTTAAGAAGGGGCTGAGCACGCCTCCCTGGAGGCCTAGGGGTTAAGTCTCAGTTTGATCACTGCTAAGGCCTAACCCACATGGTGCAGCAGACCTCTCCTGCTTGCCCGTAGCTCCCGTCAACAGTGTTTCTCAGTAACTCCATCTATTCTGCTCCCTACTCTGTCTCTGGTGAGTCCTCTCACCCTCTACGCCTCTGGCCTAGAGAATCCCAGTTCTTCTATGCAAAAATAAATTTTAAAAAAGAGGCTTAATTTATTGTGATTATTAAATCAATGTGAATCTTTTTCCATTATATCATCATCTTCTGAGGGTAACAGTGATTTTTCCTCCTATGCCCCAAATTAAGACATTTCTTAAAACATAGAAAACGTTCCATAAGTGTTTATCAAATGAATGAATAAATGCTAAAATTTCACAGTTGCAGACAATCGCATCAGAGATTCAAATCAAAAACTGTAACAAGTCAGTGAAAGTACTCATGGGACCTGGATCACCTTCTTTGTCTCAGTTCTACTAAGACTTGAGGAACTTGTTGAAGAACTGACAGTGATGCTTTGAAAATTTCATTTAGAGATGCTAAGCAGTGTGCTATGTGAAGATGATCATTTGTAGTCATAGTTTTAGAGGTAATATATGTGGCATAAATTAATTTTTTCTCCTAAGGAATAAAAAATGGAAATATAAAAATATAAAATATTTCCATTTTAGTATGTTTTCTTCTTAAAGAAAGTTGGAGGGCTTCATTGCTCTTTGTTTTATGAGTTAAGTTTCTCTATAAAAAATATTCACAAACACAGAAAACATTTGCCTCCTCCACTTTTGGACTTTCTAGAGACGCTAATTCTCACTTTGAGAGAAGGTATATTAAAGGAACATTCTTTCTCAAGTTTTATTTTTAAATGTGAGTATTTTTGTACTTGTGAATTTGCACATCTCCTGAAAATGATTTAAGATTTGCAAATGTGCTCTGATAGTATTAATTTGAACATGTGTTTCCCTTCTTTTTATGACTTTTCTTTCACCTATTGGGCATTCTTAATTCTTATGCCTTCATTGCATTAAAAAAAGAAAACTAGATGAATCATATTTGACTAAGGTAGGGTCTACATATACAAAGGGGAGAACAGTTTAGTTAATATCTTCTCACAAGCATAGCTATGTTTCCCTTATTGTGATAATAAAGATCCACAGAAAATTGTTCAAACGATCAGATCAGTCACTATATATAATTCCAAACTAAACCAAATATTTTGAGGCCCAAATTAATTAAAATTTCTCATGGTAAATTAAATAATAAATACTTATGAATTTTGTTGTTTATTAGTAGACAATCCCTAGCAAAACTTGCAGTTATTTCCTGTAAATAAATCACAATATATGAATGCACAGATCTGAGAAATTGAAATGATTCATATATAAACCAGTAATTTTCATTCTAAATATATTTCTATTTTATAGAATGCCTTTAATTTCCCCAGTTAATGAAGGGAATAATTCATAGTAAAATTTTCATTTATTAGATCTTGAACCAACCCTGCCTTACTTCCAAGAGTTATTTGGCAGGGGAATTGATAGCCTTTGGGTAGACACAGGTGTTTTGTTTTTCCCTATTTATTTATTGGTATGCTGCAGTTTGCACAGCTTATTATGAATAGTAGATTAAAGCTGAGTTTAGGGCAAATTTCCTAGTGACTATGTACATTGTATATGAACTTCCAGTTCATTGTTTTTCCAACTGAAGCTGAACAGAAAATAAATGCTGTCAATTTGTGGGAAGCAAGTTCCTCTTGAGTTTAGGGTACTCAGGTTGAAAGAATTTAAAGAAAAGGTTTGGGAGCGTGTTAAAAAAGCAGATGTAAAGAGTCAAGGCAGTGAAGGAGGATAAATGAGAGGTACAATGCCCCTAGATGAAGACTCAACCGGAAGAAGCACCCTGGGAAAGGGAACATAGCCACCAAAGGAAAATAGAGGAACATGCTGAAGAAAAGAGAAAAAGTAATAAGGGGGGGAAATGGCAATGAAATTTCACAACTATGAAAGGGAGAGCAGTTGGAAAATGGAAAGCAAACAGAATATTCCAAAACATGGTACCTTTTGATTAGTTTTGGGGAAAAAACAGGCATGAAACAGATGAAGTTTCAGGTTTTTTTTTTTTTCTTGGAACAGCTTCACTATGCGATGACATTTCAGAGCTCATTGTAGATATGGAAATGAATTTGTCTCCATCTTGCTCCCTGTAACAGAAGCCACTCTCTGCTTTTAAGTAGAAAATAGACAAAACAGGAGCCATGCATCCTACACACTGGGAGCATAGAGGTCCCAGGGAAATAAATGTCCTTAAGTGCTACAGGGAGGGATTTCTATTTCTAACTCTAGCCCTTTGCAATCTCAGATCTTATCATCCTTCTAGAAACCACTCTCTGATTTGTTTCCCCAAAATTAGCAAAAGAAAATCTTTTTTTTTTGCTATGCAACGTTAGGAGTGGAACTTTCAAATGAAAACAACAACCCTCTGCATGTGTAAAATGAATTTTTTGCAAAATTCCCAGGTACTTATGACACTAATTATATTGATATTGTCTTTCTCGAGTATGTGTGTGGCTTTCTACTAGGTATTGTAGTCTGTAACTGATACAAATAGCTTCATTTATTTAAGTGGTTTCTAACTATATATTCTGTAGTTTTAAAGTTGAAGGTAGACTATTCATTCTTTTTTTTAATTCTCACATTATTTTTTACAAGTTCATTTTGTGTTTTCAAATCTCTCTTGGCCAAAAACTTGTACACAATTATGATTTGCTTGTATCAATATGGTTGGTGGTAACTCACTCTCTAAAATGTTTGAAAGTTATTTGCATTTAATTAGCATAAAATGTTTAAATGTCAAGAATATATATTTAAATTTGGTTTCTCCTTACTGATTTAATCCAAGTAAGTTTTTGAAGGTTTGAGATAAAGACCGTACCCTGGATGACTTCCTGAAAACTGGTTAAGTCTAAGACAGAAATATAACATTTATTATAACTCAGGAACAACTCGTAAGTCCACAGATGGTCTTGAATGAAAAGCAATTGTGTCTTTGGGTCTTTGAGCATGGAGAATTTCAGTGGATAATGACCTATGACTTGTGGATCTTTCATTCTTTCTCCATTCACATTGCTCAGTTTCTAGGTGAGAAGTTTCTCTTCTACCACATATATGAAAAGAATTTATTTGTGGCTTAGATACTTTTCTATATGTATTATATATGATATATATATATGATATATGATAATGAAATATTTGCCTTATAGTTGTATTTTTATAGTTGCTGAGTATATTAATATTTTCCAAATCACATCTCAGTCCAAAGTGGCATTTCTGTAGTTCCTTAGTGAATAGACTTTTGCACCAAATTATAACTCATATTAGTTCAATGATGTAAGACATCTCAAGGTTGATGGGGTAATTGCAGAGCATCAAAGGCAAGGTACACAGGACATACTCTAAGAATGGTTTGGGTAAACCTGACTAATACCTTCCTTGCTAATAAAGTTTCAAGGTAATCAGTGATTTTTTTTTCTTTTAAGGTTTGGCACATGATACAAAATATCTGGATACTCTTATTTATTCAGAATTAAAACATAATCCAAGAAAACATGTGATTCATTAGGATTTAATGAAATAATAAAAGAGAGACTTGGAATTTAAGCAATATGTCTTTTTTTCAAGTTACTTTTGAAAGTAATAGACACTGTTAATCTTGCAACTTTCTTCAACATCATATCTCTCATGTGTTATGGCTTTCTGTTGTTGGAATGTCATAAAATTTGAAATCCTAGGTTTCCTTGTAAGGTACTTCCTTATACGTTACCAGAGAGAAAAGTGAAGTGGAAAATATAGGTAGATGATAAGCTGTATCTCTGAGAAAAGTGCTTCAACTGCAGCCCATGACCAGTGGAGGTATCACACGCCACTTTCCTAAAGTTCCTATTGAAACACAATCTCTTCTATCCAAAGGCAGCTCACTCTAATCTTTGGTCAGATTTATTTATAAGTGAACAGACAGTCCTGAGCCAACATAAGTAATTTACTGCTGTTTTCCTATCACTGACTTTATCATGAAAATTGCTTTTGTAATTTTTTGACAATTCTTAAAAGCAAATGAGATATTTTAGCTTCTCCTGTTCTGAAAGTTACTCAGGAAAACATTATTTTTCCTCTTACGTGTTTATAATTGATATGTTTCTTTTATCATGATAGAAGTACTTGTTTTAATAGTTTTCTTGCTAAGGGAAGATAGCATTTCCATCTTGTCTTGCATGGCTTGGGTAGCTCAGTGCCTGCTGGTTACATGTCATGTTGTGACTGAATGTGATAGTAGGTAGAGAAAATCTTTGGGCTGCCTTAGGTTAAATTTAAGGTTGACATTTTCTGTGGTAAAATAATGTTTTAAAAGTATGTTAAGTTGTATATATAACATTTATCCACTTAGTATTTGTTCACTCACATATTCAATAAATATTTACAAACACCAACGCAACTTTTTTTTAAAAAGATTTATTTAGGCCTCCCTGGTGGCGCAGTGGGTTAAGCAATGCACTGTGAAGCAAACCACAGTCACTGTAGCACGAGTTCGATCCCTGCTGCCGGCCAGAGAGGGGACCCACATGGTGAGGAGGACCTTTCCTGCCTTGCCCACTGCTCCCCTCAGCAGTGTACTTCCGTTGATCTGCCTGTTCTGCTCCCTACTCTCTGTGGTGAATCCTCTCACCCCCCCCCCACACCTCTGGCCTGTACCCCAGTGCTTGTATGCATAAATAAATATTTTTAAAAAAGATTTATTTATGCATACAAGCACTGGGGTATAGGTTAGAGTCATGGAGGGTAAGAGGATCCACTAGAGACAGAGTGGGGAGCAGAAAAGGCAGATCTATTGAAATACACTACTGAGGGGAGCAGCGGGCAAGACAGGAGAGGTAGCTGTGCCATGTGGGTCACCTTCCTGGCTGGAAAGCGAACTCATGCTGCAGTGGCTATGGATCCTTCATAGTGCAGTGCTTAACCCCTTGCACCACCAGGGAGACCCCAACCACCAACACAACTTTCTAAGTGGTAGGGAAAACAGTAACAAACAAGATAGCAGAGATGACAGAAAAATAAAAACACATATATAAAAAGTACTAATATTAAGTATGACAAGTCTGATGTGATTTTTATAATACTGCAATATAAAGGGAGCACCTAGGTATATATCTCAGACCAGGGATTCAAAGAATACCTATCTGACTAGGTGACATTTAATTAAGCTCTAATAAAGTGGAGCCAGTTATGTTTCTGAATGAAGAGTGTTCTGGAAAAAAACTTTTAAAAAATATGAAAACTATCTAGTTATCCAACTTTTGTTAATTCTCATGATTAACGTTTTGATAAATATCCATTAATGTGTGTGTGAATTCTCTGTATGTGGATTTGTATGTAAATGGGTTTTACTTTCTAGTATATTTGCTTTGTTTATTCAGCAATTTATTGTGAATATTTTTTTTCAAGCCACTAAATTTATTTCTGTGATCTTCATCTTAGTGGCAATATAGAATTCCATTGAATTCAAATAATTTTATTGAATTAGCTTCCCTTATTATTTCTACATTTGTCTTGTCTCTAATATCTTACTACCTTGATTTTTGTTTTCTCATGGTTGAGAGTCTCCGGGAGAAAATAGAATAAAATGATGAGAAGGGTAGTCTGTGGAGCCAGCTTGCTTGAGTTTTGACTTGGTTTATTCATTTACTAGTTGTATGACCTTAGGCAAATTGTTTAGCCCATCAGTTTTGTCATATATCAAATAGGCACCTCATGGTGGTGTGATAGGAAGTTTTGTTGAGATAATGCATGTATTGTGTACATAAGAACACTTGGCACTGCCTGACCTTCTCACTATTATTTAGATTCCAAAACACCTAGTAGTGAAGGAAATATACCATATCAACCAAATATTGTTAGTAGTTATTCTAATTTTGAGTTAAGTTCTTGATTCACTTTTATAATGTATAATAAAATTTATATAAGTAAAAATGGTGTGGATTACTAAAACAATCAGAAATATGTCACAGGAAATTTGCTCAGAATAAACACGTTTGCTTATTGTGAAGTTTATGGCTGTGTTTTCGGAGAAGGTCAGAAAAGCTGCATATTTGTCGCTGGGTCCAATATTTGTTCATTGATGAAGTTCAGATATTTTACTCCTGAGGTGTCAGTGCTAAGCAGGAATGCAGTATTTCACGTTTTAGTTTTAGGTTGTACAGTAAGCAACTGTTACTGCGTGGAAAGGTCCATAGAAAGGTCAGTGAGTTCAAGTAATGAGAAAAGTGCACACAAATTGGGGTGAAAAAACTGAAGATGTTGTGACCTTCATGACTCTAAGCCACCACATTGCCCCTGCTTGAGTGCTTTTAACCTGAGGTTCTGTAACAGGCTACATGGAGTCTGTCATCTACATGAAGTTGTTGATAGCCTGTAATCACAAGGTCTGTTGATGAGCGTAGAATTAAAGAAAGCAAGAACCTCTAAATGGCTCCCAACCTCAAGTTATAATGATGGCCTGATGCATCATCCATCAAATTTCCTTTTTATTTGTTTACTCAGGCTGTAAGAAAAGCTTTTAATAATCTGTGATATTCTCAAAACCCATGAACCCTAAACAAAATTCTGCATGTGTATATTTGGTACTTTTCTAATGAGAAGCTAAATAGTTTTCGTATAATTTTCAAAAGTAGTTGTAGCCAAAGTTGGTTAAAGACTACTCATCTCTCCTAGATTATTGCAGAAACTGGAATTGAATTCTAGTATACTTACATTGGGATCCCAGAAGTCTATGCTCCTGACTTTCTACTGCAAGAGAAAAATTAATGGGACCCTTTATTGTCTTTAAGTCTTACTTGTGAACTTAAGTTTCCCAGCAACTAAGTTTCTGAGTGACTAAGTCCCACACATTTGTTTCCAGAGCTCTCTATTTGGCACAAATTTTTCCTTCATTCCTCCCTTCCCTTCCCCCTGATCTTCTGTCCTTCCTTCCTCTCTTTCAAGTTTATAGTCTCACATTACATCCTGAATCTCTACCCAAGTGATATGGTGACTAGTACTCCTAGTCTTTCCTTTCCTCAGGACAATTCAACTCATTTCTGTCATTGTCAAGATTTTGACAAGGATGTTGTATAGCTAGTACTGCAGCAAGACACATAAAATGTGATGGTAGGTTAGGCTGCTGGAATATACCATGCTACCATCCACTACTACACATCCTTGTTATACAGGTTTGTGGTCTCTGAACAGCAAATCCTCCGACACTCAGGCTTACTGAATCAGAATCTGCATTTTGACAGATGTCCAGGGTATTTTTAGGCATATAAAATTTTGCAAAACACTGATTTGCTTCATTTTATGGATGAAAAACTCCATTTAAATGTTGAAAATACAAGCTATAATAACTGTCATAGGTAGGAATTTACTGGAATAATAATTAAAATTAATGAAGATTTAGATTTGCCTTTCAGTCCTTATTTGTCACTTATTTTCATGTATAGAGAATCATCACTCATATAAAGACTCCCACCTCCTACTCTTTATTGTGCATATATGTGGGTGATGGGGATACAAAGATGAGCAAGGCAGAGCCTCTGATCTCAAGGAGCTAAGTCTGTAATCCTGAGCAAATCTGTGAAAAGATGGTGGATTGAACATACATCCAATTAGCTTCCCCCAAACTCTGCTAAACCTGTTGTAAAGGATTTTTTTTCACTGAAGATAAACATATAAGAGGAGATGGGGAGAGCAAGGCAGGAAAGCACAGCAAAAGCAATTTTGGAAGCTGTAAAGCAGATGGATGAGTGAAACTGATTTAGCAGACATGAAAACACTAAAGCTAAGCCAGTCAGGAGGAGAGCAAAGAACCAAACCAGCTCTCCCCACAACTGTTCAGGAACTGGCAGTATCATGTACTCCTGGAAGTAAGGAGTAGATCAAGATTAGAATGGGGAAGCAGCTAAAATAAGAAAAATAACTTCAGAGATGTTCAAAAGTGTATTAAATTTCAAAATCCCTTCCACTTTCTATGCCCCTGGCTTACTCTTCTTGGCTAAACCAAGCAGAGTAATTTTGGTTCATCTTTGGAGAAAGTAAAACAGGATTTCTGTAAAAGGGGACCCCAGATATAGTAGAGAGGCCCATCACATATTTTCATATAAATATGCCATAGTCCTAATTTCCTACTGAGATGATATAATATTGGCAGTCAGATTTTACCCTTATGCAGAATTTGTATGACTCTTTCCTGGGGAATGTAATTGACACAAAAGGAAAGATCTTTTAAAAAAAAATGACATCATAAAATAAGTCTGTGAGTCCATAATAATTAAAAGAGGGGTTAAACAAATGTTCCATGTAGAAGAATTCCACATAATCTATGCAGATGCATTGCTTCCAGACAATGGAGGGTGACTTCCAGCTCCTTAAGTGTGGCCTGTCTATAATAGCTTCCTTCCAAAGAATGCAGTATATAAAGAGAGAGGGGAAAAAAATATCTGTATAGTAGATAAGCCTGATAAACCCTGCCTCAGCCAGGTGATCAATGTCATTGAAAATTCATGTTGATTTTCTCTTATAAAGATGAAGCAATAAAAATGGCACTTTACCCATGGGGTTACTTCCCCAAAGCCCACAACCCTTGTCTAATCATGAAGAAGATATCACACAAATTTCATTACAGGGACATTCCACAAAACACCTGTCTAATGCTCAAAACTATCAAAGTCATCAAAAACAAGGAAAATCCAAGAAAGGACACAGCCAAGAGGAGCCGAAGGACACTTGACAGTTAATGTGGTATTCTGATATAATCCTAGAACAGAGAAAGAACATTGGGGGAAATTTAAGGAAATATGAATAATGTACAGACTTTAGTTAATAATAATGTGTCAGTATTAACACATTAATTGTGACAAAGGTACAAGACAAATCTAAGATGTTAATAATAGAGGAAAGAGGGTATAGGGTCTATGGTTAGTCTGTACTGTCTGTGCAGTTTTTCTATGATTCTAAAACTGTTCCAGAAATCATAGATTATTAAATAATAATAGGTAGGAAAAGGGATGTGCCATTCCATCAGAAAATAGCACAGCCAGATCATTGTGAAGTGAAACTCCTAGTCAAGGAGTTCCACCCACACACTCAAAATTTTCAATTGTAATTTCTTTAGTCATTATACAAGTTGCATCTATTTTTAACTTACCAGTATTTTAAATATTACTTTTCCATGTTGAGAGAGAGAGAAAGTAAGCACTATCTAATGTTTTGATTATCCATTGCTGCATTAAAAACACCCAAATTTTAGTGGCTAAAACTCCACACATTTTTGTATGCTTTAATATGCAGGAATGTGTACAAGGCTTGTCTAGGTGATTCTTTTTTCCATGTGATTTTGACTGAGGTTGCTCCATGCTATTCATCCCACAGTTGGGCTGGTCTGCAAGATACAAGTAGGCTTAATTCATTTGTCTGGCACCTTGTCAGGGTAGAAGGGTCAGCTCAGCTGAATTCTTGGCAAAGGATTCTCCAGATGGCAGTTTCATGGCAAATTCTGGCATGACTCCTAGAAAGACCCTTCCAACAACTCACGTGCATTATGTTCTCTGATTTTAAATATGAATAACATATGAGGATTACCAGCTACCTATGGAATGACTCAGCATACAAGAAAGAAACTAAAATAAAACAACAGAAAAAGCAACTTGAAGAACAGAGAGCAGATTTGAACAGAAGAAAATATTTAAATATTATTAATGTTCTTAGTAAGAAATAATGTTCTACCCATAAAATAAGAGATTTTAGAAATTTAAAACAACATAGGTAAAAATGAAAAACTCAGTAAATGTATTGACTTTAAAAGATGAAAACAGTCTCAGGAAGAGATGCAAAAGGCACAGTGAAATACAGAAGGAAAACATTGCATTGTAAAATCACTATAGGAGACTTGCCATCTAAACAATGGTGATTATGGACAAAGAAAGTAGAGCAAAATGGGGGAAGAAATTATCAACGAAAAATTCAATAAAAACTTCTGAACTGAAGAATATAGATTTCCAGATCTTCCAAGGCTCTTCACCTTGAAATTTCAGAACCCTGAATCAAAGAGCAGGGCTGGTAAACATCCACACAGTAAAAAGAGTAAGAAAGCAAACCACCTCCAAAGGATCAGATATCAAGGTGAATTTGAAGTTCTCCATAGCAAAACTGGGATTTAGATTTCAATGGGAAATATCTTCAAATATATGGAGGAAAATCAACTCTAATCTAGTGTTCTTTACTCAACAAAGTTGAATATATTTTTATTTTAACATTCCATCGATGACTGGCTAAGATACACATCAAATATCCTACACATCTAATTAGTAGAGTGTATATCCCACTAAATAAATAGAAAAAGAGAAAGAAACAGGCTAAAGAGGGGAATGGTCCTAAAAGGGATACAAAAGGGATATCAGGATTATAGCTCTACAGCAGATGTAAAAAGCAGTTTGGAATGGACCAGATTCTATTCCCAGTGGCATTTATTAACAAGGATTCCTAGAGCAATATAATTGACCTATTTTTGACTCATTTTCCTCTCAGTAAAATGGAGATAGAGTATGTGCCCTGCATAGACTGCTGTGAGGTTTAAATCTAATAACATAGGCAAATACATGTGAGCAATGCTTTGGGGCACAAAGTTGGTGCCTTAGGTGTTCAACAAATATTGGCCTTTACCATTTGATACTACTATCCCTTCTGAATTCCCTCCCTGTTCAGTCTCTATTTCAACATAATCAATATATTGGTTTATTATAAGAAAATATATAATGCAAACAATATTATTCCTTTTTTATCAGCTCATAAATGTGAGCAGCCTACAGATTTCTTTTAAAGTGTTTCTCAAAACTTTCAAAACCTGGGCCTCCCTGGTGGCACAGTGGGTTAAGCAGAGCACTGTGAAGCAAACTGCAGCCACTGCAGCACGAGTTCAATCCCTGCCTCTGGCCAGGAAGGGGACCCACATGGCGTGGCAGACCTCTCCTGCCTCACCTGCTGCTCCCCTCAGCAGTGTATCTCAATATATCTGCCTGTTCTGGTCCTGGCTGTCTCTGGTGAATCCTCTCACCTCCCTGGACTCTGGCCTGTACCCCAGCTCCTATATGCATAAATAGATAAAAATCTTTAAAAAAAAACTTTCAAAACCTGCAAACAGTTATAAAGAGATGAATCATAAACAGAAAAATTCCCTCTACTTCACAAAATGCCATTGAAAGGCATCTACTTTTGCAAGTTATTCTTAATACCAAAACTCAATTGTTAACCCAGTGGCATAAAATAAAAGGAAAACATTATATAAAATGTAGGAACTCTGCACACTACTGGCATCATAGCTAAACTGAACAAAAAAATGCCACATTTCTGACATTATGGCCCATATAGAGGAATTTCTAAAGCATATGCAGACCATTGCATATGTGGATATGCAAAGATTATGAAGTTTGAGAGTATTACTATTAGTGTTTTATAAAAGCAAAGTTACTATTTATCTTAAATATGAGAGTGCAAAAAGCAGTATTGTTTCTTTCTTAAGTGTCTGATTTTATTACATCTTAGGATTTTATTGTACCCAGGAATCTCTAGTGTTCTAATAGCAGTCCCGAAGGCACCAGAAAAAAATGCACTTCTGGAATGTGTATATTTTGTGAAATAAGGTATAATAAAATGAACAGGCTTCAACGTGAACTGGAATAAAATCCTCCCTTTCTGTCTTCTCTCTGCCATCCCTCACACAGGCCAGGTTTGCTCTGGATACAGCTCCCAGTCCAAGCTTCCGAGGTGTAAGCCAACATGGAGGATTTTATGATGCATGTGAAAGACAAGATTCACAGACAATTTCAGATGTTATTTATTATCAGATGTGAGGCTATTGCCTCAATAAGAAGAAAGGGACTCTAGGATTTTATAAGGACTGGGAGTCATCAGAGTCTTGTAGCAGTCTTGAGGAAGGTAGAGATGAGTATTACTGCATAGTATGTGAGGTACTAGATTGTTTGTGGCCAGCATTTCCTGGAACATGAAGTAGGAGATTTCCAAACCATTCTTGCTTTCCAGGAACTCAGGGCCTAGACCAAAGTTAAAGATGTTCAACATTGTCTTCTGTTACCTTTATTTCATGTAGAAGCTCAACTCAGTCAATGGTGCTTCAGTCAGTGTTTTCTTCTAATTGGGCATTCCTGGAACCCTACTTATTGCCTCTGACCATTTGAAATTCTTGATCCACTTGATTCATGAAATGATTTCACTAAGTCTCACATCTCATTCCCTTCCTTATCTCATTTTTATGACTAATAAGTATATAACAGCAATAGTAATAACATCAATAATAACCAGATCAATAAGTACATATAAGTTATTGCTTGCTTTCCATATGCCAGCTACTAGTCTAAGGTCTTTACCTATAGTGACGTTTCAAGCCCAAAAACAATTCAATGGAGATACACACTTAGAGAAGTGAAATCACTTGCAAAATTATTATAGCTAATGTGTCACAGAGCAAAGATTTTAACTTCCTGGGTCTGTTTTCGCCAGTGACACTCTACCAGAATCCCACATCATACAGTCATGAGTACATTTTGGGGATAAAGTCCGGGGTTGGAGATAGCCTAGGAATCACTGGCAATTCCTGGCAGTGGTAGCGAAGGAGAGACATTGCCTGCTAAAGGAAATAAGTCCCCAAGCTAAGTTTAATTTTATTGAACAGCATGAGTTAATAGCAAATCTTCCCTCATACCTGACATCTCCACAGGCATTGATGTGCATGGTCCCAAAGTTTCTATTTTATGTGAATGTCTGCTAGAGCTACTGGTAAATAGTTAAGAGGGAAATTGTATTATTCAGTGATGAATATGTACTTCTTGTGTAATACAATCATTTTAAAGGCAGAGATCAAAGTAACATAAGTGCATACATAAAGTGTAAACTTGATGATTCCAATTATGTTTAATTTTAGATTTAAATCGCCAGAGACAAAAGTTAATTTCCTGATTGTATTTACTTTATCCTTTCCCCTCTTCTCTGAATTTTTAAATGCAGAATGGGTCTTATTTTATAATCATAAAACATGCACTAAAGGTATTTATAAACTTGTAGACTTCTCCACCTTTTGTCATTTAGTGCTCTTCAAGTTTGATGTTTGACAGGGGCAGTGGGAGGTAAATGGGAATAAGAGGGAGAGAACATTCCTTTGGCTTTATGTATCAGTTTTCTAAATCTAATCATCTAATAGTCCATAACCTGTCTCTCCTCTCTACCCCTCTCCCCTCCTCACTTTTTCATTTTTTTCACACTCTCACACTGAGGTTTTGTGTGCATCTCTCTCCCTGCCTCACACTCTCATAATTCTTTTGTTATCTAATAGAGAGATACATTGCTGTTTTTCTCCATCTTTCAAAATAAATGACAAATCAATTAACTTTTAAAAGTATTTGCATACTGGAACTCCAAAAGTTTGAACCACCAATTCTAAGGAAAATATTTCAGAATCGCCTCTTAGATGACAAAATTATGAGGGATTTGTATATAATGCTGAATACCCAAATTAAAAATATCAAAGGTTAAAGCCATGATAGCTATTTAAGTAATAGTTAATTAAAATGTAAAATGAACATTTTATTTTAGTTTACTCCTAATATAGCCAATAAATTGAAAATATCTGTTACTGATATGGCCTATGGAGAAGGGACGAGATATACATACTCACAGATAATGTGGGGTGGGGGAGCCCAGGGGGTTAAAAGAGTCCCTGGAGATAGCTTACTTAACTCTACAGATGTGTTTTATAAACCCAACTCTTTCTGAACTTCTTTCTCTCATTGCTAACAATTCCCTGGAATTCCCAAAACTGCCTCATAGATTCTACCAGATCTAGTCCTTATAATGGAAAATTTCCTAGACTGGTTCCTGTTTCTAAAACCATGAATACCAACAACTATGGCTCAATAAAAAAAGAGTCATTAAAACAACAAAGGATTGAGTTGGCATTGTTACATCTAATTATTGATTGAACGTCTTTTTCAGAGTAGGAGCCATTCTAATTCCTAAATCTTTTGATAATTTTCTTGTCAAGGTCATTTGGAAGTTCATGTCCATCCTATTTTAAGTTCTAAGCAAAGGATGTGCCAGCTGTTAGAATGTGTAGTCAGGCTGGAATCTCTTCCTCTCATCCTGGCCTCTATGCATTTGAGCCCTTTTGCTAAGGTTTCTGTGTGGTGCAGGTGGATACATATTTGCATACTGAGGATTGCTACAAGAATGATTGGTTTTGATCAGCTGTGTTCCCAGGATCCACATTACTAAAGGGATCCCTGTCCTGATCTTGAACTCCCTTGTTAAAGTCATCTATAGGACTTCAATTGCTCTGTCAGAGTTATTCAGCATTCCAGTTTAGAATGCAACTTTCTGTTTTATTATCCAGCTAGGAAGTCTTCTCCCTGCAAGAAAACATGCCTCATCAAGTGCACAGGGCTTCTGTCCAGGTAAATCCCACTGAGTAATTATCTTTCACATACTGGAAGAGAAGCTGTCTCATGTTATCTAAACCCTTCTATTCATCTCCCTATCTCTGCTTCAGAAATTCAGGCCTCATTAGCTGAAGCAGAGTGGCTTTCACATGCTGCCAACTTGTTGCTGGATTCCTCTTGATTTTGTCCCAACATCCATTGTGGAGAGAACCTCTGCCTCACTGAAACACATTTTAAAACAGCCAGTCAATATATCTCTTTCATGAGAAAGCTCTTATCAGGAGAGCAGTGAAAAGGGAGTGAGTGTCATTACCCAAATTAATTGATAAGTTAGCAAGATTAATGAAACAGTAAAGAAACAGCCTTGCAAATCTGTGCAAATAACATACTAAACAAATTCTGTATAAAGTATGCAAAAAAATGAGTGTTAAAAGGGGAAAAGAGATGGCACTAAATCACTTTGTGAAAAATCTTCTTTTACATAGGGTGTTATAGGTAGCTTCAGAGTATGGGACATTTTGAAATCAACCTTTATTAAGTGATTCTCAAACTCTGGCCACTCTAATGGCATTGATGAAAATGAAGAATCGACTCCTGTCTGAGTGCAAATTCATGAACCCATAAGTATCAGAAATTGCCTTCTGTTAGGCACCAATCAGAGGGAATAAAACTTCTTATTGATCAGAGGAAGACATTTATTACTACCTGTGCAACCATTTCTCAATGTCAATGCCTGTTTGAATATATTGCAATCCAGGGCCAGCTGTCCTGCAGTGGGCTCAAAACGGTTTCTTTTGGGAGGGACCTCTCTGGAAGTCAGCATGAGAAGCTGAGAGATCTCTCATATCATGCTTCCACCATAACAACAGGGCCTCAGAGGAGTCCCTGGTGATGCCTACTCTATATTGTACTGTGTATCATTAGCTAAGGAAAACATTTTTCCTAGGCAAATTAAAATATATCTTTTCCTTAATCAAAAGTTCTAGAAATGTCAACGTGCTAACTATCCCACACACCTGTCAAACTTTCAGAGGCTTTCAGAGAATAAATGGGTCTGATGCTCAAGCACACTTCTTGCCCTATTTATACCTTTGGAGTCTCTAAAAAATTTCGGGGAGACCCAAGTAACAGTTCTTCTAGTGCTGTGTTCCTGCTGGGCTCAAAGTGCATTTCATGAGGACGGCCAGTAAAAGTGCACTTAAATCAAGACCAATCATACACTACAATACATTCTTATTAGATTTTCATCTGACATTGAGGAGGAGCAGTAAAGACATGAGGCCTTTTGGATATCACACATCACAGTAAGGGCCGAAGAGATGGGCTGAACAGGGGCTAAAGGGTATGATGAACAGATTTAGTATAGAGAGGAATATGAATTAAGTTTTCCCATTTTAGAGAAATTTCTTCTAGTTCATGTGTGAGTGGTCTGCAAAGTATTATGCTGTAACAAACATTATTTTCTCAAATAACTTTATACTGTACAACCCTGGTAGTTGGGCCTGTAGTACTTATAAAAATAAAGGATCTAGGTAAAATAATAGAAAGAATTAATAACTGATATAAGTTTGTTCATCTCTCCAATTCTCCCATATGAAACAATATTAGATTTCTAGGTGACGGACAATGACTGCATGGAAGACCGAAAACTGTAGGCCTGGTTTGCTTTTGTTGTTGGCTTGTTGAATTTTTTTCTTAACATTGCCTCAGGCAAATTTGCATCTAACATTAGCCTCCCAGAAACACATATTTTACTACACAATGGAGAATGTTCCCCACTTATTTGTTGCTTGGGGCTAATAGGACTAATAGGCTGAGCTGTTTTGCATTAAATATGTATCTTTCGATCTTTATTTTTCTCTTGCCATTTTTGTGGCTGCTGAGAACTGATGATTTGGATAAATCTGTAAGTGAAAACTGCCAAGAGATTTTGAAGTGATGATCGGAGTCACTGGTCAGTGCTCACACTGAGTTCTGGAGGACCTCAGGGGTCTTGTGTAGAACTCTGTGCTTGGGGGGAAAAGCAGCCTAGGCTCACTCAGAGGAAGCATTATTTACTTAGTGAACAATGCATCCTCCACCTTCTTGTAGTCTGATTCCAGCAAGTAAGGAAGGACAGATTTTACAAATTTCCAGTTTGTTGCCCTTAATCACAATATTCTACGATTCATGCATTATGTAAAGATAGAATAATCCATAAAAAATATCTATTTAAACTCTTATTGTTAGAAAAAAAATTTTTATTGAATAGTCGAGGTGCTTTCATGCACCTAAATCATCCCTGCACTGATATACTTAGAAAAGTGAAAATAAGGACCTCGACTTATTTAATTTTAGAGTCTAGCAGAGGTATAATGTCAATAGAAACATCATTTCTTATGATGCAAGGTCTTTTCCATACAGAAGAGAGTTCACAAAGATAAAGGTACTCACATAACATAAGAACAAAAGGAAGGCATGTAAGTAAACTTTTCTTAGATTGATTCATTTTTTTAATGCATTGGGTGACCAAAAAAGGTAGAATGATAAGTGACACTTGAAACCTGAAAACAAACTCTATTAAGTCACTATATTCTAGTGTCAGGACAATAAATATAGTGAATAATATAGGAAAGAAATTATATCACTTTAGAATAAGGCTGTCCATACCATTATTCCTGAAGTTTGAATGTAAGAGCATTCTTGATGATTTTTAGTAGTTGCTTTCTTTCACGGAGTTCTTTTGGATAATACTGTGATTGAGAGTAACAGAATGCCCTTCTTAAAGGAAAAGAAAGAGCAAGATATATAGAACAATAATATGATATCATTTGACTGAGATAAGCTCAATTTTCTATTATTAGGAATATTCTATTAATGTTTATTTTTCTCTCTTTATTTTGAGAAGTTTTGCTTATCCTAATTACTGATTTGAACAGTGATATATAGAATAAAGAGATTGTGTCTTATAATAATCAGAGAAAACATATGTAAAACTACATTTACCAATATTAAAGGATAAACATTTATTAACTAACCTAGTGCCTGATGTTGTGTGGAAGATTTTAGAATGTCTAAATCCAGTGATCTCCTAAGCAACAAAGTATCAATGAAGAAAATCCCACTCTATTTACCTCCTTATTGTCTGTCTTTCCTAGTTGTCTTTTTGGTCATGTATTTTCTTAAAGGAAAAAAATAATTGCTAGTTTACAGCGAAGTATAGTGGAAAAGGAAACATTTTAAAAGTTCTGTGAGATCAAATTAACTTATTTCACTAGACATGAAAATGAGATTATTTTATATGGCGTAGTCATAGACCCTCAATAGAATTATAGAAATTAAGTTATGTTGCTGAAGGTGGATCCTTAAATATGAACCTCTAGGGCAGGAGGCACAGATGTGATAATATCAAAGATCATATTCACTGCACCAGACAAGAAGAGGGCACTGGCGTATTTGAGAACATCTTATGTTTTCATTATACAGCATATTTCCAGAAATTCTTAGTTACCAATTTTCTACTATATTATTTTTTTAAAAAAATCATATACCTATTTAGTGTATCACAGAAAAGATATTATCATCTCTTTCAGATAAGAAGTATAGCGGTAGCAGTAAATGAAAGAAAATAAGATGGCTGGTTTATTAAAGACAAAAGGGCTTATCCTGCCCTTCTTCTTTTTCAAAGACTGGGAATAGTTAGATTTGTCCATCATCATGATTGTGTTAAGAAAGAGACATCTTTAAGATTATAAGATGAAAGGAGAAAAATTCTTGATATATTCACTTATCCATTGAACAATTATTGAAGGATTTTATGTGTCAATTACTTTATGAAGTAGTAGAGATACAAAGATTGAGAAAGCATCATCCTGCTTTACTCTTAGAGTAGTGAAAAGAGACAGAAATTTGAAGAATTAATTAAAATGCTAGAACATAAAGGGAAGTGATAAGGGAAAGGAGAATGGTTCACAAGGAAAGGCACATGTAGGAAAAATTTTGTGTAGTAAGTAGCAGTTTATTATATGAAAAAAAAAGGTGAAAAAGAAGACAGGAGATAGGAAGAATGATATTGGAATCTGCCTAAAGAATAAGATTCATGGCAGAGAGGAAATGTAATTTTAAAAGATCAGGCTAGAAAGGTATGTTGAGCAATGTAAGTGATGATAATCTATTTGAACTTCTACAAGTAAAAAAGACCAAGAGGATCACATGATCAGTTTCATGCATGTTCTGTTCTGTATAAAGTATAAATGGTATCGTGGTTGGTAAGTGATACAGTATTGGATGCTGGAACACTGGTTGGAGGATTATGACACCAGTTAGAAATGATGTAGATAACAGATCTGAAGGTGTTAAACAGTGGCAGTGAAGATGACAAGTAGAAGTTAATCTTAGGGGGAAATTGTGAAAATAATATTTAATTGTATAAATGACATGAAGGTGAAGGAAACAAGGATAGCTCTGTAGTTTCTAGCTTGGATTAATATATAATGATTCTGTTAACTGAAAGTGGGAATTTAGAAAGAAAACATGAGCAAGAAGGAAAACAGTATGTTTCAGTTCAAAATGTGATGAATTTAAGGTGCCTTCAGATATCTATGTGTAGTAGGTGGATGATATACTTTATATTTTAATATGATGAACTATAAATTAAAGCAAAAAAAAATAACCAGATGAAATGTATGAAAACTACTCTATGAAGCCAGGGAGGAAGAGATATATAGGCCTGAAGAATAATATTTAAAGGTGAAGGAAAGGCAATTATGAAAACTGAGAAATAGTGGGAGAGTTAGGAGGAGGAAAAGAAAATGAAAACTACTGGTGGATGGTATTGAAAGCTATGAAGAAATTAAGCAAGAAAAATACTTAAATCCATTGGATTTGATATTTGACTCTTAGTGGTTTACCAACATTCTTCAAAAAGTGGTCTTCACTGAACCAGATGAAGATGACTTGTCTTTTACAAAGCGTGAACATTTGTCATCATAATACAATTGATATCAACATTATGATTAATAAAACATAGTTAATAACAATACAATAGCTTAAATCAGGTTCCTGAGCACATATGAAGATTTTAACAAGTTTCTGGTACCTTATCAAAGGGTCTTGACAATAAATGATGCTATGTAACACTGAAGAAATAGAGGAACAATTTCAAAACAATGCCCTAGTGGTTTCCACTTAGGTTTTGCAATTTGCTTTTCTCTGACTGTCTTTTCATTTAACAGCCAAATTTTGAGAGTCACTGTGAGCAAAGATGCCTCTTCTGTAATATAATCTCAAAGGTAGAGCTTCCTGGTGACAAAAGGGTGAGAAAGTGTAATAAAAACTCTCTCAGGCTAAAAAGATGTGCTTTTGATCATAGGACTCTTCCTAGAACTCAGAGTGTGACCTTCACCTGGAAGCTTCTGTGATGCTCTCTTTATCTCATGCTGGCTGTGACATTTCATAACTTATATGGTAGATGTAGTAGTACAAGAAGCATTGGCCTTTGACTCCTCTCCTCCCAAGTTCACATACCAGTTTCTTCCTCTCACTCCCATTGCCCTCCCAGGGTTGCTGCTTTATGTGGGTTGGGGATTGTAGTTGCAGATATCTTTCTCCATATTTGAGCAGGCTGAGTTCATGACAAGAGCTCTCCCAGATGTTTTTTTATCTTCAAATCATCCATTCTTCCCTTCATGCCCATTCTATTGGTAACTTATGAAGCTCATTTTGACCATCTCATTCTAAGTTCCATTTACATCCTGATTTTTGATCTGTTCAAAACAACCCTTCAAGGAAGGGTTTAGATGAAAAAAAAAAAAAGTGAAGGCAAAAAAAGAAAAAAAATCACAAAAATAAGCTATCACACAAGGATAAGACCTTCATATACCACTGTCCTTTGGAAAAAAGTGATGATGAAAAAAGTAATTTTAGAGATAGGAAACATAGGATGTAAGGTGGGGTAGAAAGTAGATGATAGAAAAGCAAACATGGAAGACAGAAAACTCTCTATGACTGTAAGTCTTCATGTGAAAACTGTCCTTGTGATTTATAAGAATCCATCAATGATCTGTTGACTTCTTATCAGTCAGGGAAAGGGACCACCATTGTTCCTTTTCCTACAATAGATCTACTTGATAATATGTACTCTGTATATTTGTAGCTCCTAGTCTCCTATTTCACATTTGTACCCACAAAGTACATGAAACAAAGTCTACTTTTGTGCTGTATACTTTTCTTCTTTTCCTTCTTTTCCCTTTACCTTTACAAGTGAAAGCAAACTAGACAACAGCTCTTTTTTCTGATAGTAACCATACAAGATAGTCTCATTTCTTAGTTACTTGCATACTCAACTATATGTTAACTTGATTATGTCATATGCTGTATCTACTAATTATCATGTCTTGGAGGACATAATTTGATCTACATTATATCTAAATGCATGTAATGATCATTTATATTATAATGTGGTTCTGCCCTAATAATAACATTTACATAATACTGTGAATATTGTGTATGATAAGACTATAATAATGTTTGAGTTTAGTTTGAGTAAAGGCTGAGTTTTCAAGTAAAACATGTTGAAAATAGTCCCCTGACTTTTAGCCATGCCTCATACAACAGAATGTTCAACCCAAGTACATTATAATTTACTGGAAGCACTTTTATTTCTCTTAACTGCTGAAATGAGATAAGGAGTAAACCCTACATGGTGCAGAGCACACTTTCTCTTCCTAAAATTTAATATACTTTAGATATTTACTTTGTAATGACTCAGAAGGCAACACAATTTTCTTTAAGTAGCTGTGGAATTGTTTTTAATTGCATAGTGAGTGAAATTTTAACTAGAAATCTGAGCCAGGTTTCTAAGACAAATTTTACTTTTTCAAAGTAGAAGCAGTTATTCCCCTTCTAAATGAGGGAGATTTTTCACAGAGGACAAGAGATTGATAGTAACATTCAAAACCAAAGCCTTATATAAAATTTTGTCTCATCCTCACTCAACAGAATGAGGAGAAAATAGAAGAATCCATTGTTTAAAGAACAGGAAAGAGTTTAGATCGTTGCTTCTTCAGAGAGACTGTAATGCACTAGGAAACAGAGGAAATAGGCCTTGTGCTTCCCATCTGAAGGTTCATAAAGCACAGAAGATGCCTTAGCTCATCAGGAGGAACTCCAGTTCTGCCAAACAAATCTCAGCAGATCGCAAAGTACAGCATGAGCCAGCTGTTGTCCTCTGTTCAGGTTGCTCTGGAAAGAGAGCCATGTGTGGGCATTCACCAGATCTAATCTAAAACTAGTGAGGCATTTAGCTGCTTATACACAGGTAGGACAATGATACTTTAAAATGTTTCAGAGTGCTGCATTATAATCATTCTGCATCATCCTACTTTTGTTCAACACTAAGGTACTTAGGTACAACTACTGATCAATGGAATAATGATGCAAAAGAACTGGGGTCCTGAAAATGTCTGTGAATAAGGAATAGGATTAATAACAGTATCTGGAGTTTGTAGGATTTAGTCCAACAATGGGATTTCTATATAATGTATGACCAGGATTTAAATTATGAAAAGGGGTGGGGATAAAAATGTAGTTGGATCTTCAAAATCTCACTTTAAATGCATTAGAATTGTTAATAATCACAGATGTATGAGAGAGTAGTTGTTATTCCTGTTTTTCTTTTTTGCTTACTTTTTAAAGAAAGACACTGAAACACTTCAGTAATACTGGACATATCCAGGGTCAAGCACTGCTCTATATGTTTAAGATTAACCCACTTAAACACGCAACTACCCATTAAAATAAATAGAACTTTATTCTCCACTTTGAAAATTAAGAAAACCAGACACAGAGAAACAAATGTTCAATGATCACAGAGTAAATATGAGATGATCTACAATGGATTCTCAGCCTGAACCTGTAACTATCCAATTATGTTGCCTTTCTTTGCTAAGTAACTTGCTTAAAACTATAAAGTATTAAACAAGATGTCTCCATTTCAGCGTTAGCAAAACAATGGAGTATCTTGACTTAACATACAATTAAGAAAGCTCTGTACTTTCTAAAGTGATGGACAATATTGGAAAGAAATGCTGTTTCCAACTACTTATAAATGTCCCTGAGATTGACCTATCTCTAGTCGTAACTTAAATAGAATCACTTCTCTATGGTTTCAGTTTCAAATTTGATCTACTTTTAGAACTTCTGTCATCCTGTTTTCCATTAGTTTTCTTTTATATTAATGTAGAGATGATGCAGTTGATGTAACAAGACTTTCTTAAACACACAGTATATTGAGACATACTCAACCCTTAGTTTTGAACTTCTGTTCCTTCTCTACCTTTCCTTCTCCTTATTGGCACCATCTGTATAAATATGCATTTATGATTCTTAAAGATGAACTTGAAAGTCCATCATATGGATAAAACAGGAAGCTCCCTAATGATAATAATTACAGAAAGCATTTCTTAGAAGGACTTTTCATTGCTCACAGTCTTTGCTGTTGTTGCCATTTGCTATTGTCGATTCATTTTTGCTTGTACAGGTGATGAATCATTCTAATAGGTAGTAGCTCAACCATAAAAGAGTGACTTGTCACATAGCACATATCAAGAGCTAGTGAAGATTTATAATTTAAGAAATATATGACTGACCATATATCTGTATGTATCTGAGTAATGATACATATACAGTTAATGTCATTACACATATAGATAAATTATGAATGTGACTTATGAAAATCAGTATTTTTCCTTTTTAGATATAATTTGTAGATGACTATTTCCTCCTTATATACTATGATAGAATACAAGTAGAAGCTTAAATTTTGTTTTATATTCTATGAAATATTTCCATATTCACCACCTCATTTGATTGATAAGTAGGACTAAGAGATCAGGCATATATAATTAGCCTCACCTTCCTAATGAAAAAGTGAAAAATAGAGCAAGACTAAATGACTTACCTGTATTCCAATAGTAAACAGATTGAAGGACAGAATTAAAATCAACTAATCCTCTTTGCTAACTGAACAATAAGTCTTTTACTCTAATGCTCCATCAGCAGTGTAGATTCCTGTATTATTGTGATTAGTAATAGACTCACATGAATCAGTTTCCTGTGGTTAAGTTGTTCTGTGCTATCACCTTCTCTTACAATCTATCACTAATTCTGTGTGTGTACATATATACATGTGTGCATGGGGGCACTTGTATGTGGATGTGTGCAAAGAAGCTAAGTGAGTGGAGATGACCTTACTCTGTATGTGGATGCTGGCATGATGTTAATTAGACTAAAATTCAGTATGAACCTGAAAAAAAATCGCAAATTAAGATCACTTTCTGGTTCAAGAGGATCATAATTAAGAGAATAGACATGCCCCCAAACAGGAGAATAAGGTCAAGCGATCCGAAAGACAAAAGTCAAGTGTAGAAAGAAGTAGAGGTGGGAGGAAGACTGCTGGGGAGCTGAAGCTTCTTGCTATGACCAAGGCTAGCAGAAGTGACTAATGGTGAGCAGAGGATCCTTGGAACTCTTATTTCTTACTGATGTTTAATTTCAGAACATGTTAGTGATGCATAGATGATCCAAAAGCATTAGAAATTCAAAATTTCTTAAGTTTGGTATTTATTTTCAATGTGTTTTTATGTAATTTTTGGATTTCACTATACATAAAATAATATTATAAAGTTAGAATTTTTCATTGCATCATACTGTACTTATTATTCTGTATTATATTATATCAACCTCTGACTCAGGAGAATCTGGGATATTTTTATGACGCTTTCTTCTATCTTCTGCTAAACACTTTTCCTAATTCTACTTTAATGCTGGGACTATACATCATTACTTCCAAGACCAGCTATCTTTCCTTCTAGAGGGGAGAAATTCTGTGATAGTTTTGCTGATCACTAAGTGGTATATTTATAGGCTTTAGGTTACACCACAAACAATATCAATAAAGTTTCAACACTGTCTTGAGGATTTTATTTCCTTTCTGCACTTGAATCATATCTACTAAAGGGGTGAATCACAAAACTGAAAAAAAAAAAGGTTGATAAACCTTTATATATAACTTTAACATATATGGCTTTATGTCTGAGTAAAGTAAAATTGAATTTTCTCCAATTGATTTGATTATTCCTTACCCATCCTTGCTACTGACCCATGTTTAATACATTTTTAAAAAGCGTAAAACACATGATTTCTCCAGCACTGCATTCACGAAGCAACTAAGTTAGTTTTTTCTTTCACCATCACAGTGTATATGATTATACTGCTATATAATTATGATATTAAAATCAATAAAAGGGGCATGACTCATTAACAACTAACTTATAACCAGAGTATCACTAGACTTCATACAGTGTCACTGTCTTGAGCTTGACTTATAATTCAGTGACTTTGAGAATAGCAATTAAGTGCCTGTAAATGACGACGCATATGTATATGAAAAAGGAAACATAACCGCCCAGTAGTTGTTTGCCATGTGCTTTCAGATATTTAAATGAAGACACTAAGTTCTAATTTGGGATTCTTCAGCTTTGACCCGATCAGCATTTTAGATGACTTTATCTTTGTTGGGGGGGGGGGGAGTCCTGTATATAGTAAAAGATTAAGCAGCATCCCTAGACTCTATCCACTAGATGCCAGTAGTAAACCCCCCCCCACTCCTGTTGTGACAACCAAAATGAGTCTCTGGATATTGTAGAATATCATATGGAACACAAATTACCCCACTGGAGAATCAGTCATCTAATTGTTCTTTTTTTAATTTAAGAACCCATTTCCCTTACTCATCCAGTTCTGTTGCCTCCGGTCTTTTATCATTAAAGTATCTTAGTATAGATAACTGGTGACAGATTAAAATGTATTTATTTGTTATCAGTGGATAAATACTAGATTATAGTTGTGAAAAGTGAACACTGGATAATTTCTAATGCTAAGTTGATACATTTTCAGCAGCCAGTGATGCTTATTAAATATGAAGAGATGTGTCTAGCAGCAGTTGAACTGATTTAATGCCTGGTAAATGTGTATCACTTACATCTTGGATGTACTGTCAGTAAATGTTATTAAGTAATCTACTGGTGAAAACTGAACTTAGCATTTCTTTTCTGCCTCCAATTATAGTCATCGTTCTGGAAGCAAAATGCCTGGACTTATGCCATATGAATGGCGTTGTCAGTGTAACTATTTGTATAAGTGTACATAATATACTTGGTTTAAAGTATTTGCAGAGATCCAATGCATGAGATTTTTATGGATGTATTGATTTTTTATGACAGTTTTATGGATTCAGATATACTGAGCAGTGAAGATAAAAATTTGTTTGCTTGCCTTTCCTGTTATAGTTTTAAAGCTGATTTAAAAAAAAAAAGTCATAAGTTCATAGTTAAAGTGAGTAACCCACCTGACGTTTGCTAATCATGATAAAAGAAGACTACCCACTAAATGTGTATCTTTTGTCATGTGTTCCCCCCTTTTTTGATTGTTTCCACATGTGTTAGAGATTATTTAATTCCCAGAAATTATCTTTCTTCATAGTGGGAACACAGAACACATTTCTTTCTCTCCTTCAGTTTCCTGTTGATGTCATAGTCAATAATTCTTTGTATCTGACACTTAAATTATTTCTTTAGAAATGTTAAAATAAGTATCTATCTGCACCACTCAGATAAATATAAAATATTTGAAAAGTGATATACTGGTAATTCGTTAAATTAAATTCAGTTTATTTCACATTGCAATGACTATCCACTATATACATGATGGGTTTATGTTCATCTGTAAGTGAATTATGGGAGTACCATGCAGATCCTTTAATAATTTTATGAAGATGAGAACAAATACCAACAATACAGAGTGTTGTGGGATGAGGTCATATAAAGCAAAAATGAAAAAGGTGGGGATACTGATGGGGGATTTCCTGGATTGGTAGCCTCTGGTTATATTCCCACATCCTCTGCTGCCTGTCAGAAATGATTTCTAAAGCAGAGGGATGTTCTCTATGCTTCTCCTCTTTTCTTGGCACCAGTACTCACTCTCTGTAGGGCTCAGTTCTTTCTAAATCCTTGGATGATTTGCAGCATTTTGAACTTCTGGGGGAAACAGTCCATTAAATCCAAACAGTACATAATACTTACAGATTTTTAAATGCCTCTCTTCATGCTTTTCCTGTTTCAGATAGACTGATTTTTAGAGATAAAGTCACCAGGTATCCAATTTGAATACCAGACAATTAAGTTGTCTGGTATTGAAATAGCATTTAGGGTGTGGTTAATTCATTGTAATCATGTAATAATAGTGTGGAATGAGATTTCTCATGTACTCTTCAGGGGTGCCCAGTGCATGCCTGAGCCATCTTACTTTCTAGATAAGAGCTGGTAATGCTTTCTGGCCAGTCAGTGCATGCTGGGAATCTGGTTGGGTCTGCATTAAACATCATTTACTCATTTCCAAATGATTAAGTATCATGTGACTACCCTAACTGAATGTTTATTTTCATTTAACAAGCACAAGTTCTGCAAATTGAGACTATTACTTTGACTCTCATGGGTACTCCTTTTTAAAATTACTTTATTGGCATATAACATCATATTAGTTTCAGGTGTACATTATAATGATTTGATATGCATATCTGTTGCAAAATGGACACCACAAGAAGTCCAGTTAAGATCTCCCACCATATATAGTCACATAACTTTTCTTCTTGTGATGAGAACCCATAAGAGCTCTCTTTGCAACTTGCAGATATGTAATACAATATTATAATGGTCACCGTGCTGCACTTCACATCCAATCACTTATTTATTTTATTATTTTATCAGTAAACAGTTGTGCTTTTTGACTCCTTTCACCCTTTTCATCCATTCCCTACTTCTCACAGCCACCACTTTTTTTTTATTAAAGATTTATTTATGTATGCAAGAGCTGGGGTTTATGCCAGAGTCGCAGGAGGTGAGAGGATCCACCAGAGATAAAGTGGGGAGCAGAACAGGCAGATTGACTGAAATACATGGCTGAGGGGAGCAGCAGGCAAGGCAGGAGAAGTCTGCTGCACCATGTGGGTGCTCTCCTGGGCCGGGGTTCGAATTCGCGCTGCTGTGCTATGGATGCTTCACAGTGTGGCGCTCAACCCACTCTGCCACCAGGGAGGCCCAGCCACCACTTTATTGTCCTAACTGTGAACTTGATTCTTTCTTGTCTTTTTTTTTTTTTCTCATATTCCACATATAAGTGAGACTATATAGCATTTGTATTTTCCTGCCTGACTTATTACACTGAGCATAATACCTTTAAGGACCATTTATGTTGCCCCAAATGAGGATATTTCCATTTTTGTTATGAGTAAAAAGCACTCCACTACATACATGCACCACAGTTCCTTCATCTATTCCTTCATCCATTGATGGCCACCTAGGTTGTGTATGACTTGGCCTCTGTATCGCTAGGTTGGCCAGCTTCTGGGTAGGTTATGTTTGAATTTCCTGTTTGTGCATGGATATGGAATCTCTAGATAGGATATAGAATCCTCAGGATAGGAATACCTATCCTGACCTGAGAAAAAACCTGCATTTGACTCGGTTTGAAAACTACAGGAAACAATTGATCTGCTGTCATGCTCCTGGCTCCTCCTGTCCAGCCCCCATGCCCTGGGGTGCTGAGCAGCTGGCTCTGCAGCTGTGAACAGAGTCCAGGACAATCTCCCTGTGGCAAGATGTAAATCTTGCCAAAAGGGAAAAATAAAAGGTTTCATTTTTATTTTTTTCTTTATTTTTCCATCCTCGGGTTCTTGCTGGAATTGAAGAAAAGTACACTTAGCATGTTGTTATTTCTTCTCCACTAGTTTATGTTCTTTGTCCCTGTCTTTCAAGTTTCAGAGACACTTTAGCATTTTTAAAATAAGTAATCATTCCAATAAACTATTTTTTCTTTCACCTTTCTCAGAATGGGAACTACAAAATGGGTTTCTTTATCTGCTATAAAAGACTGAATCCATTAAAATGTGCCAGAAAAGCTGGCATCCAGCAACAGACAATCGGCTGCCCCTAGCAGCTGGATCAGAACACTGTAGCAAGATGATGCCAGCTTCTATCTCCTTGATCCGCCACCTGTCCTCTTCCCCTTGAACCTGCTCACACAGTCCTCAGTCCAAGGATTGGAATGGAATTCCAAAATCTAACCTCATTCCTAGAGTAATGATGTACAACTTGAATCTAATATCACATATGATTTTAGGAGATACTTACAACAGAGTAAGTACAGTTCAAAATTAAGCAAGTGTGCCACATTCAAAGTTATTTAAGCAGGTGGAATGCTCTGTGAATGACCTTTTTCCAGACAAAAAGATAATCCAGTTCAATGCCCACTAAACTTTATTTGCCTGTATTATTCATACTGACTGTTTATTGCCAAATCGAGTCTAATATAGTCGTATCCATCCATTGAATGGTAATTACATCTTAAAGGAGTAATAGTGACAAGATTGGGGATCCTAAGAGATGGCATAGCAAAGATTCATCCAGCATATAGTCATTTTCCTGGGTTGGAGTTGTTGTACAAGCACGTGAAGAATGAATGCAGTGTGGCTGATGCTCTAATGCCATGATTCTGTTCTGCCAGGTGTGTGGTAGAAGACAAGAACTCGAAGGTGGCCTGGTTGAACCGTTCTGGCATCATTTTTGCGGGACATGACAAATGGTCTCTGGACCCCCGGGTTGAGCTGGAGAAACGCCATTCTCTGGAATACAGCCTCCGAATCCAGAAGGTGGATGTCTATGATGAGGGCTCATACACTTGTTCGGTGCAGACCCAGCATGAGCCCAAGACCTCTCAAGTTTACTTGATCGTGCAAGGTAAGAAAGGGGTGGGTAAAGGGAGGTGGTAAGGGAGAGGTAGGGACACTCAGAGGATGTACAAAATACTTGCATAATTCTTTGGGAGAAAATATTTCCTAATACATTTTTACACTTACATATCATGTTATACTCCAAAATGACAGAATTAAAGCGAGAGGGGAAAAAAGAACATGGCGAGAAGAATATTGCCACTGTTGACTGGTACCCTAATAAAAAGGTTTTCTTCCAATCTCAAGTGTAGAAATATTCAGCAAAGTTCACAGCTATTGGGATAAGTTGAAACAAGGATGCAAGAACAGACTGCTTAGAACCATGTAAAGTCCACTTCATCAAGCTCTTAGGTATTGGATGCTTTGCTAAAGGCTTGATTTTTATCTGTCCTCAGTGTAAAGATACCACTGATTATCTGTTTTTATGGTAGTAAATGTTTGGAAAAATTAAAATTTCCAGAGGCCTTGATATCTTATCAGCTAGCCAGATTTCTTTGTATCTCAATTTTTTTTAAAGATTTATTTATTTATGCATACAAGCACTGGGGTACAGGCCAGAGGCGTGGAGTCGGGAGGTGAGAGGATTCACCAGAGACAGAGCAGGGAGCAGAACAGGCAGATCAAGGAAGTACACTGCTGAGGGCAGCAGCGGGCACAGCAGGAGAGGTCTGCTGCACCATGTGGGTCCCCCGCCTGGCCGGCAGCAGGGATTGAACTCGTGCTGCAGTGGCTGTGGTTTGCTTCATAGTGCGTTGCTTAACCCACTGCGCCACCAGGGAGGCCCTGTATCTCAATTTAATGGCAAATTATTTGTGGACAGATCTAGTGACAAGGATCTGCAAAATCATTGGAGACAGTCTGCTTCTAGATTGGGGTTTCCAAGGGCACATCTGAGTCATGGTTTTACAGAATGAAAAACCTAAATGGCATACACATGCCCCCAAACTATAGCTCTCTTGGGTCTCTTTCCCCATAATTGCAGAATGGGAACAAAGCTGATCAGCTGCACAGTTTTATTGCAAGTGAAGTCAAACCACCACCAGTTTGAATCCATCTATCAGGAAGGATCTAAGCACTAACAAATATTAGGGCTGTGTTCATGTATTCTTGATTTACAATTTTATGTAAATTTAATGCAAATGAGGCATGGCCCTAGGGCTTCTGTCAAGATTCCAAGGCAGTCAGTGGTGTGGCAAAGTTTGACTGTAGCTTCTATTAATGTGTTAGGGAATTGATTATTGCAGCATTTAAATTATTGCTCTCCCAGCTCCTCTGATTAATAGATTGAAACTGGAGTTTCAATACATCAGAGGAGTCTGGTGCAGGGGTGGTTTAGTCATGTGACCTCTATCTTGGTCCATTTACAATGGCTGACAGCTTCATTTTATAGCTTGCGAAAGGTATATCTACTGATGTGCAAAGTTTGCATTGTTGTCAAAGCATAGGGTATCTTCCTTATAGATTACAAGAGTTATTGAGCTCCATAACAGGAAAGACCAGGGCCTGGATCACAGGTAGACTATTTAAATGTGTAGAAAGTAAGAAGTGTATAAATGCGTAAATGGGTTAATTTCCAGCTCCATCAAAACACATTCAGTTCATACACTTTCATGCACACACATGCTTGCACATACACACTTATCCCTCAGCATGTGAAAAGTTCTACCTCATTTGTTGGCAAAGGGAGGGAAGATAACTTGTTTGCTTAATACCCCTTGGAAACCATTTTCTCTAATAAGCAATTCCACTTAGTATTATAAAAATTCTATCAGTCTTAGTACCTTTACACCCTTTAGTGTCCTTAGAATTCCACTAGAGATCACAAGTAGGAAATATGTATTGTACTATACCGAATAAAATTGGTCAATCTGAGTATTTCATTTCTTGGCAACTCAATGAAGAAATGGATCTTCATTAAATTTAGGTTACTTGCTCAAGGTGACACAGCAAGGATCTATTAAGTTCAAGATAGGTGGGACCGCCACAGAATTTCTGATTACGTAGTTGTGAGGTATGGACTGAGAATTTGCAATTCGAATAAGTTTTGTGGTGATGCTGCTGTTAGTGCAGGAGGCCCACACTATGAGAACCGTTGCTTTAAAAGATGGTGTACCTGAAGAATGTGTGTATGTATGGGGAAGTTAATTCTGCTAAATTTTTTTCAATTTCAGATTATTATACCCCATAGATACCTCTTATCCTGCTCTTTTTCTTTTTTTGATATTTATTTTCTTACACCGTAGTTCATTTTTGTCTAGTAGTTGGGTTGGTTTCTCCCCTTCTCCCCTCAGATGTAGTCCAAATAGTTCTCCCACCAGCACATCAACTATGAAACTTCTCCACATTCCCATGTGACTTAATGCTATAGAAAGAAAATCTCTCTCCCAAACCAATCATGTTTAGGTATCAACACTAAGGAAGGAAATGGTTGAAACTTCATAACTACTCTAGACCTAAAAATCTCAACATTATATATCCCCTTCAGATTTCTCCTGCATGCCATTTCTGCTGGAAACCTTTTATTTTTATAGAAAAATCTTCCAACCATGTTATTGATGCTTTAAAATCTCCATATTTTCATCTTTATTTTGTTAATTATTTTTTACAAGGGAAGTATTTATTGGTTCATGAATGGTCGTTACCTATAAAACAAACTGTTGAAATAAACATACTGCACATGTCTCAGATTTAAACTTTGTTTAAATGACCTTTTCCCACACCTTCCTTTTGAGGTCCACAGGTGAGTTTGCATACAGATCAGTAATGACCTTTGGTATGACGGGTTTACTGTTGTTAAATGTTGCATCTGTGGAAGTCAAAACTATTCATATGAACACGTACATTTGAGATGCTTAAATGGTGGCACACATTTCTAAAGCCAGACATTTTAGTTTAGTCCCTTGGCACCTCCATTGACTGTTCTAAGATAAAATATTAAGAAAACACCCCTCATGCCAGTAAAATAAGGCATCCTTTTCGCTTAAAAGGTCCATCCTTTTGCAAAGGTTACACTTCTATGGTCTGCTCCTTCGGGTCATGCTACAGATGGAGGCACTTGTGTTAGGCAGTTTCCCTTTATGTCATCCTTGCAAAACCAGCCACAAAGTGGACATTTTGGTTCATTATACTTGTCAAAGTACAGATTCCTGGGAACCAGTCCCAGAACAATTGAATCAGTATCCCCAGAGAGGTGGTCAACATTTGCAAATAATTAGACTCTGCGGGTGACTCAGATATATATGAAAAGCCAAGAACTACTCTTCTCTGGATCTAAGCAATCAATGAGCGGGGTTTACTGTTGCCTGCCTGCTTGCTCATTTTCCTGTATGGCATTGCATCAGATTATTTCTAAAACTCTAATACAGCTTTGTAATAGAAAAATAAAAAATAACATAAACCTGTATAGTCATCAAAACCGGAGATAAATCTCATGCTCTTGAGCCCCGGGAATAGTAGCTCCAAAAACTGGGGTTTATTATTTTTCATGTAACATTAGACTCTCTGTGTGTATATGAATATGATCTTGTTTGTGTATATGTTTGGAAAGAAGTATAGATAGAATGATATTTCACAAACTGCAACTCTTATTTTTAAATATTTCATTCACTACACCTTATAGCATTGATCTTATTTTTAATTTATTTACTACATGATTCTGGTACCAATACTAGAGTGGTAATTTCCATGTTGAGTCTTTTTCTCTCCTTTTATGTTATTCTAATTTGGTTAGGATTGTTTTAGAAATGACCTAATCTACATATAATAAAATTGTAAATAATTCTAAACAAACAAACAAAAAACATTTGGAGGTTTTCAAATGTCTACCTAAGCTTTAAATTTCACTATAATATTAAACGGAGTCCCAGAAATATTTTTTTCAACTCTAACTAAAATCACATGCATGGATCATGAGAAGTTCTTCATTGCTTACAAGGAAATTTATTGGATAATTGGCTTAACTAAACCAATATAATTATGTAAAACATGAAAGTGAGGCTCTTTGTAAAAGCAAACATGTTTTGTCTTTCTTTTCAAATCCATACACTTAACAAGTCATATTTTTAAATCTCTCATTAGTCATAGAATATACATACTAATTTAGAACTATAGTGTCTATAGATGTCTTTTAAATTTTTATAATTGAAAAATCAGATATTAAACACAAATTTAATTTTTTCATGAATGTTAGTATAGATTTTATTGCTTCTAGGACTTAAATTCGTAGCAGTGTTTTAGAATCCTATAAAACGTTTCTAATTCTGAGTAATATCTATTATACCAAATATAATGTATATGCTTTTTATCCTTCTTAATCTCTTTCCTCTATACTACTTTCACCATGTCTTTTATTTTCCTTTCCCTTCCACCCTTCTTCTCCTTCCTTAATTAACACCATGTTACATTGATTATATTTTAAATGATTTAACATTTCATACAAAATTTAACTAAGCCTGGAACTTTTACATTTTTAAAGTGTTCTAATAAAATAATTTGAATTTGATTTGGTTAGATTTGATGTGAGAATTAATTCTGTTGATTATTGAGAATCTTAATGACGGAATTGGAATTCTTATTTGGGTTTTACATGCTGAAGTCTTCTAATTTTCCTACTTTTTAGCTTAATTTTTCAGACAATAAAGTTTTGATTGGCTGTTAATAAATGATTTCCAAACTTTAAAGACATCACTATCCACATCAGCAACCAGCTAGCTAATATGATGAGAAGTGAAACACTGTGGCTGAGACATTTAGAAATATTCCACATGCAGTTTTAATTTTATATCTTCCCCCTGTAGGAAGGACTTAAAGTCCTTCTGTCCTATAACTAATTACTGTCCCCAAATGCCTCTATGTATCTTCAATCCTCCTTTTACTTATTAAAATGAATCTATTTACTTCCACATACTTTCTATTATAACCTACATTTGTCATTATTGAAGCTGAAAAAAATAAGGAAAAGAGACAGTCATTTTACTAACTAATAAAAAATCCAAACACTGTGAGAGGAAGGAAATTACATGAGGACAGAGAGACAAATGAATGTTCAACTGTATTTAAATTTTTGAATCATGGCACAAATAACAATTTTAACAGCTTATGGTAACTAGGAAGAATTTGGGGGTGGGTATTTATTCCATATTGGATCTACAACTGCCAGATGGTATCACTACCTCCAATCTCTGCTACAAGTTACGTTTACTTCTGTGTTCGGACTGAAGGAAATTTTCTCTTATCCCTCTCAATTCTTTGTGGGCTGGTCTAGGAATCAAATTATCAGATAGATTAGTAGGGGGAAAAATTTAATTACAGGATTACAGATGTATGGAGAATCTGAATGGAGGTATGTTTTAAAGTCAATGGCGCAATGTGAATCCCATAGGAATAGGGGCCTGGTGCATTGGGGAGAGAGGGGAACCCACATGACAAGGGGAGGTGACTGACATAATGAAGTCCAGGTGCTCTGTAATTAATTGTTTTACAGCTATGTAGATAAGTTTCTGTGTTAAAAGGTTATTTATGCTCAAAATCCTAATTCTGGGTAATAGCCTCAATTTTCATTCTTCCAGGTAGTTAAGAGAATGGTAGCAAATGGCCTCCACTGACCTCAGGTCTAAACAATCCATGTGTTAATAATACAGTTCTTGAAGGTATGTTCTAAACATCTTGAAGAGGCTTAGTCTTCACTTGTATTTACACAGTGTTATATGTGGTTATTTACATATGTGCTAGTTTTAAAACAGAGATATTAGCAATAAAGATAAGGAAGGCTCCCCTTTCAAATATTTTTAAGTAGTACTGAAAACTAATAAATTTTCTTCTAGCATAATCCATTATAAAGGAGTATATGAATAAAATATATTACATCAAAAAGTCAAGGGAAAATCGTTAGATAATCCAAATAAACAATAAAATATATGATATAATTAAATTATACTCTTTTTAAATATGAATTTAGTGAGTAAAGGATAGAGAATATCTTAATATAAAAATTATGGGAAAATAACAGGTAATAGTAATTATTTCAGGTATAAGGCAAGGATATCAACAGACATTATTATTTAACATTCTGTAGGGTCTAGTCAATGGAACAAGAACAGAAAGTGAAAATAATTGTGAAGGGGAGAAAATGAGTAATAATAATCCCAACTAAAGTGATTACTAACTAAAATAAAAGTCATAAATTATAAAAACATTAGCACCAATAAATTTGCATACGTTTTCCAGTTATCAGAAGAAATATATACAATCAATAGTTTTTACTTTTGATTTTTAGAAACACTTATGAATATATACTCTATAATGATCATTCACCAAACATCTACAATATTAAAAAAAAAGAGTAAAATTAAACATGCAATGGAAACAAGAAGAGAATGTACATGCAAAAAGTTGGCATCATTTTACTTGGGAAAATAAGAGAAAATGGCTCTGGGTGTTTAACTTTTTTGTTGTTTTTTTCAATGAAAACAAAACATTTAATTCTTTAATGACAAAACACACAATATAAATATGATAATTTTCAATGCACTAGAGTTTTCTTTTGTATCTGAAATTAACCTTGAAGACTTTTTAATTGAAATTATTCCAAATATATCAAAATACCAAATATATCACATTATTGGCATAAATAGCCAATAAAATTTTTGTTTCATTAGAATGTGACAGCTTTTATTATTAGAGACTGAGAAATTTTGTAAAGTTAACACAATCAAAAGATTTAAAAGTACAAACATGAAAAAGGTTAAAAAGTCAACAATAAATATGTATCTCAACAGAGTGAGACTTTCTTGGAATAAAACCAATTAAGAAAGCATAAAGAAAAAAAATTAATTTGTCTTCAGAGATCTAAATATATCAAATTAATGGAAATTATAGTGACTTAGAAACAAAATAACATAAATCTTTAATGTTGTTGATACATGAATAGATTTCAAAAGTTCAATAAAGGAAAAAATCAATATAGAAAGTATGACTGAAATTTGTTAAAGCAGCATAAATTGGTTTCTGTTAAACTCATATTCTTGGGAAAGGGTTAACAAAATATAGCTAGCCAGAATTGACAAGTCAGTGGGAAAACTGACACTTAAAAATCTCCCTGTTGAGAGTGTAAATTAGTGGAAACTTTGCTAGGGTAATGTAGGGAGATCTATTAAACTTTAAAAATATATTTGTATCATTTGACCCAAGAACTCCACCTCACAATATGTAGGGAAAAAAATCCTCTGAAATGCAAACACAAGTTTTTGTACAAAATGTTCATCAAAGAATTGTCTTTAAAGAAAATAATGGAAAATATTCTAAATATTTAGTATAAGAACTGAATTTAGCTCAGGCTCATTTCATAAGAAATACTATTATATAGATGTCCTTTTCCCTGTGTTTAGACATATCCCTTTTTTTTTGAATTAACAAATGATGGATAAGAAAAAATAGTAAATAAAAATACATTTTATAAAAGGATTTATAATTTATAAAATGATATATAAATTATTACATCAGTATCCTGTAAAGTTTTGCTGTCATTAGAAAGTGGAAGGACTATCCCTATGGCCTTAATAGGCATTACCTGATTACTTTCATCTAGAAACGTCCTCCTTTCAGCAATGTTGGGGTGTAGACACTACCATCGATGCAAAAGCTGAAATAGAATCAATGTACCTCGGAAAAGAGATCCAGGCCTTGAAATTCCAATGCTCCTCACCCAGACTCAGAATTATTAATAGACCTGATTGGTACAAGAAACTTAGGACCCAAAAGAATCTGTTCAAGGGAACTGGTGGCACCTCTAGTAGTGAGTTACTGAGAAACTAGTTGGATCGTTCATGTCCAGTCTAAGTCTGGAGCTAGGACCATTGCGTGTCTCATGTTCTGATTGCCCAGCAGTCATGTCTTTCTCATGGTTTTAGACATGATTCCAGTTTTGCAGGCCTCCCAGTGCCGTGGTGTGTTGAGTGAACTTCTTTTCTGAACAAGACAGCTAGAGATGGTTTTGTTTCTTTCAAATAAAAACTAAGCGGTATTTACTATCATACTTTATAAACATGCCATTACATGTTTAAAATATTTGCAAGGTATGGCTAAGTGAAGTGACAGATTATAAAAGTGTAAGCTCAATTTTGTAAACTATAATGACTGTAAAGCCATCATATGCACTCATGTATCCACTTGGGGAAAAGGATAGATGGAGTCTAAAAGTGCAGTTTTTACAATAACTTTTTGAATACTGTTTGGATAGGTAAAATTTAATTTCTTTAGTTTGTGTGTGTGTGTGCATGTGTGTTTTTTGTGGAGAGTTGCTTAAAATGTTTTTAAATAATAAATTTTTTATTACTGAAAGGATCAACTTTTAAAAATGTTTTCAACAGCACATTTCTCTTTAGTAGCTTCTACCTCTACTTTCCTTTTAATGTTTTCCTTCTTCAAGTCTTCATTATTTCCTCAAGAAAAAAGTTCATAAAATAAGCTATCCTAAAATAATGCCTTAATTTCTTATGCTTTTCAAAGCCATAGTTCTCAAAGAGGTTGTATAAAGATAATGCACACACACACACACACATTACATGTTATATTGAGGATGGATAACAGGACCTTGGCAATCTCCTAATAATAACTACCTGCATAAAATTTAAAGTCTCACTCTGTTTTCAAAACAAAAACAAAATTGAACTAAACTAAAGGAAAAAAAAATTATCAGGATTTCTTGGATACCCCTTTAACCACATGTTGGCTTCATGCTCCTGTCTACACAAGCAGGAACCCACAGTATATTTCACTGGCTCCTAAATTTTGGTCTATTTGATGTGATCTGGTTTGGACCTCTCCAGTGCCTTGCCTGAGTGACTCGAACTCCTTTTATCCCTTTCATCTAAAGGTTGCTAGGAAATGGAATGTCATAACACTTTGTCAAGGACTTACAAAGTCATGCCAATTCAGTCCTCAATTCAGTCCTTTGCTTTCTGGTAATCTCTCATCCTTTCCTGATTTTCAACTAATTTGCCAAAAATCAGCTCTTCCTTGTTTTTCCTTATTTTGCTTTTGCAACCTCTCTCGCGGCCCCTTCCTTTCAAAGGGAGACTCTCCCATTGAAATAGGCTTTGCATGGCTCTGGGTTCAGGCACGCTACTGGTGAGTCCTTTCTCCTTGTATTCCTTTCGCTTCTTTTTTCTTGAACTAAGGATTTAGTATTCTTTCTTTCAGAGTATGTAAGATTAAAATTCTTTAGTTGTATGGTCTTCATATCTGTATTTCATCAGAGTTGCCTTGGCTTCTCCTTTATCCACTTTTGTGCATCGATAACCTCATCTTTAATGTCACCTATATAGTTCAATCCACATCTCTATTGCCAGGCTTCTTGACACTTTTTTTTCTTTTTGCGGGGGGAGGAGGGGTAACTCTGGGTCAAAAATACCTTTTAAGCATTTTTCTCTACCTACCAGTCACTTCATGCTTATTGTGGTCAAGTCAAAATTAATCTTGACGGTAACTTTAATGCATTTCATTCTTTTTCTTCTGATTTTCTTATTTTTGAGAAAAGGTACATTTGATCTCTTTGAAAGCAAGGTTATTTTTAATGTCTCCTTCCCCACCTTGCTTTTGCATTTAATTAGCCACACATTTGTTGTGCATCATTCTTTCTTATATTCTCTAATTAAGGCCTTTGTTAACTTTTCCTTCTTTGCACCTACTTTTCTATATTCTAAATGTTTCTGAATATCACTTCTAAAATATAAATCTAATATCAACATTTCCTTTTTCCCCAAAATTTCCAACTTCTCACAACTATAAATGGAAAAGCTTAGGCCTGATTTCCACCAAAATCACATGGTTCCAAATTATTCTTTATGTGGGTAATCTATATTCCGGATAATCAAATATAAACATTGAATAGGTACATGCTGAGCCAAAAATTTAATAGCATAAATGAAGAGGCTAAAAAATATACAGTCTTCCAGATGTTATTGTTTTTGTTTTGTGTTGGGTTTTTATGGAGTCTTGAGGAGTCCAACTGAAAAAGGACATTAACTGAAGATTTTAAACAAGGGAGTAACATGTTACCATTGAGGTTTAAGACAAAACAAAAAAACATGTTGCATGCTTTATATAGAATGGGTTGTCATGACGTATTTGATCTTGCTATATGCAAGCAAGCATGTTAATATTAAGAATATTTTATCTCTCTGAACACATATCACGTTCCACCTTACAGCATGACTATTTAAATATACCTCTTATCTCCTCTACTGTTATAAGCTCTCAGCATGCACAGACTCTGCCTTGTTTCTCTTTGAAACCGCAAGAACTTCAAAAAATAGAAGCCTCAGAAAATACTTGGTAATGGATTAATGGTTTACTATTGTAAGGGCCACATCAAAATTTGCAGAAGAGTAAAATCCAAGTTGAGCATGGAGGGAATCATACAGAGTACATTGAGACAGATGATGAGAACTTAATCATTATTCATTGTGATTCTTCCATAACCCTACTTTTCTGTGGAAGGAGTATGTCTTTGGAATTATCTGTACCCCTTTCCCTCTACCCTTTAAACAACAGAAAAATCTCAACTTTTTACAAAAGTGTAATAAATATAACCTAACTAATATTTATTGAATACTTTAAGTTTTCCAAAGAACAAGACGAGTTTTCACTTCTGGTGTTTGTTAAAATGAAAGGATATTACATCTGAAAGGAAACTTATTATTTTCTTCCAAATATCCATTCAGAAAAACTGTATCAGGGTGATGAGTTCACAAAAAGTTGGGTGCAAGGCAAAAGAAAACGGTGGTTATGACTTTTCTAAATGCTGATTGGTGGCTGAGCAGATAGTGATTTATGGCACATTTTAAATTACTCTTCTGGATGGAATGGTTTATACAGGGGGGAAATAGGATTGTTCTTTAATATCCTGAAATATCTGAGAACCTATGCAACTTTCATTGATCTGCTCTCTGCTGGATAATGCTGCTATTTAAAATCAACGAGATATTTACTTCTCTCAAAATGCTTCTATGCTTGTAAGCCATTTTTTGTTGTTCGTCAAGAAGTACATTTGTTGTCATTCTTCCATTAAACTGGAGTTTCTGTGGACTTTGTGGGTACCCATGTTGGTCAGTATTGACGCTGTCTTTTTATCTTCCTCCCCATTCCACTTACATTTTATAATAACTTGTAATAACTTAAGAGTCTAGAGCCTTCTGGGCTAATATCTATCAGCAGTCTCTGGCCTGTCTACTGATAGATCAAACTACTGTCTATCACCTATATCCCAGCAGAATATTTCCTAATAGTTCCTTAATAAAAAGAAACATTAGCTTGATGTTTTTATTATGTTTTATCTGGTGGGGGTGGGGTGTGTGTGAATGTAGTTTTTATTTTTTTAATTTTTGGATGGTATAATACAGAAAGTGTATTCCCAAAGAACAATATACTCCCTATACCTGATACAGATCAAATTTTATAGCAGCTTATTTCATCACCTTAAAAGAATTTGTTTAACTGATTTAAGCTGAGTTAAAAGGCGGAGGGAGGAAGGGGTCTTTCAAGAATACAGTCTGGCCAAATGGTCCATGATTGATGGGGCAGCAGCAACCGGAGGGTATTTGCCAATTCACCAATGCCAAGTCCACAGAGTGATTGCTGCCTGTGACAGCTGGTGTTCTCTGTTGGAAGGCTGTGTCTGTGTATACATCTATGATTTGCATATTCATATACCTCTGCTGCTGTATGAGCTCTGCATTTCACAGCAGAGTGTATAGGCTGTTCAGTCTTGCTGCTTGAGTGCGCCTGGGCATGGGTGGTAGAATTGGTTTGGGTAAAATTAGAATTTTCGGATCTTGTGTTTTGTAGGGTACCCAGTAGTGCCACATTTTGTTCATCTCCCTCTTCATCAGCTTTAGTCACATTTTTGAAGCATCTCTCTGCATGGGCTGCCATTTGAGGCAGCACATTATCTGCTCTCTAGGAGGGCACAAACTCAGATATTAAGGCATCATACATAGATAGAAAGAAAGGCATTAGAGGAATATATTTAGTCAAGTTGAAGCCATAAGAGGGAACTGTGCAAATTGCACATTGAAAGGAGTTACCAATGATTTTTCTTAAATTGGGGAGGCTTACATAGGTCAGAATTGTTCTTGTAAAGCAGATACCTAAATTCAGTTAGGTTATTTTTCTAAATAGTAATGTCACAGGGTTCCCAAAACAAGTAGGATTCCCAAAGTGTGTGGAAGATATGAAGTAGAATGTTTGCCGAGACAAAGATTAATAGGATAAGAATTTGGAGGAAAAGAACAAAAGTTTAAAGGAAACAAGAGTTGGACAAAACTTTCAATAAATATGCAAAAGTGGAGTGATCTTAGGAGAGAGTAATAGGAGAGTAAAATAAGATAAGGTAGAGTGGGGATGATATGTAAGCAATTTTAATGGTAGTTGAAGAGAATCTCCACCTTTATTCATTGTGAGATAGAAAGTTTCTTAAATTCAAAAGAGCATGAGCTTTGTAAAAATGATGGGCAGGATATTTAGTTATGGGAAAGATAATTTGAACTGGGTTGTTTTCAGTTAGTTTCTGAAAAATAATAGAATCAGAGAGAAAGTATCCAGTTTACAATTATAATGGATGAAGAAGATGGGATGAACTTTTAATATATGTTATACTGTCTGGAAGAAGCATTTAAATTTTATTAGGGAAACATCAGAGTTGAAAAATGAACCCAAGGTTTCTTCTAAGCGTTCTACTAGAATGGCATAAAATGCTGTGATAATAGCTCCCATTTTGGAGAGCCCACTTTATGTACCAGACACTCACACTTACTATCTGTAAAACACACACACACACAAACATACATCTATAGTTTATATTATCAGTACTATTACAGATGAGCTAATAGAGTCAGAAAAGATTAAATAACTAACTCAAGTTCATATAACTAATATATGATATAGCCAGGCCTGTTTGACTCTGGAAGTCATTTTGTTTATTTGTATTTACAATTTACCTAACATGCTGCTTCCTTGAACACAGAGGAGGTATAATAGCAAATAGATAGCAAACAGTTCTCTTGGGAATATTTCATTTCAGTTGGCAGGGTAATGATCATCTGAAATTGTTGCTTAGGCAAAGTACTAGCTGGTTTGTATTCTGTATAAGTATGACATGTGTGATGTTAAGTGCTACAGACCTATTTGAGCAATGCCATAGATGAATGACTTGATTATGATAAGAAAACTAGTTCATGCTAACAGTGATGAAAAGGAGGGTAAGCTTCATGATCGATCTACATTTAGTCCAAGCATCACCTACTGGAACAGCACAGGTCAGTGGAATAGCATTGATTGCCTAGAACTGCAACAACAACAAATGATCACAAATATTGACCAAGTACTAAAAAATATTGAAAATATAGTTCTTAAAACACTAGTGTTATCAATGTCTTTGAGGTGATACTAACTTTTGAAATATCACCAATACTTTATAAAATGACTTGTCCTTAATCATCTTGTTTTTCTTCTTGTTTGACTTAACATGGGCATAGTTGGGATCCACTTTCAGTGTACTGGTCAAATAGTAGAAGTGAACAGCTGTTCATAGAATTCTTCCCTGGCTCAAGCATAAATGCCAAACTAAATGCTACCCACTTGTCTACAGGAGACATTTTTGGGGAAGTTTCACCTTTTACATGATATCTGACAAAATTCTGCTGTTGATTCCTATGCTTAGGCACCAGGTAAATGTCCTCTGAAAAACTAGCTCTTACATGTTCAAAATAATTTTAAATATTTTATTATTGTCATAATTTTATACTGTATTCAAATGCCATTTAGAATATTACAGTAAAGACTTCAAAATCACAATCTTAGTCATAAACATTTAGCACATAAAGGCTTAGGCACTGGTTCTAATGATAGAATATGAGTTATATTCCAGTCTGATTCATTTATTAGGGTAAATGAATGATTGCTAGAGTAAACGAGTAAATCACCAAATGTGTGATTTGGTGTAAATTGTCATCTTTTGTGACTGACATTTCTTTTTCCATGAAAAGAGAGTGTAAGACTAATATTTGTATTGCTCTATGTGTGTGTGTATGTAGACACTGAGAGAAAACATAATGTAAATTATTCACCCTATCACCTGGAATATAGTAGGTGTTCAATTAATATTAGGTATCATTTTCAAAATTTTTACTTTCAAAACATGTTTACAGTCCTAATTGTTAGGGCAGTCTTGATTGATTTTCATATTATGAAGAACATTTTAAATAACTTATTAGCCTGGCTCTACATAGGCAAACATGTACAAACTCATTTTGTTTATGAAAATTTTCATATTTATCTTGTATAGAAAATTCCAAAATCTGTGTCATTGAAGAAGAGATTATCCCTCTAGGATTACTAATGCAGTTTGACTTACCAAATTATTAATTTTCATTAGAATCCTTTTCTTCTGAGTCCAAATGCTAAAAAGAAGAAAACATGTCTAAAACCCAATGACTTACCATTCTACATCAACACACATTTATTGTATTACCTAAAATTTTGGCCAAGTAAATAAAAGTATATTTCCTTTTTTATTTTTTTTTTTCATTTTACACCTTCTGGTAGGTTTACATTAAGTATAATCTTTTTTCATAAGCTGACACTATTTAAAGCATTTTTCATTCTGGTTGATTTTTTTATTTTGCTTTCATGTTTTCAATGTGATGTTGGGCTTTCAAAGAACAGGCTATGCAACAATTCCTATTACTTTCCCCCAGCTCTTGTATGCATATGTAGGCTTATGAGTCAGCCCTTCGGAAATAAGATATGCATTGAGTTGCTTTGACAAAAGATGAGAATAATCTCTTTTGCCCATTTAAAAATGGCTTAGACTGGATTTTGTATGTTTTATCTCTTAAATGTGTCCAACTTAATTGGTAAAAACACACACACATAAGAATTGTCTATGTCAGAACGAGTACTAGACACTGGGCCACAATTCCAGTCATAAATGCATGGTATGGTTTGCCAAGTTAAAGATCACGACACCACACACAGACAGCCAGATTTAGTGTTCAGATTAAACTAGACAAATTAACTCTTATTTCAAGTGGTTATTGGTACACACATACACACAAACACAACCATCCATACAAAAAAATGTAGAGACACATGGAATGAACATATAACAATTTATAAGCACTATAAGTTATTTATAAAATCAAATAAGTTTTATCCTTTAAAATAGTTCACTTTATTTGAATAGTATACTCTTTGAATGTAGTATTTTCACCCTTTTGGAGAATTTATTCTTTACTGAAAAGTGTGTGAATAATAAGAAATAATTTCTACTTTTTAAATATTTGTGTCACTTAATTTCTTTCTAAACACAGAATTACCTAGCTCAGGTGCACACTTTAATGATTAATATTGGGTTCAGTGTTGGTGAATAAATAATTTTGCCTGAGTGCCAAAGTACTGAGATCTTAAAAGTCAATTCTAAAAATATTTTCTGGAAATTATTTGAACAATAATTGCCTTATCAAAGAAAGAGTATATATATATACACATATATATACATTTTTATTTTTTAAATATTTATGCATACGAGAGCTGGGGTACAGGCCAGAGGTGCGGGAGCTGAGAGGATTCACCAGCAACAGAGCCGGGAACAAAACAGGGAGATGGACTGAAATACACTGCCTAGGGCAGCAGCAGGCAAGGCATGAAAGTTCTGCCATGCCATGTGAGTCCGGTCCCTGGCCGGCAGCAGGGATCGAACTCATGCTGCAGTGGCTGCGGTCTGCTTCATAGTGCGGTGCTTAACCCATTGTGCCATTAGGGAGGTCCAAGAAAGAGTATATTTTTCCAAAATAAATCTTCTGAAAAACTCATAGATAACTATGTCATACTTACAAAAAATTAGACTACAAGAATAGTTCTAATGAAATAATGTAAGCTTAAAAGATATACTGCATAAACTCACAGATAGACATACAAATTTTATCCATGTACCAGGATAGAATAAATCCATTTTATATCTGTATTTATAAAAAACAATATTGATTATGATATTCTATCACTTTTCAATTAGATAAAAGAAATGAAAACAATGGATGCTAATAAAACTACTCCTGATGTTATATTTCTTGTTGCTATTTTTAGTCTAAATAGAAAATTAATGGAATGTTCTTATTCCTAAACGATTCCCCAGAAATGGGATAAAGCGAAACAAATATTTTAAGATGGAGTTTTTAAAATTAATCTAAGAATTATGGGATAATATACTGAGGTAAACACAAGTTAAAAGTAGAAGTTCATAGTAGTAGCAGAACTGGTTATGTTAAGTAATTAACAAAACTTTTTTTTCTTTTTTTTTATTAAAATATTTTAAAATTTACATATACTTGCCATTAATTGTAATTAACAAAACTTTAATTGAATGTGGGAACTGGAACTAAGGTGTGAAACCCTATGCAGAGTGGAGTTGCTGAACTGGCCTTCACACTTAAAGCTGGGAACCAAGAAAAAACTGTCACTGAGAACTAGATCTGGAGTAATTCCATCTTCCTGTCCACGGACCCAGAATAGAACCAGTTCTGAATAAACTAGGTTCTGAGACTAGAATCCTATCAATAACTGTGTAGTTCGTTCTTAGTTTCAAACTCAAAAATATTTTTTAAAAAAATGTATAGGTATTAGGCATAAGAGTACCTCACTTTAGACATTTTCATTCAAATGTATATATTTTTATTTTTTTCTGTTTTTTCCTTTTAATTTATATATATTTGACATCAATTGTAATCCCCATGTATTCCCCATCACCATATCACCAGTGCACCATCACCTCAGTCCCCCATGCTCCCATCATCCCTAAACCATCCCCTCCCCCTCCCCATTCAAATATATATTAAAAATGCATTACAGTCCAGTAATTACCAGATACTTATAGTGGTAATAATCATGGGATTGTATCATAGTGGATACATTTGTCAAGAAAAGAAAATAAAATAGTATATAAATATGGTAATAGTATCCTTTAAGTCTTTCCACTTTACCTTGCTGCTTAAAAATTAGTGAAGATGAATACATTCAATAAATATTTGTTTTACATCTTCTAGATGTGGGAACAGAGCAGTGAAGAAAAAACCCCACAAAGCTTACTTCATGGAACTTAGATTCCAGGAAAAGAGACAGTCAATAGGGAGAGGGACAAAAAAAATGTTCACTTTGTGTCTGATGACATTCTGTTTCTCCACAGTATGCTCTGGAGAAAAGGAAGGGAAGCAGATACTGGGTGTTAGAGGTGGGGGATGGAGTGCTTACAGTTTTTAGTCGTGTGGTAGAGAAATTTTCCCTGCTAAGGTGACATTTTAGTAAAGACTTGAAAGGGATGAGAGAATAACAAAGTACTTACAACCACCCCCTCACCGTGCCCCTCACCACATGTTTGGGCTGTGTCATTTGACAAGCAAACCATATGAGAGAACATGAAAGTCTGGCCCTGGCAGGCTGCTCCCTCAGCACCCTCAAGAAAAGAGACTGAGCAGTTTATCACAGCTCATTGCATAATTTATTTTCATTTTAAATAATTTTCCATTAAGTGAGTTAAACATGGTCCTCTTGCCCATGTGATATGTTAGAAAGAACATAAACTTTGGAGCAAAGAGATGTGGATACAGTTTGTGTCTCTGCTAAATTACTAACCATGCACTTAAATATAGAGACTCTCTTTACTCATTTGCAAAATAAAATATTAATATTAAAATGAGATTGTGCGAATACAGTAAGTTTTTCATGGAAATGTCAAATAAATGCCAAATGTCTGGGCCTTCTAAAGGTTAGTCCCTGACTCTGTTCTTGACAGTCACATTTCTCTTTAACTTGAGTCTTAGTAGTTTCATGTCTCCTATATGTTCTTGTCTACAAGAAGGAAAGACAAAATAAAAACTTCTAAATGGCAGAAGCTTATTTTTTTTGTTATTGGAATCTCTCATAGCCTAGTGCTGTGGATATTAAAGACATTGAAATTTTGCAAAATGAATGAATGATTTAAAAAACTAAATTTATATTTTTTAGAGGTTACATCTCTCAGATTTTGAAACCACCTGTTCACTAATATTCCAGTTTTCTTAGATACTAGGACTTCACTGAGCATTTGCACTCCCTCTTTAAAGATGCATTTCTATGCTTTTCCCACATGTACTTTTGAGATGAGTAAAGGAATCCACAATAAACTTTTATTTTGCTGCCTTCACAACAAGAAGTATATTTCTGGAAAAACTTGACAGGTGGGAAAGGAAAAGGAAAAGGAAAAGGAGGGGAGGTGACAAAGGAGAGGGCAACAAGGAAGGAAAAGGGAAGGGAAGAGAGAATAGAGGCACAGGAAAAACTTTACATGTTCTTAGTATCCCACAGCGAGTAATTATTGGCAGCACTTTCTCCTGGAGTCATTGCTGTGTAGCATAAATCACAGACGGCTATGCTGAGTGCTGAGCCAGGAAACAGGGGACTTGGGTAGAACTCCAAGTGGTTATAGTAAACCAACCATGCCTCCAGCAGGAGGGCCACGTGCTCAGTTGGATCATTGGGGGGTCCTTATTATTTCTTATGATGATTCACACAAGTACCCCTGTGCCAGGGCAAGGGGCATTTCATGAGAGAGAGAGTTTGGGTGGCTTTTCATCATGTAAAGCCAGAATGCAGCAAATCAGTCAGTGGAAATCCAGACATCTAATTAGAAGACCAAAGTTAAGTCTGTTTGGCTATTTGTGCGTGCAAGACTTGTAGGTTATCACAGCTGGGATTTGAATGAAACATCTGTGTTGGAAAACAATAGTTCTGCCTGGTAAAAGCAAAAGACTCAGCCCCAGACTCCTTTGGTGGAACTATGCTGTGCCTTTCCCCAGGTGAACTATGGTTTTGATGCAGAAGATGCTGGAGGAAAACAGAATAGCTCAGAAAAGTGGAACAAAGGTGATAATTATTTCATCTTCAAACTTCTCAGGAGGTAGATATCTTCTCCCACAAATCTTCCACTTTGATAAACAAATAGCCAAGGGATAGCCAAACAAAGTAAGCCAAGCTGAAGGAATGATTATTTTCTAATTGGATTATTTATTTATTTAGACTATTAGTTCCTTTAAAAATATGAATGGTTGGAGAGAGTTTCATAAAGAACATGACTAGTACTTTTTATGCTTTTTCTTTGCAGAATGCTTAATATTCTGTAATAAAAATAATTCACCTCTCTAGCCCATCAATTAAGTAAAATAAGATTTAGGATAAAACCTAAATCATTTGAAACATCGTCTAGCCAAGTACTACATAAAGTATGATTTTGTCAGATAGAGAAAATTTAATTTCGTATCTATTCCAGTCATTGCCTGGGTGTCCAGGATAAAGTAGACATGGAGTCAGCTTGTTGGTAATGATAGAAATAAAACTAATACAACATGTACTTTATTAGTTTATGGATATTATTCATCTGTGCTTAGTTCCCTTCCTAATGTCTAAGATGTTAAGGACTTATTTATGTCTTAGAAACATACTTGTCATTGATCTTTATTCATCTTTGTCAGTCTTCTTAGTTCATTTTTTATTTCACAGTGAAAAAAATTGGGTTCAATATCCCTATCCTGTAAGTGTTCGGAAACTGAATCTCTAAAACACTAATTTCAGCTCTCAAAAGTTTTTTTCTTAACTTTTACATGCCATGCTTCACAAAGGTAAAGGCAGAATATTCAAATGTGACCAATGGATGTGGATTAAGTAAAAACGATGATAAAAGATTTTTTTATGACTATGGTATTTTATTTCTGTTAGAAAACTTATTTGGAAAATAATTTCAAAGAATGTTAAAATTCAAAAGGATTTAGGAGTGTTAAAAGCAAAAGAGATCATCCAACCTAATATTTTTAAGCTCCATTCCCAAACTTTACACTAGAGAAACCCTTCATTTAAAAGCTAACATTCAAATTTAGTTGCTTTCAAAGATTTTTAATGCTTCCTCTTGTTAGAGAGCAGAGTGGAAGGATTTGGAAACCCTACTTTTTTGCCCCATCATACATTCCACCTCCCAATATGCTCCATAAAATACTAAGGATTATCCGAGTCTAATCTAGTACAAGAGTCACTGTTCAGCTCCCTTATTTTACAAAAAAGGAAACTAGTCAAACAGTTAGCTTGAGGCAGTATTGAAACTAGAACTCGACCTTCCTGATTCCCTTCAAAATGGAACTGCATTCTTTTTCTGATTTAAAAAAAAATCTATTCCCTATAGAAAATCCATTCTATTTTTGTCCCAGTATTCTTCCTGCATGCTACCCCATTAAAGTTTTGCTAAAATAAAAATAAATGAATTTTTTCCTCAAATATCCGTGTTAACACATCACAGGGAAAGCATATCTACAGTATATGCACACAATGTGTTATCTTCCCCAAGACAGGTTCATTTGGCCAAACCAGTTTCATTTAATCCAGTTTGTATATGCATGTGAATGTATATGTATATATGTGTGTGTGTATATTATATTTGTGTGTGATGTGTGTCTATGCCTGTGGAGGCATATGTGCGCATGTATATATGTGCATGTTAAAACCATAGCCATCATCTTTAACATTTGAAAATGAATAAATCAACAGTAAAAAACTCAGATCAAAATAATTTAAATAGTAGAAGGTCTGGCTCATGTAACTGGAAAACACAGGGAGGGCTTAATTTCAGGCATGGTTAAATTCAGAAATTCAAATGATGTCCTAAGTATTCCAATTCTCTGTACCTTTTGGCTATAATTCCTTCTGTGTTCACCTTATTCTCAGACAGTGTTACTATATACAGTGCGAAAGGTGACCCTACAGAGAATAAATCACTTTCTGAATATCTCCCCTTCTCTTTGGCTCTGTTTCAGTCACATGACCATTCATTAACTAAGCACACTTTCTAAGGGAAACAGTACTTTGATTGGATAATGTGAGTCAAATGACCAGTTCCCTACCAGTTGTATGATAATCTCACCAGCTGAGAACAATTCTTTAAACAAGAGATGGTAGACAGAAAAAAAAGTAAAAGACAACACTCCATAAAGATAATCATATGTACATTCATAAAAAAATGCCAAAATAGAAGCACTTCTGGCTATTCTATTTGATGAATTGTTTATTTCTAATTCCACTGAACTGGATAGCTGTTTTGTTCTAGATATCCCAGTAGCCCTATTATCAGTTCAACACATATTTGATCATAGAAGAGGATTTTCAGAAATATAGATGATCCTGTTCGATCATCTCCAGTATGAGGAAGACATAGCCTAATTACTATCATTCAGACAAGTAGACCTCTATTGTGTTAATATGCAAAACATTATAATGTTATTGCATGACAATTGCAACCCCTAAATTATATTCTTTCCTCTGAAAGGTATGCATCCCATAGGTGAAAACAATTAAGCAAAATCAGTATCAGTAAGGATTAAGAACTACTATTTTTCTCTGTAATCATGGAATAAGGAACATTAACTTATAAAAAGCAACTCTCTAGGCTTTATATATCTACTACCTCAATGGTACTGTTAAACGAGCTGAAGAAAAAGGCATAAAACAAGAGCCTTTTTCTATCATTTGCTTAGTTATAATGTTAGTTATACTCCAACTGCAAACTCTGAAAAAAATGATGATGTAAGAACATGAAGAATTTCAGAACCTACATGGAATTTGCAACCTTAGCTCAAAAAATCCTCTCTTGACATGTAGACTAAGCAGATTTGTTATACGTGATTTAAAAAAGGAAGCGTATGGAATTCACTGCCACTTTTCTCCAATCACTTTTTACTCCTTCCAGACACATTTGAAGAATGATAAATACATCCCAGGGTGAGCCAGGCTGAGAAGTGCTCCAAAGAGCTCTATTTCTCTCCTTTAGATTACACGTGATGTGTAGGCACTGCTGAATGAAATCATTTTTATTTTTTGTGTGTGTTACATTAATATCTTCCAAGGTTGGGAAAGAGAACTTTAACCCCTCAACTTTAACTTCCAGAGAATTCTTGCCCACTTCAATTTAGAGACTACACAAATCACTGTGTTAATTTCTAATCATTCAACTATCAAACAAGGGAAATCAAAACATAATTTCTGTATATTTTAATGGCAATGACCTCAATTCACTGTATGTATTTCAAGCTTATTCTCACCTATTTTTGGCCTCAGATCACATGCTATTATCAGTGTATCACCAGGTTAGACATCACAAAATCTGTGTAGTCGGTGACTAGACATTCTTTTTTTAAAAAAGATTTTTTAAAGGTTTATTTATGCATTCAAAAACTGGGATACAGGCCAGAGGTGGGGCAGGGAGGGTGAGAGGATTCACCAGAGACAGAGCTGGGAACAGAACAGGCAGATCGATAGAAATACATTGCTGAGAGCAGCGGTGAGCTAGTTGGGAAAGGTCCGCTGTGCCACGTGGGTCCTCTCCCCGCGCGGGCAGCAGGGATTAAACTCGTGCTGCGGTGGTCGAGGACCGCCCCACAGTGTGGTGCTCAACCCACTGAGCCACTAGGGAGGCCCTGAATAGACATTCTTAGCCTCCCTTAGCTTTCAACTGATTCCAAAGACTTCCCCCTACTCCATCTCTTTTCATCCCCCATTTTCCATAGTATACCCAGAGTCCATATATACATATGCATACAAATACTTGAGTAACACAGGAAGATTGAAGCCTGATAATATTTATTAGTCTGGTTTTGACCATACAAAGAATAAGGTGGTTTCTCTGAATCTCAGGTCAAGAGACCTTGTACCACATTCTTAGAGTGTCTGTACTCATAGTTCCGTTATCTGGAGCATGAAAGTACAGGACAGAAACAAAAAAATAAAGCTACTGAAGCCTGAGTTCCTAAGAAGGGGTGCTGCAAACACAGGCCTTTGCTGTTCTGCAGTCTTGCAACAGGACATTACCACGTGGCTGTGTGATTTGTAAATGTCAGACTCTTTGTTTCTATTTTTTTAGTTAGATACAGAATTATGGTCTCAGTTTTCTAATCGTTTAAGCCATTTTTAGCAAAAAAAAATTTTCTGCTTTTCCCTTGACTTTAAGTAAATGTAATTTTTTGTATTGTTAAATCTTTATTCAGTGCTGATCAGAAGTTTTAATGCAAAATGGTTTGAAGATGGACAGTGGTCTTAATTGAAACCCTTTCCTTTTGGCCTTTTTGGATTCATCTATGAAAGACTATAAATAGGGCTAGTTTACTGACTGAAATCTAGGACAAGTCTTTAGGTTTTCATGCTTGGAGTATCACACTCTGTGGTTGGCGTTTATATTTTACACTCTGAGCTAAGTATATCTTGATAGGCAGAATAAGGCCCCCACTCTGAAGATGTTCACATTCTAACCCTAGGGACCTATGGAAATGTTATCTTGCATGGTAATAATAATAATAAAAAAAAAAGACTTGAGGATGTGATCAACTTAACAACTTTGAGATGATACAAATAGATTTCCTGGCTTATCCATGTCAGCCCAGTGGAATCACAATGGTCCTTAAATGAGTCAAAGAAGATGTGGTGATGAAAGCAGACTGTCAGAGTCAGGGAATGATTTGGAGGTGCTGCAGTTGCTGGTGTTGATGCAGAGGGGTACTGGGATGCTCAAAATGTCAGCAACCTCTAGAAGTGAGACAGAACAGAAAAACATCCCTGACACCCAAATAGATCTTCTGAGCTCTCAAAGTGAGGTAATACTAATGCAGTACTACAGAAAACCTCAAATTTGGTCTAATTTGTAGGAGTTATAATAGGAAACTAACACAATATTTTAAAATGAGACATTAAGTGTATAGGACTGAAAGAAAAACAGATTTATTATTTGCAATCTAAAATCCTCCAATATACCTCATTGTATAAACTGTCTTTCAAAAATACATTACTTCCTTTAGTTTTTTAAGGGAAAACACTTGATTGTACCTTACTTATTAAATAAAGCAACACTTTGGTCTAACATTCATCTTTCCCATTAATTTCTTATAGCCTGTGTCCCCACCTTGTCTTTTATTACATTTACTTAGATTCCCATGTTTCAGCTATATCAAAGTAGCTTCAATCCCTGAAGAAATCCATCACCTCTGAACCTTTGCATGAAGTGTTGTTCAGCATAGATTGCCCTCTTCCCCCATTCAGTATTACATTTCTGTTCATCTTAAATACTACATCCTCAAACAAACTTTTCCAGCATCTATAAATTACCTCTCCTTCCTCAAAAAACAGTTTGTTGCTTTTATCCCCCTGGTTTCCCATTACATTGTGCTGTGGTTGTCCATATGGACAATGTGCTGTCAGCTCTGGACTGTAAGATGACTCTGAAGGCAGGGAAATCACGTGCCATTTGCCTGCTTTCCTCTGAGGTGCTTGTAGTAGGAACTCAGTAATCATGTTCTAATTGAGCTAAATATCTGACCTTTGCAGCCAGGACTACAGACCTAGGACTGAGATGTATAGTTCTTCAATATAAAATGAAGAATGATACTGGAAGTTGTGAATGAAGAAGTTTCACTTTTGTTGACAATGAGCAGTAGATGATGGGCAGTGCCCTCGGGCTTCAGAATGAATGTCCCACTTTCCTGTCCACTAACTCAGAGCTGAGCTGACTTAGAAGTAGAGATGCTTCATCCTGATCTCATTTTCAGTCTTTTCACTCTGCATTCCACTCTGGTTCCTTTAGTGAAACCAAGTTTTGCTTTGGAACTGGTTGATTCTGCCACCAGGTTAGATGGACTGAAGAGCATGTACAATCAAATCCCATTCAGCTAAGCAATGAGATGTGAAATAGGTTCAGGAGCACATGAGCTCCTTGACTGGCATCAGACTGACTTGCTTGCTACTGGAATGCACGCGTGAAAGCCCACTTTGAAAGAGGTTTCCTGGGTAATAGAGCCCAGATGCCTAGGAACTAGTAGCTAGTGGGTGAATAATTTCTTCTTAATGGGAGGTTAAACACTATTACTCTTCTGTAGAACATCTTGTCTCGTTGCTCCATCATCCTTTAGCATTGAATTTCTAGGCCTCTTTGACACATGTCCACCAACCAGGGGTCTAAAGGTATAAAACCAATCAGGAATTCTGTGTAGGAGAACTCGAAAGGAAATCATCTTTATAACAAATTAAAACAGAAAATGTAAATTCTCTATTATTATTTCCTTAACTGAAAATAAGTACTGATTTGTGAAAGCTACAACCCAAGATGTTTGATGGAATCAGAGGGAAATAAAAGTATCATCATAATTCTTCTATTTCCCTTTGATTTTAGTGGATTCTCTCTCACACTCATCTTCTTCCTTCTTTCCTTTATCTCCACCTTTCTCTTCTTTCTTTATCTTTTTCTTGCCTCTCCTTTCTCTTCATTGCCGAATCTATGCACAGAGGATCTTGTCCACGATCATAAACTATCTATCTAGGGATACTTTGTGAATCATCTATCGTTGACCCGCGGTCCAGAGTCCTGAAGTACTAGGCTCACGGTCCAACCTGGAATGGCAGGTCTTCAGCTCACGGCTCCTCTCCTTACCACCACCTATTTTTATTCTTTTAAATTCCACCTTCCTCTGTTTTCTCTATCTCACTTCACATCTTAGCACTCCTAATTGTTCTGTGCTTTGTTCGACATTGAAAGAATAAATGGGTGCCAGGAAGTTCTGAAACAGTCGGTGGTAGGGTGACAGCTGTTCCACTTGTATTCCCCCCAGGGAGCAATTTTACTCCATCAGGAGAGGAAAATCGAATCATTCCCTTCCCCAACACCCTGTACCCTTTCTACAATCAGCACCTGCCAGTGTCTCTTAACTGGCAGTCCTGGCATGAATGGGGCCTTCCCCACGCTGTACACAGGAACCCAAACCAGAAGTGACATCCCTGTGCCTGTGACTCTCTGGCCACTAGGGCTTCTCAAGAGGCCATGCTCACAGGTTTCTGTAAAGAAGGGGACTATTTGCTGAAGGCTCGTGGGGAAGACCGGAGAAGTGATGGTCTTTTGAATTTTCGTTTCCTCTTTCAGTGAAGATTGTTGGAGCTGGAAAGTGATATTCATTTAAAAAAAGTAGAAAAGGATTTCCAAGCAAATTCCTGTCATTTGAAGGGGAGGATGAGAATGCTAGTGCCTTTCCCGGCAACTTCTACATTTTCAAAGGCAGATTTGTGCTGCAAGAAGCAACTTTTGGAAGTCATCTCAGGAGAAGATCCTCTTTTTTTTGCCTCACTAATCAACCCCTTTGTGCTGTCTGGGTCCAGTGACAAGTCACATGGAACCTGCAGGAAAGCTATTTTAAACAACTCATTTTCAGTGCCAAACGTATAGGAGGCTAAAACCTGACAAGGGAGGTCACCGTCATTCACCTTGCTGCTCCTAGGCTGGCCTTCATGATTCACAGCACTCAGCTACTGCCAGGTGCTGGAGAGCCTCTTTTCTTTTCTTTTCTTTTCTTTTCTTTTCTTTTCTTTTCTTTTCTTTTCTTTTCTTTTCTTTTCTTTTCTTTTCTTTTCTTTTCTTTTCTTTTCTTTTCTTTTCTTTTCTTTTCTTTTCTTTTCTTTTCTTTTCTCTTCTTTTCTTTTCTTTTCTCTTCTTTTCTCTTCTTTTCTCTTCTTTTCTCTTCTTTTCTCTTCTTTTCTTTTCTTTCAACTGTAGAGTCTTTATCTCTGGTAGGGAAAATGAGTCTCAAATATGTCCCTCACTGTTAACTGGCATCAGGTTTCTGCAGGAGGCAGTCTTGGAAAAAGATTTTGTTGTATCATCATTTTGAATATTTTGGACTATATTTAATTACTTAACATTTCCTGGAATTTCTGGAATCATTGCTGACAGTGCTATTGGAATTCTCGACTCCACTGTGCCTTAGAGGCACATTTTTCCTTCATAAGATGCCATTGATCTCAGTGCTAATAACAAATGAATTTATGGCTGTTGGAAAAAAGACAGCATTTCATAGCGACTCATATTTTGGATCTTTTAAAAAAGAAGTAATTTAGAAGTAACTGGGAAATATGCCCTTGGCCTGAGGAGAGCAAAGCTGACTCCAAACCTTTTATTTTGCTATTAAAACCTTGGCTGGAAGTATGCTTTAGTTGGTCATTGTGAACCACATTATAATGGCCAGTATCTGGCATGGGAAATTTATTTGATTTCCTGGTCTTTTTCTAGGATAAACTGACCATTTTTGACCCTCTGACTTAGTGGATACTTTTCTTTTTTTGTAATTTCCCCAAGGATCATACACAGGCTTTAGAATAAAGGTAAATCTCAGTTATAGGGTTTTATCAGTCAGGGTCCCTGCAGGAAACAGATGGCATTCTCAAATTGGATAATTTCAAAGGAATTTAATAGAGATTTTTTTTTTTTTTAATATTTGGACTAGAGGCAGGGGGTAAGGGAATCACAGGGGATAGTGCAGTACCCTGGGGCTAGTAACTAGGAAGCTGTGAGCACCTCTGTCTGAAGAGGGTAATGGAAAGAAGCTGTTACTAGAAACCAGAAAAAGGGAGAGCTGTGTTGTTGAGAAAGGCTCTGGTGAGAGCTGGATGCTGGGTGAGAGACTGCAGCCAACCTGGGAAGACGCTGCAGAGCAGAGCCAGGGTAATATATGTCGAGTCTGTACTGTCTCCTGTCCTTCAAATCTCTCAGCAGTGTTCATCACTGGCCAATCCCAGCTGGAAGCCAGAGGCAAAAATGAGACTGACATAGTTCATATGGCCGGAATCTGAGATGGGAGGCATTGTATCCATGGAAGCTGTCCAGAAAACAAAAACCAGAAAACAATGCTGTGGGAAGACCTTTATCTTTATTCTGAAAAGACAGAATCTCTATTAAGTAGGGGGTAGGGTAAAGGAGCAAAACCTTTGACCTTTGACTTTTCTTTAAATGAAATACACATATGGCAACTAACTCTACCTTGATGTCCGTTTTGCTTCAACAATTGGTGTTGATTAAAAGACACATATGATAGAAACAAATTGTGAAGAGACTCATGTTTTTGTCTCATTTCTGAAGGCTTAAAAATGGTTTTAAAATGCATTTTTTTGCACCCAAAATTTTCCACCAGGAAAAAAAGTGTTAATTGATCCAGGGTGATAAAAGCTGAGAAATATATGAAACAGTTAAGGCTCCTCATGCCCAGTCAACAAAAAGAAAGATAACAGCTTTATGAGTAGTCAGTGAAGGTGGTTATATAAGTTATATAAACTACCTTTTGTAACCTCTACTGTAACTACTCTGCAGTGGCAGAACATAAGACAGAGTTAAAAAGGTAAATACATTTTGTTGGTAGAACGTGAAGGAGAGAAGTGGCAGATGCTACCAGCACCTTGCTATAAATCACTGGAATGTTTCAAATACTTCCTTTTCTGACTAATGGTCACTGGAAAGAATGAAACACTTCAGAAAGGAGAGGAGATGAACTGTCTACTCCCTGGGTTTGCTATAGGCTGGCCCTGAATTGAATTTACCATCCATAAATTCTACTAACGCCACTTAGGTAGCCAAAAGCTGCTCCCAAATTACCAGCACTGATGCCTTCTGATTCTCTTTGGCAGAACACAAAGCCTGATGAACCCCATTAAAGTTAGGACAGATGGACACAACTGGCTCCAAGCTCTAGCAGTGCACTGCAGTCTTCTATAACAGATAGCATTTTTACCTCTCATCTATGAATCATCATCTGAAAGTGAACCAAGAAGAGGTTCTGTGCTCAACTGAACTTCTGTAGTATCAGCTCCCATAAGCACTGATAGCAATGAACTTGACCTCATCCATCCCTGAGCTGCCTTTCATCTCTTCTACTTCAGCACTGCCTTAGCCCTTCAATTTTAGTTGGTTCTTCTCTGCTTTGTATTTTATTCTGTCTCATATAATAATGGGGAAAAAGAGAAAACATAGGGTGGTCTTGAAACGAACCACTGTTTGATTTTGGTACTGCAGCTTCATATCTGTGACTTGATGGTTAAATGATTTAATTAATCATCAGGGATGATAGATAACACCTTAACCAAAATAACAAAAGGACTTGACACAGTACCTAGCATATAATAAATGCTTAATAAAAACTTCAATTTGATTCTCCCCCCTCTCTTTATTAAGCTAGTGTGGGGGAAAAAAGCAGCTCACAGGAAAGAATCTTGTTACATTATATATTTGTTTGATCTACTCATAATGCCTGTCATGTGACTTTATTTTGGGTTCCTTCTGGTGAACCTAATTCATAATCCCTCAATAAAAAACACTATCTAGAGCTATGCTTTTGTGGGTACTTTATGAATTTTGTTCCCCCCCCTCCCTTTAGTGGACTATTTTTCAGTACATAATGACCCATATTAGAGGCGTTGGTGGTATAGTGGTGAGCATAGCTGCCTTCCATAATGACCCATACATTAGCCATCAGAGCTGTACTTCACAAAATATTCCTTCCATGGAAGACAGATAACATTCCAGAACTTTATATCGATGGTTCCTTCCTTGCCATCTTATGTAAACAATGTTAAAAAAAAAACACATTACGAAGTTTTTTCAAGATGGAAATATTTGTCAGTGCTACCAAATATAAGATACACGCTCATTCCAAATTATTGATATTCTCTTCTGACAATGAGTCAGTCCACCTTCTGCTACACAGATGGTAAATTCAGTGGCAAAGTTTATTGACAAATCCATCCCTTCGACAGATATTTATTGAGGACCTAACATATGTCAAGCACAATGCCAGATTCTGGAAGTTCAAAAATGAGTAGTAACATAGCCTAGTCATCAGGGGCTAAATATGTGTGCATACTGAGGAGACAAACTGAGAAGGAAGGAAAAAATGATAAAACCTATGAAAACATGAGCAAAGTCCATATGCACACATAGAGAGAAGAACTCTTTCCTTGGAGCTTGAGAAAGGTGTCATTGAGGAGGAGATGTGAATCAAGGCCTTACAGCTTAACCCACCGTTGTCCAGGTAGTCAGATAATCAAAAGAAAAAAAGAAAGAAATGAAGAGGTGTAGAATTATCAAGGACACTCAGGCAATAACTATGTAGTCTGTTTTAAATAGATTAAAATAAACATGAAGAAGAGTTTTGGGAAATGAAGCTGAAATAATTAACAACCAAAAAAGTTTTGTTTTGAATACCCTGCAAAGGATGTTTGACTCTAGTTTGTAGACTAGGTCAAGTAAGAATTTTCAGAGGTGAGTGAAATCATTAGAGGCATATTTTATAAAGGATGCCAAGAGAAGTGAGGAATAGATTTAGTCTGTATCACCAATATAAATATTAGCTTGTGTATAGGATTTCTCTCTTTTGGACTGAGACCAGTCCAGCTTTTTGCAATGCATAAATTAGAGCACTTTTAAAGAAGATCATAAACTTACAAATAAATTTATTGGGAGAGTAGTGATCAATATAGACCACCAGCTCATGGAGGTCTTCTTTGAGGGCATCAGATGATGTTTCTGAATTGCTCAACTACAGGGCATATCCCTGATGCTGGGAACTGCATTCTGGTGTCAGTGAAGTATCCTTGTATGAAAAATAAATAAAGTAGGACTTATTTCTCAGCACCTTGCGGTGGGAGATGATCTGGACAACGCTGACCTGACCAGCATTTTATCACTGCCCTGACTGCTCTATGAGTGAGTTGTGTCCTACAATCATCACTGCATGCCAATGTCTGAAATACAAGAAAAATGAGAAATGGTGAGAGGAGAGAAAAGGCATTGAAAGTGCTGGTCTTTATTTCATGTGTGTTTTGGCTCTACTGATGTCTGGAGCACCCTTGTTTTGCCCTTGAAGTTCAGAAAAGAGTTATTACTTGGGCAAATGCATGAAAGGATCAGACGGTTCTGCACAACTGCCATGGCTCCCAGTCATCACCATTTCCTTTCAGGGTTGCTGCAGCACAAGTATCTGATGTGTTGGGGTGCTGGCAAACTCTATCTGTTGTCATCCCTCCGTCTGCTCCAGTCTCCCAAACCAGGGCCTTTGAGCTCTGCTCTCCATCTAATCTGTGCCTTCCTACCTAACGACATCCACTAATGTGCTCTAACAGATGTCTGAGGGAAAATTAGCCGTGGTGTCCAAATCAATTAGACCAGAGTTGCTGTACAGGAACAATTGTTCTGTAGGCTGTGTGGGCTGTTTTTGTGTGTGTGTGTGTTTTTATTCCTGTGTGGGCTGTTGTTGTTTTTTTTTCCCCCTTCTATTGCTTTTTCCCAAAGGTAAAGTCATGTAGTCCAAGCTAAGATTCCCTGCTCCATATTCCCCCTACCAGTCTACCTCAGTGCTTAATGGGTTCTGATTGAACTACCAGATGGAGCTGTTTCTACCAGCTGCAGGGCCCCAGCACCCAGGTTAAGAACAAGAAAGCTACATCTACCCAAAGGCAATGCAGCCCGGAAGAGCCATGTCAGCTTCAAAGATACAGCTTTGTTGTGTGTTTTAAATTCTAAGACATGTTATAGTAATAGTGTTGCCTGTGTCGTGTGACTCATTAGAGAAATGCTGACAATTTTATGGATGGAGAGTGACTTGAGCTCTTGTGTTTTGCAACACCACACTGATAGAGACAGACAAGAGTTGTATCGACCCACCTTGAGTAACAAACATACCTACTTTAGCCTATTAAAAGGGATTTATCTTTTCCATCTACCAATACAAAAGCCAAATCATTAAGAGTATGAGTAACTGGGAAAAAATGATTTTATGCTCTGAAGCTCAGCAAGCCTGGACTCTGTAGGTTGTGAGACTTTGGAGAGCCTTGAATTTGAATCTGGGTTTTTTGCCATATAAGAGTGAAGTCATTTATTTTGCAGCATGGTTAATCACTCGAAGCTTTAGTTTAATTATGTGTAATGTTGGTATGATATTATCGACAGCTCAAGAAGAATCTAGTAATTAAATACAATACTCTTACAGCAAAGCTTGCTCTTTAGTACGTGCTCAATAAACGAGTCATGTAATCTATTTATCTCTTCTGTTTCTCAGAAGCACTTAACTTCCGACTTGTGAAAAAAATACCTGTCTGTGCTGTTTTGTAAAGACAGCTCCAGAGAAGACTAGTGTTCCTATTGCTACCTCTAATAAAATTTTTTTTAAATTTCTTTTTATATTATTTTATTTTTGAGATAACATTTGTTTAGGAGAGCATTGGAGCTTTTTATCCTCTTCCCCAAGAACAAGCTTCTGGCTAGACCATGTAGCATAATTAATAACTGTCTTCATGCTACTCATAATCCTTCAGAACCACGTCACTTATTTATGTATTCCATTTTAAAGCTAACTACCTTTGTGAGACTCTTCTCAGGCAAACTGTATAGATAGAACAATCCCATTTCCAAGAATTTCTGGCGTTTGCTATAAAGCTTTTTCAGAAATGGCAGCCTGTCTTTTCTTCTTTTTCTTCTCTTTCTACCCTGCTGGAAATGTGACCACCTACCCAAGACATGGAAATTTCACTGCTTGGGGAAAACACAGAGAGAAATGTAGCCTAAACCCCGATGCTTTTCCCTTCTAGTTTTCCTGCTTGTTCACAGTACTCCTCCTGCAGCTTTCTGACCAATCAGAACTATGAGAGCTGGGGGTTCTGATTCATGAATAAACTCCTGAATGGAAAGTAGTGGGGTTTGTTTTCTCTTCGTCAGGATTGTTCATTTTCCTTTGGATTCTCATTTATTTTAGGTAGATTTTTTTAGGTGAATTTCTCCTTTAGGTCGCTAGCTATTGCTCAAAATACTGACCCGCCAGATTTCCCATCTCAGTCTGTCCCTCTTTTGCATATGAAGCAGTTCCCCATGAACACACAAACATCACACTCAGCTCTGTCAGATCAGCTTCATGGCCACATTTATCAAAATTATCCCAGAGTCCCTTGCAGAGGCGAATATTAATAGGGTTCATTTAAAACCAAGAGTGTTACTAATGCTTTTTTCTATGTGCTAAATGGGAGGAAACAAGAATTACACAAACAAAAAAAAAAAAAAAAAAGGCAGGGTTGTTAGAATAGTTAATAAGGCGAGGTGAAATCTTTGGGCAACGGGAAATAACGCTGAGCTTTCAGAAATTGTGATACATCAATTTACATATTACTCTTCCCATGGCTTTCTACCCAGATAACAGAGTCACATTTCTCTCAGTACACAACCCACTGCCAGGTAATCAGCCCCAAGCTTTCCCCAAGCTACATTCCTTTTGTCCACGTTTTTAAAGTGTTCTTACTCAAGAATACCTGAATTAAAAGGGAAACAACACTGTTACCTCCACCTTAATTTGGTATCGAGGTATGAGGCAAGTGAACTAGAGCAACGTATGAAAGTAGAAGTGGAAAGACATTAAGAATGGATGTTTTCCATTTTCCCTCCAATCTTACAGAACCATTTGCACACAGGCCAGGTGTTATTGGCAGGTCTGCTTTGCATAGCAGCAAGCCAACATGGTGGTGTTCCTGGTAAGTTTTGTTGGATAGTATTTCACACTGTGATGCTGTTTCAATGCCCAGGAAATGCCAATTTGTTGTCTTGTGCTGAGGTGACATCTGCTCTGAGTTAGGTAGATGGTGGCATCATCCCTCAGAGGAAAGAGTCAAAAGCAACCTTTTCATGTCTATTGGCATTAAACTGACTTTAATAATTATGTATTAGCCTGCCAGAATCACATTCTGCATGCAAGAAGGTAAACAGAATGCTTGTCTTAGAACCTTTTGCAAACACCTAAATTAGGTTCTTAATTAACTGATTTTTCTTAAAGAAGACAGTAATCAAGGATGAATATTTAAAAAGCTAAAAATAATGATAATAGATTAAATGATCCATTCTCACTTTTAACTAAGTGGAGCAGCATCTTATGGAATGAAATGTATATGCTCTTTGGAGTTCTTGTAAGAACCTGATACCGTAATTAATCTTACACTTGGATGAGAAACACAGAAATCATTTAATTTTCATGTCAAGTCCTCTATTGTGGGAGTTGTTATTGTCTTTGAGAAAGATCAGTCAAGCCATCTATATTTACCAGAAACCTAGTAGACCGTTATTCGTCCTTAATCTGTTCAACACAACCTTCGAGACAATGATTCTCAAGCTGTCCTTCCCTTCAAGGGGCATCTGACAATGTCTGAAGACATTTTTGTTGTCACAACTGGCGGGGAAATAAGTAGGAAGCAGGAGCTATATATGTCCAGTGGATAGTGGAGAGGAGTGTTGTTTAATAGTCTATAAATACACATGGAAATTCCCACAATAAGAGTTGGCAGTAGTGCCAGAGTTGAGAGAGTCTGCCCTAGAGGGATGAAATTTCTGAGCATGTAAGAAGACATTGGCTAGAAGCAGGGGGAGCATGGCTACTTGCTCATCTGACTGAACACTTATTCTACTTGTTCTAAAATCCATCCTTTGCTACCAGGTATGAATCTTAGGAAGAGATGCACGCATAGTGATTAGAAAACAAACCCATAGCCAGGTTGATTGAATCATACCTGCTCATGGATAGATGAGAGATTCTAATCAGAAATACAGAGTAGGAGTTGAGAGCACAGGGTTTTAAGACGCAGAAAGTAGCCGACCTTAGATTCTAACTCAGACTAGCTATATAAAATGGAAAAAATAATGACATAAACTAAGTCATATGGCATAAATTAATAATAGCATGAACTAGGTCTTTTATAACTAAAGTTGTAAAGGAGGATTCAGTGGATTCATGTGTTCAAAACACTTTGTATGTTCACAGTGTCATGTCTTATCTATATTACTAGGTGTTATTAGCTTCAATTTTTAGCTATTTTTAGCATATACTTTAACATATTCTCATAGGGGAACATAAGGAGAGGTAATCTTAAACTTGCTAGAGTCATATATGCTTCAGCATGGTAGATAAAATTTCAGGCAGCAAAGGCCCTGTGTATCATATAACATTCTCCATAAATTTAATACATAATCAACTTCTATTAAACTAAGGTGTGTACTTATGTACATGTGCTGATTCTATTGTAGCAGTGCACAGTGATCCATGACAAGGACAAGTAAGTAATATAGTTTACCTCAAGCTTAAATTAATCCTCCAAGTATATTCAAGTACAATGTACCTACATTCAAGAAGTTTTCAAATTAGGTTGCTATATAGAATACTGTATTCCATTTGCAAGTCAAGGTTTACTTTTCTAAATTTCTTTTACTCAGTGACCCCCAAAATATACACATGACTTTGTTTCCTTCTTGCTAAATTAAAATGAAATGTTATTTCATGGGTTATATCTATACAGAATGCCAAAAGGAGTTTTGTTGATATCAAGTATTGATGTTAGTTCATTCCTTAGCATATGCACCTCTATGACATGATCAATGACATTTGAAAAGTGAAACATCTATGTTTTGCCCCCTCTCCCTGCACTGTGGAAGCATGCAGAGACCAACCTATCTCTGGGACACAAACTTTAGTCTTTCATTTACAAACAGACTGAATTTTGACTAGGAATAATATTTACTTGCCTAGACTGAGAGACCTTTGATTTCATAGAGGGAAAATAGGGTTTTGAAATCAAAGTTTTTATAATTTTAGCTATACCTGAGACAAGCCTATGTGATAAGTCGACATTAATTACCAGATAATTGTGTGGTTCAGAATTCACTTATTTGTTAATTATCCTTTTGATTGCTGACCGGGATCAATTTGCCATATTGTTGAGTAGAATAGGCATTAGAATCATATGACTTAGTTCATGCCAGGCACTTCTATGACCTTAAACAGAAGTTCTTATGAAAGATCCTATCATGATCTTTTCCATTTCCACCAAAGTTATTCAAATGAATATTATCATTATTTGATTTGAACACCGTTCTGACCCTTTGATGAATTGCTGAGTTAATAACGGCAAGGGCATGATTATTATAGTGGATACAAAAAACATACAAGCCATGGTATGTATGTCATGTGCATTTCAAGGTTATATGTGTTTTTCATATAAAGGGAAAAGGGTCCAGATGGGCTGCACCCTGAAAGAAGTATATTTCTTCTTGCTATTATAAAGCCGGGAGTTGGACAACTGTCACTTCCCTCCATCTCCTTTCACTGAAGACAGATTGCTCTCATCAGTCTCTCCTTTCTGAATTCTTCTCCTCTGACCTGTGTCTCTTAAGTCCCATCCTGGTGGTAGGAACAAAGGCTCTGAATTCTCTGTTATCAGTGGAAATGTTGGAGTCAGGTCAAAATCACAGTGTTTTGCCAGAGAGTTCTCCTCCCCTCAGTTTGTGTTTACACAGATAGGACAAAACCATCCAAACACCACACACATTTGCTTTCTCTTTGGGTATGTTCCACTGCTAGTTTCAGCAAGTTTTCATTTCCTTCTGTTTAATTCTATCCCCAATAAGTAAAGGTAGGGACAAGGATTTTTTCTTTTTTCTTTTTCTTTTCATAAGCAGGGTAAAGAGTAGCTGTTGCCTGGAGCATAGGGACTCAAGATGAGGCAGAGCTTTGGCAATGTAAGTTGAGGGCAAAAGGGAGGACTTTGAAAGGTGAACCTTAGAGAGACAAGCTGGTCATTGAAAACTAAATTGCCAACTCGCCTTCAGTGAACAAATGCACCTGCCATTCGTATTGCAGCCAATTTGCTGTTTCTACTTTTATCTCTCTCACGCAGCAGGCTCCAAACTCTCAAAGGTTTTCCTGTGCCTCATTTTGTGATGCCCAAACCAGCAGGACTGTTAGATAGAGGCTCTGAGTACGCATTTTATCCCCACCGCTCCCACTCATTGCATTGGAATAAATTGAGACAATAATATTCATAAGAGAAGTTAAGTTCTAAGGAGCAGCAACAGCTCTTCCTCCAAACCCCATTGCTACTGGAAATTTTCCAGCTTTTCAGGATGGCATGTACATAAACTGTGGGCACTGGAGCCCAGCCACCCAGGGAGAGATGCTCTGTGCAGTGAACACATTATTTAGGTGTGAAGTTTGCTTTTAATCCTACTCTTCAATAGTGAATAATAGCTTCTGGAGGAAGACTACCTTTGAAGGATGAAATTTCCCAAGCAAGACCTTAGTCCCAGACATTATTTTCCCATATCATGTCTGATAATGAATTATCATCAGGTAACTATTTTTAATTGCCTGAAGAGGTGGGAGAAACACCATCTTACCATAAAAAGTATTCAGAATAACAAGTGTCGATTTGCTTATTTGAAAACATCCTGTTCACTCATCTCCAAAAGATTTAATTATTCTAACATGTACTGTTGTGCTTTCCCAATAGCTTGCATTTCTCAGCCTCCAAAGATGCTTCTAGTTACAGACTTCTAATTTTTATACCTGTGGTTCTCTGAAGACACTTTTATACATTTAAATATAGGCTATTTCAAACTCTGGCAGAAAAGAAAGACCTGAGAACCGTACCCAAAGAATTTTTTTTCTGCTCTCATGAAAACCTGAAGTAAATGTTATGTGAACTATTCTACTGTTGCCTTAAGGTTGGTATTTTAATTGCACAAAACCAAGATTATTCACTTGCAGTTTTGCAGTCAACTATAACTCTTCTCTGATAAAAAGGAAGATCTCAGTCATTTGCTCTTTAATGTAGAGAAAATGGCAAGCATTTGGGCACTATTTCTCTTCTGGTGCTCTACCCCATCTTTCTGACTTGCACTGCTCTCTCTTACTTTAGGCCTACCAAATAAATAGTCTCCAATTAAAAGTGGCAATGCTAAGTGACTGTAGTACATCTACCAGAAGGGGAGCTGGGTTTGGTCTTAGCTGAGAGCAAAGTCATTAACAATAGAAAGAAAACATTCAAAGTATCACACTATTGAAGAAAATAATAATATTTAGATGATTTAGTCTGCAGAGACATCAAAGATCAAAGTAAATAGAAGTTGCTGGTCACTCTTAGCTCCCAAAGGGTATTTCCAAAGAGAACTCTGCTGTTGATCACTTCATTCATTCCCATTTGTTCCAGAAAACATATTTTAAAACACTGTCCCTGGCATCTGAATCAGGTGACACTAACAGGTTCAGAGATCAACAACTCTGATCACTGACTCTTATTTATCATAAGCATGTCATATAATCTAAGCATCAAGTTAAATGTTTCACATAGATTATCTCAGTAATGTGGGCCTCCCCTGGTGGCGCAGTGGGTTGGGCAACGCACTATGAAGCAAAACGCAGCCACTGCAGCACCAGTTTGATTCCTGCTGCCGGCCGGGGAGGGACCCACATGGCGCGGCAGACCTCTCCTGCTGTGCCCGCTGCTCCCCTCAGCAGTGTACTTCCATTGATCTGCCTGTTCTGCTCCCCGCTCTCTGTGGTGAATCCTCTCACCCCCCCACACCTCTGGCCTGTACCCCAGTGCTTGTATGCATAAATAAATAAATCTTTAAAAAAAAAAAAGATTATCTCAGTAATGCTAGGAAATACTATGTGATAGTCTATTTCTTGTTCATGGGTAAGGAAAGTAAGTCAAAGAAAAACTGAACAATTCACTCAAGATTAAATAGTTAAGAAAGTTGAGGAACCAGAATTGGGAATCTAGGCTGACTTCTGATTCCAGTGTCTAACCACTAAATTATACTCTGTGTGTTGAAAAAAGATGGGTCCTACCCTCATAGATCTTCAGGCATTTCTGGATTATTTATTTAGCCCAGGCATTTATCACCCCCTCACCTTTGACATTAGAGCCTTGATCTCTTATCTTCGTGGCTACAGGAAGCATTAACTAAACCCTCTTTTCAATAGAATAAATTTGTATCACTGAGGTTAGATAGAATCTTTCCTATAGGATACTGTTGGCTTATTACAAACTAAGTTAATCCCTAACTCCTTAATTAGTGTTACAGCATGTACTAGTCCAAGGATTACTACATCTCACAAGCCCTCATAAAAACCAGTCGTACTACAATGACTTCATTTAGCTCCCTTTCCTAGAAAAAAAAAAATAGGTGTGTGTGTTGAGGGAGGGGGATAATTACTTAAAACAAAACATTCTATGCATGTGTGCACAATCTATTTTTCTAAATGATTTAGTTAATCCTTGTATCTGTCCTGGAATCTGTAAAATTGGCATATGTTATTTTTAGAGATGAAGATTCTGAAGGATGGAGAGATTTCTGTGGCCTGAAGGAGCCCCACTGGGAGTGGGAGGAGGTATAGGACTCAAAATCTAGGTCTCCCGAAGCCTTGTGTGTAGTGAAACGTGTGCTCTTAGATAACTGTTTATTTATGTGGGTCAGATCTTATTTTCTATTCAGAGCCATATCTTTCAACATGTCCCCTTCATTATTATCCTAAGTCTCTCTGGTTGGCTTTAAACATAACTCCTGTACTAGAAATATATTCTATGCAATTCCTTTATGTTTTTCTTATGAAAAAAGGATTATGTAAAAATGAGCCTGGAAAGTACTCAGTATAGAACCATTTCACCCCAGGAAAGCTGAGGACATGCTCAAACCAGGTTAGAAACCGTTTTTGCTCTGATAAAGTGTAGGGACTTGTGGAAAAATAATACAGTGGTCGCTGAGTCCTTGCATTGATTATGTAACACAGTTTCCTTAAATAATTCTTGAGGCATTATCCTCCTCCTCTAGCTGAAGGGAGGGGGGAAAAGCCCTGCAGGTACAAAAGATACTAAGACAGAGGGAAAGCCAAAAATATAACCCAGGGCTCGTGTGTTTCCAGGCAGCTGTGCTATTTACTAGCAAGCATATGCAAAAGGAGAGAAACTTGGTTATAGTACCTGGAGTACAAAATAAGTATTTTTAGCAAAATATTGCCTTAGGCATTTTCTAGAAATATCCAGTACTGTTTTATTCTCTTGATAGTTATGAATAGAGGTTGTGACTCTCGTGATTGAAAATGCCATTTTGCTAATTCAAATAATATCCTTTATACCATTTTGCTTATATTTTTACACATCATTTGCTTTCACACTATGCACATTATGTAAAATTATAACATTCAAATTTGAGAATGCCAAATTTCTGAGATACGACATGTAGATAGATCAGGGTCTGTAGCAGACACTCCAGGTTCTTAACACTGAAGGTCTATAACCAGATGGATGTGCGCAGTAAGGAAACTTCTGACAGATAGTAAAGACAAAAGCAAGGTACAGAATTAGACAAAGACATCCATTTCCAACTCTAAACCCTGGCTTCCATATGACAAAGCAGAGGAGAGGCTCCTACATCTCTTATAGGTGATGGTCAATGTCAGGCAGCAAGCTACAGTTGGTCAGAAAATTAAAAAGAAATGGATGAATAGATTGGAAGATTAATTGTGGAGTCTTTCACAACAGCAATCAATCTCCTCATTGAATGAAGCAGAAGGGGATTTTCATTCTGCATCAATCATGAAATATGAGGGACCTTGAGAGAACATCATATCCAGTTTCTAAGTTTAGACCAGTACACTGCTAAATAAAAAGTGTATAGTTTGCTTTTCTTAATGATGTTTTGATCAGAGCAATTAACGTTAGCTGCCACAGCAGATACTGCTGAAGTCTCATGGCTCATTCTTGCTCATAAAGTTCAGTCCAGGTCAGGCAGCCCTTGCTCTTCACAGTTCTACACCACCTGGATCACACATCTCCTCCGCTGCCCTGAAAGGTAGAGAGGGCTGGTGTGACATGCTGGCTTGTTTTGTAAGAGCTAGGTCTGGATGTGGCTTTCCTCCACATTTTATTGGCCAGAAGCCAGCTAGATGGCCCCAGAAGTAATCACAGGAGGTGGGTGATGAAGAGAAGCACATAGATAATTGGTGAGCACAGACAGCCCTCCCCACAACCTCCAGGGACAAAATGCACAATAAATTGGGAATAATACTCTTGCTGAAGAGCTCTGACTGTGATGAGCACACACATTCATCCCCTGAGGAAGCAGATGGGCTAAAGGATGAGGTCCATGGTGCCGGATGACTACAGACCCAACTTACGTAAGAAAGGTCTGGGCAGACAGCTAGTTTGGGAGCCAAGGATTAAATGTTGATGTGTTTGCCTTTGGTTTTGCATTGTGATTTGGAGAAGGTGCAGCACTTGAAATATTTAAATGAAGAATGTTAACTAAAAGAATGTTCAATCTACAGTAAAAAATGCACTCATGGAAAGTGTCTCTTCTTCATTTTCCCACTCCTGTCTCCTTGCCTTGACTATTGCCATTTTCATGGAGGAAATTGAAATTCCCCTCAGTCTCATACAAGAAAGGTCCCTATGACTCCCATTAGGACCTATAAGGTGTACCTTGAATTGAACCATTTAGCATCTGATTGAATGAGAGAGAAAGGTTATAAAGTTTTTAATGTCTGAATGCTAGATTTAGGTTTCAGTAATAGTCAGAGAATAAAACATTTACACACGTGAATGGCCTTATTCCAAGTAATGTTGTCAGCCACCAACATAGGAGATTTTGGCTTGGTTGATAATTTTTCTTCTTTTACAGTGTTTTAAGACATTTCTACAAACATTTATAATAATTTACTCCACTTGTAATTAGATTTAGTGATTAGAATCTTGCTCACTTACATTGCTGTTTTCTTTTAAATGAATGGCACCAGCTGGCTTATCGCTGAAACCTGATCTGTTCCCAGAGCTATTAGAGGGGCCAGCAGAAGGCAAAGCCCAATGTGCTGTGCAGTTTCATGAAAGTTAAGAGTGGGAGAGAATTTACACACATTCTTTTATGTAGTTATTTGGCAACATTGTATATATACCTGTGCATAGGTGTCTATGTGTTAAATATGTTGAAGAATTTCTGATAAACTGGAACCTTATACCCTGAGAATATATTCCACTTGCAGGACATGGAAAGAGACTGTCTAATTTCAAGCAGCCACTAATGATTAGAAGAAAGGCAAATAACTAAAAAGAATGCACAATTTGAAGTTGAGTTGGTTGGGAATATCAAGAGAATTGTGATGCCTCTATGATTAATGGAAGAAAGGCTGAGAGCAAAGTAATCACAAGTGGTCCCACTATGGTTTCTGTGTAATTTTCTACTTGGTACTGAAGATCCATGAATTATTATTTCACTCCCTTAACATACAGTTAATAAGAAGCTACTTCTAGCTAGACAGTGTGTTTTCATGCTGGTATAACAGGAGTTAATGAGTCTAAATCCTGGAAATCAAAGATCAATGGCCAAACTCTCTGAGGGCCAAATCATTTTCCAGATGAGGTTAAGTGACTTGCCTGAGGCGAGAGGGAGGGAGAGTAAATAGAGTAACAGAGGGAGTAGTTGCCATTCCCAGTGGATTGAAAAAGGGAGAGATGTGGGCTGAAAATCAAAAATATTTCTGGTGGCCAACAGGTCTGATTCTCAGTCCATGTGTAGATGTTTGGAAATGATTAAAAAAATAAGAACCCCTCCTACATACAGTGTGCACCTCTCCCCCATGTGGGTCTGTGACTTACAACAAAGCAGCCATCACTTGTCCAAATGCTGGTGGACAAGAAGACAGTCCAGGCTAATGTGGATGACCACCATGACCACATCCCTCCTGATTCTTGCTCTGTAATCCGTCTCGTGAGCTTGTGATAGACAGATGATGAATGGTGACTATGGGGGCTGCTAGCTTTCTTCCTTTAATGCTAAGGTCTCTGTCGAAATGCCATGCATTTCCACAGCACTCTAGAACAAGGAGCTGATGGGTGAGCCACTACCCCTGCTGGTCACCAGGGCAATTACAAACACAGAGAATATGCAGAGTCGACCAGGAGCCATTCTGCTCCCTTCCTGGAAGTACTGCTGATTTGCTCCCGCTCTCAGACATGCCGGTATCGCCTTCTCCCTCCATCCTGCCCTATTTCTCCCAGCAGCGAATTCTTCTAAATAAGAACCCAGAGTTCTACTTGCAGTTAAGACCATTTCTTGTTGGAAGGCAGGTCAATGGACATATGCCCTTGTATAGGCGCCAGCACTGTGAGACGGAGACAGACACAGTCACAGAGGGTCACGTTCCACAGAAATCATTCGCCAGAGTGCTCTGGCCTCACAGCATGTTAGCAGCAGCCTGCTTTTTGCGAGAATTGATCAGCGCTCCTAAACACAGGTGTTGTGCATGTTTATGTGTGAGACTAGGAGCCAGGTGGGGGAGATTTTGATAGGCAGTGTTTGTTTCCTTAGGACATGGAGGTTTGAATAAAACATCACGGCAGGGTGCAGAAGCAAGAGAAGAGAAATCTTTGACATTTTCTCCATAACATGCCCAGGGCTCTGAACAAACAGGTGGGACCTGAGAAGCCTCCATGTCTAACTTCACATTTAGCTCAAGATTAATGAGAGACTCAACCCACTCGGGATTCATTTGTGGAAGCAGAGAGGAAACATTCCTTCTCCCCACCAACATACCCCCCTCTAGAATTTTAAAAAAGAGGAAAAGAGAAGAGAAATCTCATATTACATTGTCCAAATTGAGGGAAAGGAAATGCGATTTAGGCAGTAAATAAGCATTGTCAGGATAACTCTAGTTTCCCTTGTAAAACTGCTTAAGATCTTCAAGTTACAGACATGAAAATAAACAACCCTCAAAACCAAAAAGGGAAATTCTTGATCATATAATATTAATTCAACTGAATAGTTCAGAGAAAACTAACTTCAATAAGTCAAATTTCCACAGCCTCTACATGATATTTCCATCACTGCACTCAGCACAACACCCCCCCTTTCCTGGACACTCCTCTCCCTAGTGGTGCTCTAGTAACTGTTCAGTTCAATCAAAGTGGCAGGAACTCACAGTCAGCAGAAGATGATCTAGTCTGTGAAATATCAAACCCTCCGCTATTGTTTGACACTCAGAAAAGCAGGTTGTGAACTTGGTACTTTCACTATGTAGCTTTCTGACATTGACCGAAAGAATAAACTTGGCCGAGCCTCCGTTTTCCATCTAGTAGGCAGGAGGTGGTGGTAATGAATGCTTGTCCCTACTGAAACACCAGGATCAAATAAGACAAGACCAAGTTAGACGAGACAGCAGTGTTTTGTAAATTGTATAATGTTATGTACTACTTAAGGTATTATGATTGCTACTAATTATCTTTATTATTTTTATTACTTTCCTTTTTAAACTGCTTGTGTCTTTTTCCATTATTTAATGTCCACTTGTCCTTCTAACACAAACAAGAAAAAATTGAGTTCTAGCTCATATTCATCAATTTGATGTTTTCCTTTTCAGATCTATTTCTTTGTACCTACTTACCTCTCTGGAATTCTCAAATCTACTGAGAATTGCAGTAGTGTTCTACTTCTAGCTACAGCTAGCACTTGTGATAATTACAGTGTTTTCTGCCATTATATACGATTTTTGAAAAATTATAATTGACATGAATGTATCAATTAATTCACAATGGTAACGCTATATTTGTTTAGAAGGAAATAATGTGAATGTCCCACATTTTCTTTATAATGACTCATGGTAAGCTTTGAACAGGGGCAATGCAAAGAAATAAATTCTAAAACCCTCCTGTTAATCCTATTCTTTGTCTAAATAGTCTATATTCTGGGCCCTTGAGCAGTTGCAGGAAACAAATTTTATTATTTTCTTTGTATTTGAGGCATGCTTTAGTTCACCCTAGTTGGTTTCTATTAGAATCTACCTCTTCCCTACATGCAAAGAACACTACACCTTCAGCAACAACAACAACAAAAAATTAGAATTTAGGCCAATAATGTGGGCATGAGATCACATTAAATTTAAGAGATTCTTACAAGTGCCATAGTTATCGCTCTATATTTCTGATTCCCAAAATGAAATAAAGAAACAAGATAATGGTAAGCCTTTTTTAAATGTTAGACTAAGTATTCTTAGAGGTTTTATGATAACCTCTGACTGGTACGTCTGCTGAAACAATAAAAACTGGCTGATTCAGGTCATAACTGTCATTGTATCCCAGCCTTACCACTTCCTGTGCCTGCCTGGCCTGTTCTTACTTGTTATAGGCTCTCATTACGTGCTGTTGGTTGTATTATTCTTAAGTATAATAGAAAACAGATTGACCTCCAAACCTTTCATACTCCTATTTTCTATTTAAATACAGCTCCTTTCTCTCTGATTTAAAATCTTCTCTGCCTTTGACATAGGATTGTTTATAATTGTCTCTTTATAGCTAAAGAATTCATCCATGGGCATAAACAAGGTTTTCCTCACATTTAACTAAAAAATCAAAACTAATGGAACACACACACACACAAAAGGCTTGGTTACCTATAATGATTCTCTAGCTATTAAGAACATCTCATGATTTAGGGTTAAATTTTATAGGCATTTTATATATATATATATATACATATAATGGGACATTGTGTGTGTGTGTGTGTTTGTGTATATATATATATGGGATGAGCTGTGCCAATATGTTTAATCCTTTAATCAATGTCTAGACATTTTAGATATATAATTTAAAAGAGATACAAAGTTGCGAGAATGTACAATCATAAGAAAATAAGTTTCACCAATATTTTCGTTTTTGTTATATTTATACATTTTTACATATATTTGTAGACTTGTCCATATTTATTTTATGTATTTTTACTCGTTTATACTTTATATTTTCTTTCATGGAATAAGTAGTAGGTTTTTAGTACATGCCTGGAATACAGGCTTGAGTTTTCATCAATTCAAAGAATTATATTGAACAACTCCCTTTAACATAGAAATGTGTCTTTTTTGATACAAAAGGGAGAAGATGCACTCATCTTTTCTCTAGTAAAGTCTCAGGGTGCCACTTCTCAGACCTTGGAATTCACCCAGTTGTTATTTGTCACCTACCCTAGGTGGCCTGATATTTTTGAGCTTCCCACTCTGCTCCATACTCCCATATCTGCCAAATCACAAAACCATCTGCTCTGGTTGGACAGTGTCTCTATTCTTTAAGTACTAGACAGAAGAAACTTATTTTGCTTATGTACATGAAAGATAGCATTTTAGTTCCTTCTAGCCATTGATGGCAATCAGTTTTTGGATGCTTTCCCAGATTAGCAAAAACAAATATCTAAAGAGCTGGAATAGGGTCTGAGAGTATGAGACTTTGGAGAAGTTGCTGACTTGCTGAGTAACTGCAGTCCCAGTGAGCAGAGGAAGGAGAGTCCCATTTGTTCTTCTTGAGCAAGGCAATGGCCCGAGCATGGGAACAGCCATTGACATCCCACAGAGTAGACCAATTGCTGAAGTAGCAATAATGGCCACCCTTTGCTGGCCATGGATGCAAATGTTGGTTCTGAATAATTTGTCCCCTTACTAAAGCAGTCCACACACTTCGATTCCAGACTAACTCTGAATCCCTAATAAACATAGAAAAATGCCATTTAAATACTTGCTTTCTAAATATACTAAAGAATTCAACTAGACATTGCGAACCATGCCCCACGTCCACCTTAGTACACACCACGCACCACACTAAGTGGTGTATAAGTGAACCATTGTCCCACAACTACTATGTTTTGAGTTACTTAGAGAGATCTGACCCAAATGAAACCTCCCTTTGGATGTGACTACTGTCTGGATGAGTCTTTAGTGACTGTTTAACTACTTAGGAACTGATAGGATAGTGCCACTTAAGAATGTGTTCATGTAGAACTCAAAAACACCAAAAAAGTATGTCTTACCCAGGTTATATCTTTGGCCAACATAGTAAAATGCCCACTACGTCTCAGAGGACTATGGTAAGTGAGGCTTCAGGCACTAACTTTTACTTACATGTGCAGTTCGGTCACCATTTCTATCTGATTAGAAGAGGATGACTTTTTCTTAATTACAGGTTATTCTACTAGGTCATTTTCATGAGCTCCCCTACTTCAGTTTCTCTGGCTTTGCCGTGTACTATTCATCTGGCGTTTGACATTGGATTGTTTTACTGGCGTTTGACATTGGATTGTTTTATACATACATTTTATCAATTTCTTCCCCTCTAAACTGTTAGCACATCATTCCTTTTTCATTTAGTTACTTATTACATTAATAAGCATTCATGTAGTCCTAGCTAGGAAATTTGAATAGCTGATACTTATGAGTTTCTCCTTCCCTCAGCTTCATCTGACACTGAAATAATATAAAGTGTCCATATTTCTGCACTACCCATGAAATTTGTGTCTAAAAGGATTCATGTTCCTGTAGAGTGCTCCTTTCAAATACCTGCTTCAGAGACTGTGTTTCTTATTTTATAAATGATTCTAATAGGAGTCGAAACTGGTACTACTGGAAAATAAATTACCAATATTTATTTGTTTTATTCTACTACAAGATCTAAGACTTCAGAGACTCAAACTATGGATATAAGCACCTAGCAACATCTATTGTCTAGAAGAATAACAAAAATTTATCTTTTAGCATGACTTAACAAATTATGTAATGGGGACAAAATTTTATTTGTAAAGCTTTTTCTTATTACCCCAAGCATTAAACTTCTAAAATTTTTATTAAGTTTATTTTAATTATAGTTGTACACTCCCACATCTTTGTGTCACACTTTATAACAGGTATAAAATATCTATAATTTGGCTAAAGAGCTGAACAACATACTATAGTTCTTTCCCTTAGTAGATAAGAACTGAATACATATCTTTGTAGTGATTTATTATAAATGTCATTATTAATAATTCATTATGAATTGCAATAATTACCTAAAGCTTTTGACAATACTGGTGTTCACGAAAATAGAACTAAAATGCCACCAGTCATAGAAATGCATAAACTATTTTTATCATGTTAATTTAGGAAAAGTTAAGCCAGCATTGCTTTATTAACTAGCATGTGTATTCTATACATAATAACTATATAGTACTCCTAACAATTTATACAAGTTCACATATATTAACTTACATTGCCCTCATAGTAACCCTGTAAAATGTCCTAATATCAGCTGTGCACATTACTCCCAATTATCAGATGAGAAAGCTCAGACTTGAAGAGATTTAAATAATCTGTCACTAATTTGTTTATTTATTCATTTAAAGTTAGTTAAGCATCTATGACGTGCGTGATGATGAGGATTCAAAGCAAGTATCAGTGAATATGTGGTTGCCTTGCTTGTGAGCTAGTGGCAGGGCAGGATCTGAATCCCCTGACTCTCAATATAGTATACCATGCTACATTCTCTGACCCTGTCATCCATCCTGGAAACGACCACACCATGCAGCAAAGAGTGCTTCACTGGCATTTTCAGAAGCATAATGCTGGGTTGGATGAATGTTTGATGTTTCACAAGGTAGCATTTATGTATTATGATGTATATTTTTATTCTTATTGTGGAATTCTTGGATCATGCTTATTAAAGCCTAATACTGCTCAAGAAATATTCTATAGGTTTCTGAACCCAGTTCTTCTATAAACACCCTACTGTTCCTCAGTCTATTACACATGCAAAAAATAGGGCTGAAGCTACTAGAGTCATACCCAAAAAAAGCTTCAAAATTGAAACATTGATAGCATTGTGTTTTTAATAACCCTCCTCCACCACACTCCGTAATACATAAACCTTACTCTAACTTCAAATGAATAATGACTGATAAAACCAAATTGTTGCTAATTTGTATCATTAGCAATGATACCTTGAATTGAATACAAATAAAAACTGCTAATTATTTGAGGTTAGGGAAATGAGCCAGATGACCACTTTTCTCCTGTACTCTGAAACTCATTATTTTCCTTCTGTAGGGTGATCAGTTAGGGACCAAAGATGAAGATATTAAAACATTCAAATCAAGTGCGAAATTAGGATTCCTTTTAAAGCAGTGTGTACTGACTGACAGCAATCGGTGCTAAACAGGCAATAACGTGATTAGGTAGAAACCCACAGCAGTACCAAAGTGGAGATGACAATAATTTACCTTTATAAAAAGGCACCTTATACATTTTTTCCCTCGCTATAACTGCTTCTCAGTTTGCCAAAATTATATTTATTTGACTTAAGCAAAATGAAATGGACTGACTAATTTGATGTAAGAAGGAGGTAATTTATTGGAAGAATATGGAATAGCTCACAGAATCAAAGGAAAAGCAGAAAACTCTTTCCTTTAAAAACACAGAAGTCATGCATCTCTAAGGATAGAAGCTGCAGACATGAGTGAAAAATAATAGTCCTTTCAGGAGGCTGCTCTTTGATGATATGTATTAGCTAACTATTACTGCTGAACAAACTGCTTCAAAATTGAGGGACATAAAATATATTGTTTATTTTTCACTAGTGTGCAAATCAGCCACTAGGGAGTGTCAGATTAACACAGAGCAATATAGGATGCCTGGTCAAATTTGAATTTTTGGTAACAAAGTTGTTCCATAAGTATGCACCATGCAGTATTTGGAACATGCAGATAATAAAATAAATTTTTTAGTTTGCTATTTATCAGAAATCCATACCCATTTTTCTGGCAACCCTTTCTGACACATCCCACTCTTCTTCTCCTGTACCCACAGACTGAAGAGTACTTTCATACTGGAGGCAGAGGCCCCAGACAGTTCAAATTGTCAAGACTCTGCTTATATTCCCTAAGCTGATATCCTTTCCCAAAACAAATAACATGAACCAGAGTTGGAAAAGTGTTTGCCACCCACTCTAGAAGAGCACGGTCATGGCTTAGGAAATAGTTTATAGAGGAAAATGTAGAATGGTTGTCATTAAAATAGTCTCCCTCTGGTTGAATTGGATTCAACCTGTCTTAAGTTACTCCTTATAAAATCCCAGCTCCAGAAGCGAGTCATATGTCCTTTCCTTCATGATGGGAGAATGTCACTTGATGGGCAGGCCTAATGAGACAATGACTGTTTCTTCAAGGAAAATCCAGGGTGACTTAGCAGAAGAAGCCCTAGATTCGAGCAGCTAAAAACAGTCCATTTCTGTCCCTGATGTTACCTACATTTTTGGTCATGCATGTGTAGTCTTACACAAAAGAGTGAAAAAAATGGATTGGAATCTAGTGAACTTGGAATCTAGTAAACTATGTAAACATGTGCTGGTAGCTCTGTCCACAAAATGCAGGACAGATCCTGAGTGTAAGAGTAGGTTAGCATGAGAACGGCCATCTTAAACTTCAAGAAGCCATTTCATTGAGTACATGACTTGGGGAAGGGGAAACTAGGTAATCCTGAGGCACCAGAATGTTGGGGAAGGGGAAACTAGGTAATCTTGAGGCACCAGAATGTTGGGGAGGGGGACTCGGGGAAGAAGGAGCTAAGTAATCAGGAAACGAGAGGTCATATCTTAGGGACCAGATGTTTTGGCTGAAAAGCTTATCTTGTCAGATCACTGGGATGTGGCACAAAGCAGAAAAATGTATAGCTATGGAAAATTACTGCGAGTTGGATGTTTTGGAAAATGCTATATAAACCCTGGTCTTTGAGTGCTCGGGGTCCTTGTTGAAACCTGCTACTTTGGGCAGATACTTGAACCCCAGCTAGCTGGAAATAAAACCTCGCTGTGTGACTTGCATTATCGTGAGTGTTCTCTGTCCATTTGAGGGGAGGTCAATACTGGACTCTAACACTGAGATCTGGGTATGTGAAGAAACTACAAAAAAATGAGCAGGGACAAAAAACCAGGGTGTGTCACCTCTCGGGATGGCAGCATTGGGAATGGTGCAGGACAGAGGAAAGACAACTCAAAGTTCAACTAAAAAGAGAGACCTGGAGGGACTCACAGCTCACGAGTACAGCAGCTTTCTAAGGACAGTCTCACGTGTATGTGGAGGAAAGTACTTGGTGGGGATGTGTACTGGGTGTACATAGTAATCTCTGTGGTGGGGATATGTATTAGAAATGAATAATTGTCCAGCACTAACTATCAGGAAGTGAATAGGCTATTGCCTGAGGGTAGGGGTGGAGGGGCCCCATTGTTCCCACAGATCAAAACATCCTATCTCTAGCTCCAGTTCTCACTTAACTTTCTGTCAAGGTAGTCTAGATGGTTGTGCTAATCTGGCCATAAAATCTGTCTGCTGTTTTCAGCAGATATTGGTTTCCCAGTATGTTCCTTATACCAACACTTTTGCCCTGGTGAGAGGCCCCCTGCCTGACACTAAGTTTTAACTTGACCAGTAGGAACTCTGGGCACCAAGGCAATATCCCTGAGTACAAGGGGGACTGTGGAGTCCACAAGGTGAAACAGCCATGTTGTGTCATACCCTATTTAAATCGGTACATTGAATAATTCAAAGAACTTATATGTCCAAGTCCATCTAGAGGTTAGCATTGCTTTAAAAACTGTCATTCCATTTTTGCTGTATAAAAAAAGTTCATTTCCTTAACACAGAATTTATGTATATTTCAATGAAAGATATCAGCTATATAATAATTCAGACTTTAAAATTAGAATTATTAGATATGGCATAATTTCTTTTTTATTATTATTAATTATATTTGACATCATTTGTAGTCCCCAGGGAGTACCCACCACCATTTCACCCGTGCACCATCACCTCAGTCCTTTGTGCACCCTCTGGCTT